>OY992887.1:96189000-96499000 GCA_963921405.1 Cepaea hortensis | reverse complement strand
TCTATGTCAGGCTGTGGTAGTCGTCCGCCCTCTTTTGCCAGTCTGTCAGCCTCTTCGTTTCCAGGTATACTGCAATGTGATGGGATCCACTGTATTACAACTTTTTTGGATTTCTGGCATAGACCATGGAGTGCTGCTCTTAGGTCAGTTAGTTCTGTGCTGTTATTGCTCTTGAGTATTGAGACAGCTGACTTTGCATCTGTGAAGATAGCTATTTGCTTCTCTTTATTTTCCTCCATCAGGAGCATTTCTGCTGCAGTTTTCAAAGCCTCTACCTCCGCTTTGAAGTTACTTGAAAATTTTCCAGTTGCCATTGAATGTGTTTTTTTCACTCCATTTTTTAAATTTAGGAGAATTCCTCCTCCTCCATTCTCTATTGAATTTTTGGCTGATCCATCTGTATATGCATGGGTCCAATTCCTGCTTGGGTAATGTTCTTTTATGTAGTTTAGGGTTATTTCTCTTCTTTCGGTTTCATGCTGAGTGTTCTTTTTCTCAATACCAGGAATGTTTTCTATCATCTCAGGCAGTTGCTGCTGTCTCCAAGCTGGGAAGTTGTGTGCATTGTGTATGGGCTTGACTGTTGATATGTTAAGTATAGGATCTGCCCTAATCCTTCGTTTTGCAGTTTCTACAAAGTTGCTACGCTTCAGTCTTCCCTTTCCAAAACCATTAAATCTGTTGTACATAGGGTGGTCTGTCAATCTTCTAAATTTTTCTGCTTGTTGCTGGGCTCTGCTATCTCTTCTATCCTGCATTGGTTGTAAACAAGTGATCTTTTCTAGTTCATTAATAGGCGTTGTCTTCAGGCTTCCAGTTATGATTCGCATTCCTTGGTTTTGGACTCTACTTATTTTGTTAAAGTTTGACTTAGCTGCTGTTGCCCAAGCTGCAATGCCATATTCCAGTACTGGCCTCACCCGTCCAGTATATAACTTCTTGAGAACTTTCTCATCTGCTCCCCACGTTGTACCAGCAAGCTTTTTCATGATTGCCATTCTCTGCCTTGCTCTTGTTCGATTTTTCTCAACCTGTGTCTTCCATGTCAGGCGACGATCAAAGGTGACTCCTAGATAGTTTGGATTTTCTTCATGGCGCAATATTTTTCCATTCAATACCAGCTTAGGTTGCTGAGTTTTATTTGAGAGGGAGAACACTGTGCATGTTGTTTTCTCCTCACTTATCTTCACTAGCCATGATTTTGACCAGTCCTCTAGCGCTAATAAGGCTTGCTGTATTCTGCTGTTAGCTGTACTAATATATTCTTCAGATGTCCATATGGCTAGGTCATCTGCAAAGGAGGATGTGTGTACTCTGGCTGGAAAATTTTCTGTGATGTCATTTATATATGCTAGGAATAATGTTGGTGAAAGAACTCCTCCTTGGGGGACACCTTGCTCCAGCAGCATCATTTTGCTTGTTTGTCCTTGTACTTTTGTCCTGGCAGTTCTGTTCTCAAGGTAGTGGCTGATCCATTTATACATTTTTCCACAAACATGCATGTTTTGCAGTTTTACTTTCAGTCCTTCCTTCCATACTTTATCAAATGCTTTTTCTAAATCTATCCAGACTGCTAGTGTGTGCTTTTTCTCTTGGAAGGCATCCTCTATTTCCTGAGCTATATAGGTTATTTGATCTTCAGTGGATCTGTATTTTCTGAATCCTGCTTGGTGTGGTGTTAAGAGTTTGTTTTCTTCCAGATGCCATGTTAGCCTGCCATTGATAATGCGTTCCATTAATTTTCCTACACAGCTAAGTAGACTGATAGGTCGATAGCCATTTGGTTCTTCCAGGTCTTTTCCTTTCTTTGGGACTGGTATTAGTATAGCTTCCTTCCATGCCTGTGGGACTATTCCTCTCTTCCAGCTGTTATTTAGGACTGCTAGTAGTTTCTTCTTTGCCTTGGTGCCTAGTCCTATTAGCATTTCATTTGTGATTCCATCCTTTCCTGGTGATTTCTTCTTGTTTAGGGTATTCATTGCCTGTTCCATTTCTTCCATTGTTAGATTTGCCATCATATATTCTGCTGCTGTCTCTGTATTTCTATGATGTATCTGTTTGTCTTTGATTGCTTTCTTCTGTTCGGTTGTAATATCAATGTGGTTTGCATTTGCATAGTGTTCCATTAGTGCATTTGCAGCCTTTTTGCCCGTAAGCAAGGCATTTCCTTGTTTAATTGTTATTTGTTTGTTTCTAGGTCCTTCATTGTTCATGGCTTTCACTAGTTTCCATAGTTTGTTTCCATCCCTGTCAAAATTCAGGTTTTCTGTTTTTTCCCTCCAACAATCTCTTGTTGTTTGATTTACTGTTCTTTTATATTTTGCTGAGATGGCTTTGAGAGAGATGTTTGCTTCAATTGTTTGTTCTCTCTCTGCTGTCTTCCTGGCATCTTCAACTTTGTCCTCCAAACTTTGTAGTTCTTCAGTCCAGTATGGTTTGTAATTTTTCCTCGCTCCTCTTGGAATGGACTCAGTGGCTGCCTGTATTATCGCTCTGTTTAGACTTTCCACCATTTGCTTTATGTTGCCATATCGTGTATTTATGTTTTCACAATATTTGTCTGTTAGTATGGCAAATCTGTCCCAATCTGCTCGTTTGTAATTCCAGCGGGGCAAGGGCTTTTGCTCCTGTGGAACATACTCCATATTCATTTCAAGCTTGATTGGTCTGTGGTCACTACCTGCTAATTGGTCCAGCACATGGCGATCGATTTTGTGGAGGATGTCTCCTGTGCAGAAAGCTAAGTCTGGAGTAGAAGTGGTAAGCCATCTTCTGGAGTAGAAGCTCGGTGTGTCATCCGCTTTGTTGAGTAGATGGAGATTTGAGTCTATTTCCCAGTCCTCCAATTCATCTCCTCTTTTGTCAGTATCTGGGTATCCCCATCTTTCTGAACGGCTATTAAAGTCTCCGACAATAATGCAGTTTGTGTCAGTTATTTTCATGTTTGAGAGTGTAAGGTCCTTATCTGCTGGGCTATACAGATTGTAGATTCTTATTTTCACGTCCTTTATCATTATATCAACACCTATAATTTCTGTTTGGTTGTCAGAGATCACAGATACTTCGCTGCAAGGTATTGTATTTCGTGTAAGTATTAGAACTCCTCCTTTGTGTCCTTCGCGGTCGAAACGTGTGGCCTGATATCCTCTGACTGAGAATTTGTGATTGGCGTTGAGGTGTGTCTCTTGAATGCATGCCACATCTATTCTATCTTTATGAAGACGCTGTGTTAGGGAGTCTTTCTTCTTGTAAACTCCTTCGGCATTCCACTGTAGTATGTTGAGTGTCCTGGGTATTTGGTCAATAGCTCTTAACCTACTCCTCTGTGCCTTGACTCCACAGCACAGGGGAAGGTGACCACCAGTAGTCATGGGTGGACCCCCTCGAGGCAGGGGGCCCGGCACTATCACCGCCTGATGGGACTTCACGGGATTAGCACCATATCGATTAATTTTGATTTGTGACATCATGAATTAAGTTACGTTGCACTGCTTTGTCAAGCCTGTGGCTCAGTACATCCGATTTCGACAAGCATTTATTCGGGATGCTTTCCCTAGCCTTTGACTGTCCCCAGTCTACCTACAAGGCAGCAGGTTTCACGTTGCACTGCTTTGTCAAGCCTGTGGCTCAGTACATCCGATTTCGACAAGCATGTATTTGGGGTGCTTTCCCTAGCCTTTGACTGTCCCCAGTCTACCTACAAGGCAGCAGGTTTGTGTGTCTCTTCGTCTGGTCCCTCTCCCTTGACCTGTCCGACATGGGTGGCCCTACCAGTAGCTGTGCTACCGTCGGCATAGCTCTTGGGGTCATTGGGACGCACAAGCCCCTCTACCTCGTCACGGTGGACACACAGCAGAGGGGAGAATGGGTTCGATATAGTTCTTAAGATTTATTTGTCTTGCGTATACTGACAAAGATGCATTGCAGAGAATATTCTTTATCCTTTGAGATGTTGCTACAAAAAGTACCAAAAAAAAATACTACCACTATTATTACTACTAACATTACTACTACCACTACTACTACTACTACTACTACTACTACTACTACTACTACTACTACTACTACTACTACTACTACTACTATTAATAGATAAAATAGATAACATGGAGAAGTAAGAGCAGTGTAATTTAATTAAATAGATTACATAACGTAACAATAATACACTTCGGTGATAAAATAAGTTACACACAGTAACAAGAGCATTGTATCACATAACCACGGCGGTGAGAAGTAAAGTAAGTAAAAATAACCATTTCCCCGATTTGAGGCGTATTGTGTAAATGTTGCTAGTCTCAACTTGCTATAGACCAAACGCTACTCGATGGGTGATGTGATCGTATCACTCTGGTCGCCTTTTCCTCCGGGAATATTTCCTGGTACCAGTTTTAGGCTGGGTCGACCCGACAGTACAGGGTTATTTGTTTTAAGTCCTAGCTCTATTTGGATTCGAACGCATGACCACTGGACCGACAGGTAAGATTGCTAGTTACTGCGCCACCGCAAGAGCGGTAATAATGGATACAGTACATTCTATGGAATAATACGAGCGGTGTTAACTGATTTTAACAAATAGATTACTTTAGAATAAACAGTACAGTATTGTTGTATGAAGTAAACTATACAAGTGAATAAAATATAAAATATTTTGAATCAGCATAAAATAGATCACGGGTGGTCAGCGGGGCGGAATGATAAGAGCGCTCGCTCTTAAACTTCCGGTGTGCTGATGCCGAGGTAACGGGTTCAACCCTTATACGGGTCAATTAGACTAAAATTTTGACTTCTCGTCCTTAACTTGGGTTCGAAAATTACAAGCACCTCAGAAGCCAGAGTGGATTAGCCTGATAGCGAGGGACACTGGTAACAGGGAAAGCTAATCCACACGTAAACACCCGTCCAGTGCACTAGAAGTATTATCACGTCTGTGGACTACACTTGAGTTCAAGGCTACCGGACAACACCAACAAATCTAACAGAGGGGGAGGTCTTGAAAACAGCGACAGAAATGTTGACAGAAAAGTCAAGAAACATACATAGCTCTCGGCGGATGTTAAGTCTGGTTAAATTACCAAAGAGTCAAAACAGTGCAGAACTAGCAGACCTAAAACTAGCACTCCGTGGACTACTACATAAGTGTTGTAATACAATAGATCCCGTCTTATAAGCGGTTTAGATAAGTTAGACGCCGATAGTCTCGATTTTTCGGGTACGTTATAAGGGGGGAAATAATTGGAAAGCTTCGTGACAACTGGCAAAGTTAACTTAATAAGAGCAAGGAAAATGATGAGATAAATACCTGGATTGTTTGGCTATGTGACATACTCGGAACAAATACACAGACCTGATCCAAGATTGATGATTGTGTGAGATGGGGAATCATGACTGCCCACGCCAAACTGTATATTACATAATTATTATCATCATCATCATCATCATCATCATCATCATCATCATCACTATTTTATATGATTATTATTACTTTTAGCCGGCTTCGTGGCTTAGAGGTTATGACTTTTCTCCGTAATCTCGTATACTCTCGTCGGTAACGTGATGACGGTGAGAATCAACAGTGGTTCGAATCGCATCGGTAACTTACGGGGTATGTGAGTCGGCCGCTCAGAAAGCAATGGCAAACTACTGAGCGTAATCTTGCCAAGAAATCAACATACAGCTGAAAGATGCTGGTGTTGACAGCGATGTCCTGTAAAGGATATGCAAAAAAAAAAATTATTACTTTTATTATTATAGCATACACTACACATGATGACACGAACAATTTCTGGCTCGCCCTATTCTGCCAAATGTCTGCAAGTAAACGATCACATCTAACACAAACCTGTCCTTCACGTCACAGAACACCCGACATTCTACCAAGTTGAAACTTCGTCCACAATACGAACCACGTGCTAAACACAACTCACCCCAGAAAACGCATGTCCATAAACGGTCGGCTTAACTCCCTTTCTCGGACCCGCTAAAACAAACCACGAGTAGCGCTCGTGCTGTCCCTTTCTAACCCTCGCGCTGCCCCTTTCTAGACCTCGCGCTGTCCCCGGTCACCGTGACGTTCGGGGGACGAGGGTAGTTTCGGATTCCAGTACCTCTCAGTGAAGGGACAAGAGAGAAAGCGGGGTAGGAACCGGGGCGATGCTCAGACTGTAACAGTCGAGAGAGAGACAGAGTCACAGAGAGGCAGATTGTGTTAGCGAGGGTACACAATTATTTCAAGTCAAGGCTCATTCGCATTTTCAACGTCTATCATTATATATTTTTCTTCTTCCGTTCGCTTGAAATTAGTCTACATCTGCAATGTTGTCTCTTGTATGAAGTTAACTTTCTTGTGTTTTAATTCACACAGTAGCCCATGTAGTTTATATTCCACTGTTCTTACTCTAGGCCAGAAGGTTTGTCTAGATGTGTTTTGGGCAGTCTTGGAGTACATAATCTGCTGTCTGCGGCGCCAATCCACATGTGCACATGGCTGATTCGCCAATCTTGATATTTTGTATACATGTGATTGCGTAATCTTTTGTGTCCTGTTCTGAGGCGCAGAATAATTATTTGTTTTGGTCTGTCCATAATGTGGTAATCGTCTTGAGCTGGTGTTGGTGGCTTTCTGACTGATTTGATCATTCTTTTCTTTTGGTGGTATGTAACAAGTACATCAGGTTGTTCTTCTATTGCTCTCTCATTTCCGGGTACTCCACATATCTAGAGCAGTCTAGTTTCACTGAGCCAGAGATTCGCCGCCGCCACTTCTCCTGTTGGTTTAAACTGTTCCTCCACGTGAAGGCAAGGGGTTAAACTTTTGCTGCCAGAGGTGTTGAAAGCACATGCCATGGGGGTATTTTCAAGATTGGGAGCTCACCCCTAACTATGTGCCACCGGTTATAACAGCAGTTTGGAACCGTATTATGTCAGTGTTTATCGTCTTCTTGATTCACGGTATCAGACAACACTGTAACAAATTACAGACGTGTGTGTGAGTGTGTATGTGTGTGCGCTCGCATGTGTGCGTGCGTGTGTGCGCTCGCATGTGTGCGTGTGTGTGTTTGTGGTGTGTATGTGTGTGTGTGTGTGTGTGTGTGTGTGTGTGTGTTTTTGTTTTTTTTTAGAAGAAGAGACTTGTAGTGTTCACAAAAGCAATCAAGTGGTTATGGCTGATTCCAAGATAAACATAAACACCGCCATGTTGATTAACTCCAGAAAAATGAGTTCTGGCATGTAATGGGATACTCAAGTGCACATGCGCCACCGGAAGTGAGCAGTACATCAAAATGGCTGACAGTTTCTCTGATAATGGAAATGACGCGCGGAGGATAGAGTTGCATTTTGCATGTTTATTGTCAGTTTTTTTTTTTTTTTTTTTCAGTATAACCCCTTGAGTCAACCGTCTAAATTGGTTTTGCTCAAATATTCACATTATTCAATCGACGAAGAGATGTTGTTTCGCTCATGTTTATGAAAAATTGCCTGATACTTCTCTAGTATGTAACATAATTCTTACATAACATATAAGCGAACATTTATCTATGTTATCTCGCGTACAACAACAGAAATGAGGTTCCTGGGAAGAATACTCAACGTATCAAGAAGAGATAAGATCAGAAATGAAGAAATCAGGACTAAAGTGGGGGTTAAAGCTGCTCTAGATTTTATTAGAAAGCAGCAAGTCAAATGGTTTGGCCATGCAAGTAGGCTACCAGTCAACAGCATGCCACAACAAGCAATGATGTACAGACCAGATGGAAATAGAGGAAGAGGCCGACCACGTAAACGTTGGACGGAGGGAATAACAGAATCCATGGGAATGTCGATATACGAAGCCCATAATCGGGCACTCTCACGAAGTTTATACTTCACCTCGGCACCGCAAGGTACAAGAGGAACATGATGAGATGAGATCTCGCGTGTAACATAAGCCAGTCATGTATGTGTGTGTACATAACATATAAGCGAACATTTATCTGGGTTATCACGTGTGTAATATGAGTGAATGATGATTGCGTGTGTACATAACATATAAACGAACATTTATCTGGGTCCTCTCGTGTGTAGCATGAGTCATTCATGCATGTGCGTGTGTACATAACATATAAGCGAGCATTTATCTGGGTTCTCTCGTGTGTAGCATGAGTCATTCATGCATATGCGTGTCTACATAACATATAAGAGAGCATTTATCTGGGTTCTCTAGTGTGTAACATGGGTCAATCATGCATATGGGTGTGTACATAACATATAAGCGAACATCTATTTGTACATACAAATGAATATTTGCCATAGTTGTCGTAATATACCAATTGGCACGACCCCGAGTCCACAACAGAAATCATGAGTGTCTTAGAACAGTGGTTCTCAACCTTTTTTGGCCCATGCACCCCTTCACCATATGTTTAGAATGTCACCCCCCCCCCCCTTTCCACCTCCCTTTCGTATTTCCTCCCTATAAATTTCCCTCATCCCCCTCCCCCACTCCTACACAGTATACGTAAAAATGGAAGTTAAATTTAATAACACATACTAAAACAAGTCTAGACATCTACATAAAACGTGATCTGCAGGTCTACTTACGTTATACAACGAATTTCAGAAGAGCGAGAAGTACAGAACCGTAAAGTATGGAGGGAAAAACAATACCAAGTAATCGGTTCTTGTATTAATGAAACCCTAAAATCCCCCCACCCGTTCAGAACTACTCTCTTAAAAGAATATGAAATAGATCAGTCATCATCATCATGTGCCATTCCGATAAGCGTGGACGGACGTGTTTCGCCATCACACACGATCACTCGTGTCGTGGATCAGCTCTGTGTTCCGGTCTCGACCATGCCACGTGGTCAAGTCATCCAGATATTTATTCTCTGCCTTCCCCTTGTTCTTTTCCCCTGAATCGTGCCAGTTGTCACCAACTTCTCTAATGTATTTCTTCTGTTTAACACACTATATGATACTGGAGATATATGTCTTGATTTATGTAAATCTTTGTTTATTGAAATCCTGACAATCAGGAACCCCGGAATGTGATCAATATTGAACAATCAAAGATTCTGCTAAGAGTCATTATGCAAAGAGTCAGGAAAAATGCAAGCCGATACAGGGGAAGAACAATGCGAGGTTGTAGAAGGCCAGGGATCAACAACTGCTTTATGTCTGCAGAAACATCTGTACAAGTTAACAAAGACCTACATAACCACTTCATTGACTACAGGAAAGCTTTCGATGGAGATGGTGCTTTGTCTACTTACCTCAGACCTCACTGCCATAACACTGGCAACTTATCACAAATATCAGAAATAGGCGGTGATCATTGTTTATTGTTTTTTTGTTGTTGTTGTTTTTTTTTTTTGGGGTGGGGGGGGGGGTGAGGGGGGGGGCTGTATTATGCGAAAACAAAAACTGGAACATGTAGTGACAACTGGAAAGATTTGAGGAAAGAGAGACAGAGAACGACAGCATTAGAACATTCTTGATAGTGTTGTGTCAAGCCATGGCAGGTAGTCAACACATGAATTGATCCATGCTCGACTGTTTTTCCTTTCTGCATTTGTTTGATAGAGTCAGCGACTTCTTCTTTTAGAATAGGAGGACCCTTTAAATTACTTTCTTCTGTTAATTCTTCCCTTTCTCCATAATATAATTCTCTTGGATTTTTTTTTTCTTGAGAACCCTTTAAGTTACTTTCTTCTGTTAATTCTTCCCTTTCTACATAATGTGTCTCTTGGTTTTTTTTTTCTTGTTATGCGCATGTAATTGCCTGTTTTTGCTATGCATGGGTAATTGCTTGTTTTTTGTTTTGTTTTATACACGGGTGATTGCTTATGTTTGCTTATATTTGAATGATGGCACCTTTCGTTACACCGTCCCGGGACGGGACCCGTTTCAGGCTAGATCGACCACAAACCCTGGCCAATTTAAAAAATACAGTCTCGGTGGTGATTTGAACACATGATTACCAGGCCACTGCGCCACCACAGCTCCCTCAGTCGAACGTGTATTGAACACAAATTGCTACCCACAGAGGGACGCAGAGGTGTTTCCAAGGCACCAGGGCCGGGTTATATACTGGCCAAGACCTATTGACGCGTCCTCGCCGAGCGTCCTGGTCAACAGGTCCCTTCGGGGTCCTGGCTGAAGTCAATAGGATCGCAGATTCCTCCGAAGTCGGAGAGTGTCTGCCTGTATGGCGAGGAACCACCAGTCTGCACACCAATAAGCCAGACATGGGACAACGGATACTCACGCAAACCTCAGGTCCTGTATGACATCACACTGATGTTGGACAACAGGATGCCTTCATCCGACATACAGGACTTTGCGTTGGAGCTCAAGCCAATGAACACAAGCAAGCAAGCAAGCAAGCAAGCTACCCACAGAGAGGTCAGGGTGTGTTCTGCCAGGCACGTATGAATTCCTTCAAAGTTTGCTCTAGTGTTTCATGGAGGATGTTTACCTAAGGCCTTTCTGTCCGGCAATATCAGTTCTTCTAAATAGGGGTCTCGGGTTTAATCAATGGAACTGTCATTACATTAGAGAATCCCAGGGGGACGGGCAATAAATGCTCAGTTTCTTCGTGGACGTCAACTGGACACCAACAAAACAATCTTGGAGACACTAAATGCTGGCAGTGATAGCTTGCAGAATCCGGAGTTGGGTGCTCGGAGATGTAGGAGGAGGAGAAGGAAAAATGAAGAGGAACTGGGGAAGGGGAAATGGATGTGGATGAGGAGGGTGGAAAAAAAGAAGAAGAAGAAGAAGAAGAAGAAGAAGAAGAAGAAGAAGAAGAAGAAGAAGAAGAAGAAGAAGAAGAAGAAGAAGAAGAAGAAGAAGAAGAAGAAGAAGAAGAAGAAGAAGAAGAAGAAGAAGAAGAAGAAGAAGAAGAAGAAGAAGAAGAAGAAGAAGAAGAAGAAGAAGAAGAAGAAGAAGAAGAAGAAGAAGAAGAAGAAGAAGAAGAAGAAGAAGAAGAAGAAGAAGAAGAAGAAGAAGAAGAAGAAGAAGAAGAAGAAGAAGAAGAAGAAGAAGAAGAAGAAGAAGAAGAAGAAGAAGAAGAAGAAGAAGAAGAAGAAGAAGAAGAAGAAGAAGAAGAAGAAGAAGAAGAAGAAGAAGAAGAAGAAGAAGAAGAAGAAGAAGAAGAAGAAGAAGAAGAAGGAGAAGAGCAGGAGGGGGGAGAGCAGGAGGGGGAGAAGGAAAGGATGTGGAGGAAGAAGAAGATACAAAATCTGATATTGAAGAACATTTTACAGAATGAGATCAAAGCCAGACAAATTAGCTACCTCATCATCATCATCATGTGCCATGCCAGTAAGCGTGGGCGGTCATGTTTTGCCATCTCACTCGATCACCAGAGTCGTGGATCAGCTCTGTGTTTCTGTCTCGACCATGCCACGAGGCCAAGCCATCCAGGTATTTGCTTCTAGGTCTTCCTCTTGGTCTGTTCCCTTCGATCTTAGCAGTTGTCACCAAGTTCTCCAATTCATTTCTTCTCATAACATGCCCAAATAATCTTGACTGTCTGCGTTTAATATCTCTAATCTTAGCTACCTCGGCCACATTAAAAAAAACCACGGTCTCTTGTTAAAAATGCTGTCGAATGGAAAGCGAAAAGGAAGCGTGCAGTAGCAAGACAAAGTCTTGCCTGAGTGGACATCAGTAAGAGATGAACTGGAAAGAGTTTGTGTGAGGGAACCGTGTAGACGTTGAACATGGGATGGTCCAGACTCATTACACGGGGTTAAAGGTTAGAGAACAAGGAGTTCTTCTTCTTCTTCTTCTTCTTCTGCGTTCATCTGGACTTTTTTTTCGGATGTGACTGCGTTGTGCCTGTTTACAGCAGAGCTGCGTTCTTGCGCCATTAGGCCGACACATCCGACTTCTGCGGGCATTTGTTGACCGGGTTAACCTTCCCGGGGGTTTCTTAGGACGTTTGAATCTCACTGTTGTGGTGTTATCCCCCATCCTAGCTGGCCCATATAGAACAGCCAAAGACATCCTGGTCAACCCTCAAGGGAAGGCAGGGGCAGACCATGGGCATTCCCCGCCATCCAAGGAGGCTTCCATACTTGCAGAGCCATCACACAGCGCTCTGGTACTGGGCTCACCCAAGGAATCGTCACGTCCTGCACATGGCTGCTTAGCCTCACTTCCGTATATTGGGCCTTCCGTTCACCATAGGCTGTTCTTCCGGAAACCAGAAGAATGCAGTCTGCAGGTAACATCCACACAGTGAGCTTTCGATTAAGACTTTCCACATAATGAATTTGCTATCCAAGCAATATTCCATTTCGTGCCACTAGGACACTTTTTCCACCTTTTATGAAGCCCACACAGTGAGCTTTCGATTCAGACTTTTCACGTAATAGATTTGCTATCCAAGCAATATTCCATTTCGTGTCACTAGGACACTTTTTCCACCTTTTACGAAGCCCACACAGTGAGCTTTTGATTCGGACTTTCCACGTAATGGATGTGCTATCCAAGCAATATTCCATTTCATGCCTCTGGGACGCTTTTGTAACCGACATACCTATGGTATGAAGTGTGGCAGTCTAAATACATCTTTATGCACCTTTAGATGTCAACCTGAATGTAGTTAAAGTAAGCTGTAGTCAACTTGAGCTTGTTGATATCTCCATAGAGCTTGTCCTCAAATGAAGCAGGCGTGGGCCAAAATATCTTTCTCTGTTCTGCATATATTGGGCACTCCTGCAGCAAATGTTTAGCTGTCATTTTACCAGTTCCACAATTACATTCATCGGTATCTCCTATCTTTAGTTTATTGAACAAGTGGTGTTTCAGCCTGTTATGTCCTGTGCGGAGTCTGAAGATTGCTACTTGTTCTCTTCGGTCGAGTTTGTAATATGCATCATCCTTCTGGTGGCCTGGATGCTCCGATTCCCATTTGGTTCTATAAGTGCTTTTTATAAACTTTTTTGCCTCATTATAGGTTATGTCTATGTCAGGCTGTAGTAATCGTCCACCCTCTTTTGCTAGTCTGTCAGCCTCTTCATTTCCAGGTATACTGCAATGTGATCGGATCCACTGTATTACAACTTTTTTTGGATTTCTGGCATAGACCATGGAGTGCTGCTCTTAGGTCAGCTAGTTCTGTGCTGTTTTTGCTCTTCAGTATTGAGACAGCTGACTTTGCATCTGTGAAGATAGCTATTTGCTTCTCTTTATGTTCCTCCATCGAGAGCATTTCTGCTGCAGTTTTCAAAGCCTCTACCTCCGCTTTGAAGTTACTTGAAAATTTTCCAGTTGCCACTGACTGTGTTTTCATCACTCCATTTTTTAAATTAAGGAGAATTCCTCCTCCTCCATTTTTAATTGAATCTTTGGCTGATCCATCTGTATATGCATGGGTCCAATTGCTGCTTGGGTAATGTTCTTTTATGTAGTTTAGGGTTATTTTTCTTCTTTCAGTTTCATTTTGAGTGTTCTTTTTCTCAATACCAGGAATGTTTTCTATCATTTCAGGCAGTTGCTGCTGTCTCCAAGCTGGGAAGTTGTGTGCATTGTAAATGGGCTTGACTGTTGATATGTTAAGTATGGATCTGCCCTAATCTTTCGTTTTGCAGTTTCTACAAAGCTGCTACGCTTCAGTCTTCCTTTTCCAAAACCATTAAGCCTGTTATACATAGAGTGGTCTGTTAATCTTCTAAATTTTTCTGCTTGTTTCTGGGCTCTGCTATCTCTTCTGTCCTGCATTGGTTGTAAACAAGTGATCTTTTCTAGTTCATTAATAGGCGTTGTCTTCAGGCTTCCAGTTATGATTCGCATTACTTGGTTTTGGACTCTACTTATTTTGTTAAAGTTTGACTTAGCTGCTGTTGCCCAAGCTGCAATGCCATATTCCAGTACTGGCCTCACGTTGTACCAGCAAGCTTTTTCATGATTGCCATTCTCTACCTTGCTCTTGTTCGATTTTTCTCAACCTGTGTCTTCCATGTCAGGCGACGATCAAAGGTGACTCCTAGATAGTTTGGATTTTCTTCATGGCGCAATATTTTTCCATTCAATACCAGCTTAGGTTGCTGAGTTTTATTTGAGAGGGAGAACACTGTGCATGTTGTTTTCTCCTCACTTATCTTCACTAGCCATGATTTTGACCAGTCCTCTAGCGCTAATAAGGCTTGCTGTATTCTGCTGTTAGCTGTACTAATATATTCTTCAGATGTCCATATGGCTAGGTCATCTGCAAAGGAGGATGTGTGTACTCTGGCTGGAAAATTGTCCGTGATGTCATTTATATATGCTAGGAATAATGTTGGTGAAAGAACTCCTCCTTGGGGGACACCTTGCTCCAACAGCATCATTTTGCTTGTTTGTCCTTGTACTTTTGTCCTGGCAGTTCTGTTCTCAAGGTAGTGGCTGATCCATTTATACATTTTCCCACAAACATGCATTTTTTGCAGTTTTACTTTCAGTCCTTCCTTCCATACTTTATCAAATGCTTTTTCTAAATCTATCCAGACTGCTAGTGTGTGCTTTTTCTCTTGGAAGGCATCCTCTATTTCCTGAGCTATATAGGTTATTTGATCTTCAGTGGATCTGTACTTTCTGAATCCTGCTTGGTGTGGTGTTAAGAGTTTGTTTTCTTCCAGATGCCATGTTAGCCTGCCATTGATAATGCGTTCCATTAATTTTCCTACACAGCTAAGTAGACTGATAGGTCGATAGCCATTTGGTTCTTCCAGGTCTTTTCCTTTCTTTGGGACTGGTATTAGTATAGCTTCCTTCCATGCCTGTGGGACTATTCCTCTCTTCCAGCTGTTATTTAGGACTGCTAGTAGTTTCTTCTTTGCCTTGGTGCCTAGTCCTATTAGCATTTCATTTGTGATTCCATCCTATCCTGGTGATTTCTTCTTTTTTAGGGTATTCATTGCCTGTTCCATTTCTTCCATTGTTAGATTTGCCATCATATATTCTGCTGCTGTCTCTGTATTTCTATGATGTATCTGTTTGTCTTTGATTGCTTTCTTCTGTTCGGTTGTAATATCAATGTGGTTTGCATTTGCATAGTGTTCCATTGGTGCATTTGCAGCCTTTTTTCCTGTAAGCAAGGCATTTCCTTGTTTAATTGTTATTTGTTTGTTTCTAGGTCCTTCATTGTTCATGGCTTTCACTAGTTTCCATAGTTTGTTTCCATCCCTGTCAAAATTCAGGTTTTCTGTTTTTTCCCTCCAACAATCTCTTGTTGTTTGATTTACTGTTCTTTTATATTTTGCTGAGATGGCTTTGAGAGAGATTTTTCGCTTCAATTGTTTGTTCTCTCTCTCTCTGCTGTCTTCCTGGCATCTTCAACTTTGTCCTCCAAACTTTGTAGTTCTTCAGTCCAGTATGGTTTGTAATTTTTCCTCGCTCCTCTTGGAATGGACTCAGTGGCTGCCTGTATTATCGCTCTGTTTAGACTTTCCACCATTTGCTTTATGTTGCCATACCGTGTATTTATGTTTTCACAATATTTGTCTGTTAGTATGGCAAATCTGTCCCAATCTGCTCGTTTGAAATTCCAGCGGGGCAAGGGCTTTTGCTCCTGTGGAACATACTCCATATTCATTACAAGTTTGATTGGTCTATGGTCACTACCTGCTAACTGGTCCAGCACATGGCGATCGATTTTGTGGAGGATGTCTCCTGTGCAGAAAGCTAAGTCTGGAGTAGAAGTGGTAAGCCATCTTCTGGAGTAGAAGCTCGGTGTGTCATCCGCTTTGTTGAGTAGATGGAGATTTGAGTCTATTTCCCAGTCCTCCAATTCATCTTCTCTTTTGTCAGTATCTGGGTATCCCCATCTTTCTGAACGGCTATTACAGTCTCCGACAATAATGCAGTTTGTGTCAGTTATTTTCATGTTTGAGAGTGTAAGGTCCTTATCTGCTGGGCTATACAGATTGTAGATTCTTATTTTCACGTCCTTTATCATTATATCAACACCTATAAATTCCGTTTGGTTGTCAGAGATCACAGATACTTCGCTGCAAGGTATTGTATTTCGTGTAAGTATTAGAACTCCTCTTCTGTGTCCTTCGCGGTCGAAACGTGTGGCCTGATATCCTCTGACTGAGAATTTGTGATTGGCGTTGAGGTGTGTCTCTTGAATGCATGCCATATCTATTCTATCTTTATGAAGACGCTGTGTTAGGGAGTCTTTCTTCTTGTAAACTCCTTCGGCATTCCACTGTAGTATGCTGAGTGTCCGGGGTATTTGGTCAATAGCTTTTAACCTACTCCTCTGTGCCTTGACTCCACAGCACAGGGGAAGGTGACCACCAGTAGTCATGGGTGGACCCCCTCGAGGCAGGGGGCCCGGCACTATCGCCGCCTGATGGGATTTCACGGGATTAGCACCATAACGATTACTTTTGATTTGTGACATCATGAATTAAGTTACGTTGCACTGCTTTGTCAAGCCTGTGGCTCAGTACATCCGATTTCGACAAGCATTTATTCGGGGTGCTTTCCCTAGCCTTTGACTGTCCCCAGTCTACCTACAAGGCAGCATGTTTGTGTGTCTCTTCGTCTGGTCCCTCTCCCTTGACCTGTCCGACATGGTTGGCCCTACCAGTAGCTGTGCTACCGTCGGCATAGCTCTTGGGGTCATTGGGACGCACAAGCCCCTCTACCTCGTCACGGTGGACACACAGCAGAGGGGGAACAAGGAGTTCAGGGTTAGAGGGTCGACTGCATTGCATTCGGATTTATCCCACACGGCTCGGTAACTTTCCGCAGATGCTTGCCTGCGTTCGCTGGCTGTGAACTCCAGCGTGAAGTCCTGTATGTCGGATGAAGGCATCCTGTTGTCCAACATCAGTGTGATGTCATACCGGACTGAGGTTTGCGTGAGTATCCGTTGTCCCATGTCTGGCTTATTGATGTACAGACTGGTGGTTCCTCGCCGTGCAGGCAGATACTCTCCGACTTCGGAAAAATCAGCGATCCTACTTTGAAAAAAACCAACAACAACAGACATTCACTAGGGCAGGTTTCCTTAGCGATTCAATGAGCATGCCTCTTCTTCTTTCGTTCGCTTGAAATATGTCTATATCTGCAATGTCGTCTCTTGCATGAATTGAACTGTTTTTTTTTTTTCAGCTCACACAGTGGTCCATAGAGTTTATCTTCCTCTGTCGTCTCTCTAGGCCAGAAGGTTTGCCTAGATATGTTATATTTTGGGCAGTCTTGGAGTATGTGCTCTGCTGTCTGCGACGCCAATCCACATGTGCACATGGATGTTTCACCAATCTTGAATTTTGTATACATGTGGTTGCGTAATCTATTGTGTCCTGTTCTGAGGCGCAGAATAATGACTTGTTCTGGTCTGTCCATAATGTGGCGTTGGTGGCGCACTACTGTGGGGGATGCAGCAAATGCGTCTGATCCTAGCCAAAGGACCGAGAACGATCATCCCGGCCTCCGACCAGACCAAGCGCACTACTTTTTTTTTATTTAACATTATGTAACATTTATTTCAATATACCCTATGGTGTCATCATCATCAAGTGCCGTGCCGGCTGGCGTAGGCGTTCATGGCTCTCCATAGATCTCGGTCTTTGGTTTTCTGGATCAACTCTGCTGCTGATATCCTCCATGCCACCGTCTCAATCCATCCAGCATCACTTCTCTTGGTCTACCTCTGCCTCTCTTCCCCTCGATCTTTCCAGTTGTTACGATGTTCTCCAATGCCTCTCTTCTCATCACATGACCGAGGAAAGCTGTTTGTCTCTGTCTTATTGTTGTATATAATGTTCTAGTTTCATTAGCCTGTTTCAGGCAGTCGTCGTTAGTTACTCTGGCAGCCCAAGGAATTCGCAACAATCGTCTCAGAAACCACATCTCTGTTGCTTCTAATTTCTTCTTAATTTGTTCATTCACATTCCAAGATTCACTGCCATACAGCAAAACTGGTTCTACATAGCATTTCAGCACTCTCTTTCTTACATTCAGTGATAGTGACTTATTGCATAAGATACTCTTCATTTTCTGAAATGCGGCTTTTGCCTGCCCTATTCTGCTCCTAATCTCTGTTGTACATCTTCCATCTGATGTTATAAATGCCCCTAGGTATCTAAAATTATCAACTTGGTTAAGGATTTTCCCTTCTATTTCTATGTCACATTTTGGTGTCACCATTTTCTTTGATATTACCATTGTTACTGTTTTCTTGATATTCAAGGAGAGTCCTTTCCTTGCACTCTCTGTTACTACAACGTCTAATAATTGTTGTAGGTCTGTTGAATTATCCGCCACCAATACTGTGTCATCTGCATAGCGTATATTATTTATATTATAACCTCCAACTAGTATTCCTGGCATCTCTTTGATCTCTCTCATTATTACTTCGCTATACAGGGAGAAAAGATCTGGTGACAAGACACACCCTTGTCGTACTCCTAGCTTTATCTGTTCGTAACTACCCTCTTTATTTCCCATTTTAATTGCTGCTACTTGGTTCCAGTAAATATTCTTTATTATTCTTAAATCTTTTCCATCAGTGTTGATATCTTCCAACATTTTAATCAGTTCATCGTGTTTTACTTTATCAAATGCCTTAGTATAATCTATGAAGCACAAATATATGTCTCTCTGTTTCTCTATTGACCTTTCTATTAGTGTCCGTAATGTATAAATTGCATTGTTTGTGCCCTTTCCTTCCACAAATCCATACTGTTCTTCACTAATTTCGATTTTTATTTTCTTTTTGGTTCTTCTCATTATAATTCTGAGTAGAAGCTTAGTGATATGGTTTATAAGGTTAATTGTACGAAAATCTTCACAATCAATTGCACCTGGTCTTTTTGGTATAGCTATAAATACAGATTTCAGCATATCACTGGGTAAATATCCACTGATGTAAATATCATTCAACATTTTGGTTAATATATCTACTCCAAATTCTCCCAATACTTCTAATTCTTCTATTGTGATTTCATCTGGCCCAGCTGTTTTTCCTTTCTTCATACGTTTCATAGCGTCGGTGACTTCTTCTTTCAGAATAGGTGGACCTTCTAAGTTACTATCTTCTGTTAATTCTTCCCTTTCTCCTTCATATAATTCTCTTATATACTCATTCCACCTCTTCATTATAGCATCTTCCTCTAATATTATCTTTCCTGTTTTTGATTTCAAACACCCTGTATTTATTCTTATTTTTCTTCCTGTAAGCTCACTGATTTGTCTGTGCATATTTTTTGTATCTTTAATGGAATTTAATTCAATTTTTTTGCATTGCTCGTTTAACCAACTTTCTTTAGCCTTCCCACATTTATCTTTTATTTCTTTATTTATCTTAGCGTATTCTTGTTTGTCATTTTTACTCTGTTTTCTTTTGTCTATCAGTTTTAATATATCTTCATTCATCCATTTTTTCTTAGCTATTTTGCCTCTCTCCGGTAATACTTCTTTGCTAGTTTGATGAATGGAGTCCCTTAACATTTCCCATTGTTCATCTATACTCTGTATTTTAGTTATTGCATTGTACCTATTTTTCACATAGTGGTACATGATCACTATTACAGTCAGCACCAGGCATTGTCTTTACATTAATTAAAGCATTTCTAAATCTTTTATTAATTAGTATGTAGTCAATTTGGTTGCGTATTTTCTTATCAGGGCTTATCCATGTGTACAGTCGTCTTTTATGGTGTTTAAACCATGTGTTTCCAATTATCATATCATTGATATTTGCCCATTCTATTAGCTTTTCCCCTCTTTCATTTCTTGTACCTAAACCATAATCCCGCACTACATCCTCCATTTTTCCCTTTCCTACTTTTGCATTAAAATCACAAAGTATTATCTTTATTTCTTGTGATCCAATTTGAGCCATCGCCATTTCTATTTCGTCGTAAAAGTGTTGTATTTCTTCATCACTACTGCTTGCTGTTGGTGCATATACTTGTATAATATTTATGTCTATTGGTTTGCCTTTGATTTTTACCATAATAACTCTATCTGAAATACACCAGTATCCATTAATTGACTTGGCTGTTTTTTCGTCTAATATTATTCCTACACCTTTTTCATGTGTATCCCCTCCAGAATAAATTATTGTGTGATTGTCAGCTATAATTTTGTCCGATCCCTTCCATCTCATCTCACTAACGCCTAGTATATTCATTTTCATGCTATCCATCTCTCTTAGAACATTGGTCTACTTTCCTAGCTCATTTAATGTCCTAACATTCCATGTTCCTACTCTAAATTTATTTATTTTAGTTAAGATGTTGCCATCAGTAGCTGGATGACGGTCTGGTGTCACCTGTGGCTCATGACTGTCCCTACCGGACGAGGATGCCCTAAGACAGCCATTAACGTCCTTCACTAACTTTGATATATATTTTGCCATGAAGTCTTGGGAAGATAATGTGGTGGTTTCCCCTTGCCTTCCACATTCACATGGTGGTCTTTTTACCTCTGCCTTTGACAGCCATTTCCGACTGTAAGGACAAGTGAGTGCCCTGCTCTGCTCAGCTGCAGAGTTGTCCACTTATTCCGGTGGATACTCGGTCCCCAGAGCTGTGTTAGCCACACCGTGGTGTGTTTCCATCCTCTACCGCGGGGAGGTGCAGTTGGGATTTTCCCTTCATAAAGTTGTGGTCTCTGACCAAAACTCTCCAGTACTTTTAGATGGTGTAGGGTCTGAAAAATAATCTTTAGACTCAATATATTGCTCCTCTCCACGGAAATCTTTAGTAACTTTTTTTTCCAACGTTTATTTCATACAAAGCAATGTATATTTGCAAGGTGTGTTTCTTTGTTTGTGTATATTACAGAGCGTTGCCGTTTGTTAGTGTTATGTGTCACATGCGTTAATAAAACAAATACATGCATATACAGTTATGATAATATAACATTTATGGCATAGTGCATGTAAACACACATTCCTCGTTTCATTTCCATCTCCACAAGTGGAATACATGTTACACCTGTCCATCTCTCTCTCTCTCTCTCTCTCTCTCTCTCTCTCTCTCTCTCTCTCTCCCCCCCCCCCCCTCTGTGTGTGTGTGTATATATATATATATATATATATATATATATATATATATATATATATATATATATATATATATATATCTCATCATCTCATCTCATCATGTTCCTCTTGTACCTTGCGGTGTCGAGGTGAAGTATAAACTTCGTGAGAGTGCCCGGTTATGGGCTTCGTATATCGACATTCCCATGGATTCTGTTATTCCCTCCGTCCAGCGTTTACGTGGTCGGCCTCTTCCTCTGTTTCCATCTGGTCTGTACGTCATTGCCTGTTGTGGCATGCTGTTGACTGGTAGCCTACTTGCATGGCCAAACCATTTGACTTGCTGCTTTCTAATAAAATCTAGAGCAGCTTTAACCCCCACTTTAGTCCTGATTTCTTCATTTCTGATCTTATCTCTTCTTGATACGTTGAGTATTCTTCTCAGGAACCTCATTTCTGTTGTTGTGATTTTTCTTTTCTCTTTTTCTGTCATTGTCCAGGTTTGGCATTGGTAGCACAGAGTTGGTAGGAAGATTGTGTTGTAAAGTGCTTTCTTAGTAGTTATTGATACATGTTTGTTCTTTAGTATTGGTGCCATTTGTCCAATGAGTTGATTTGCCTTATTGCACCTATTTTCGATCTCGTCTTCTGATCTGCCATTTGATGATATTATACTTCCTAGGTACTTGAAGCTCTTTACTTGTTTCAAGGGATGTTCGTTTAGGTGAATTGTTGCTGTTTGTTCTTCTTTAGTTATAGTCATTACCTCTGTTTTGCTTGTGCTAATTTTCATGTTATGTTCCCTACACATTTCGTTTAGACTATTCATGTGGTCTTGTAATTCAGCTTCTGATTTTGCTATTAGTGCTTGGTCGTCCGCAAACAGGAGTTCTCTAATGGTTAGATTTGCAGATGGTTCTTCTTCTGTGTTCTCGTCATGCGGTATTCTTGCTGTCTCTGCTTGGCTGGTTTCTTTACATATGTTGTCTATATATGTTATGAACAAGAGAGGGGACAGGACACAACCTTGTCGTACTCCAGATCTTATGGTGAAGGGTTCTGAGTGTCCTCCAGTTGCTCTCACTATGCATTCACTGTTGTCGTATAAACTTCTACATAGGTTTGTTAGATGTGTACTCACTCCATATTGTTTAAGGATTTCCCACAGCTTGTTTCTATCTACCCTATCAAATGCCTTTTCTTGGTCAACAAAGGCTAAGTAGAGTGTTTCATTGAATTCAATTGATTTTTCTATAAGTTGTCTAAGAGCAAAAATGGCGTCTGTGCATCCTTTGTTTTTCCTAAATCCAAGCTGCGTTTCGCTTAGCTGGGGTTCTAAAGTAGTTCGTAATCTTTTTTCAAGAATTTTGCAAAATATTTTCCCAGTATGACTCAACAGTGAAATGCCTCTGTATTGTGTGCAATCTCTTTTGCTGCCTTTGTTTTTCCAAATTGGGATAATTATGGCGTTTCCCCAGTCTCGTGGTGTCTGTTGTTCTACCCAAACATGGTTGAATAGTCTATGTAGCCAAGCTGTTCCTACTTCCCTTGCTGCTTTAATTAGTTCATTTGGTATTTCATCCTGTCCTGGTGATTTGTTCAATGGGGCTAATCTGATGGCTTCTATAATTTCTTCTTTTAGTATGTCTGGTTCTAGTTCCTCGGTGACATCTGTGTAGGTCTCTTGAATTCCTGTGACATCTGATGGGATGTTGAGAAGTTGTTCGAAATACTGCTTCCATCTTATATATATATATATATATGTGTGTGTGTGTGTGTAAGAAGAGGGAGTTGTTAACGAGTTATTAATGTGTGGTCTTCTGTGCTGTCTCCGAAGTCAGCGTCATATTTTTAAAACATGCAGCTATTGAGCTGATGATAATTATATCCGTTTGACTAATACTTTCTAGAGATTTGGACATATTTCTCTTTGCCAGTATTTTCCAACCTTTCATGACATTTATTTCAGAAAAGTGAAGACCGCGAAAGAAAGTGGTTGGAATTGCAATAATTTATACGTTGTGAAGAGAAACCAGATATCAAGACGTCCATTGGGGGGACAGTCGTTAACATCGTGCACGGAGCTTGCAGTGTTGAAACATTGTATATATTGCATTAACAAATACATTTTAGTTCATTTTTGGCAGTAAAAGTATTTGACACTTTAGGATGTCAAATTATTGTGTTAACTATGAATAAGAGTTGTCATTATATTAAATATTTAACAATTAATGCAACTAATTGCTTTTTTAGAAAAACATTGGCGAGTTATGTCCCTTGCGAACAATAAGATGAATATTATGTTCTCGTGAAAAAGAGGTATTTGTTTCCCCTTAAATTCCGCTTACCAAGTCCACAGGCCGCCGAGAGCACGCACGATAGCTAATGGTTAGTCTAATGGTTAATGGTTAGATAATATAATTCAAAAATAGGGCACACACGCCATGGACCAGGCTGACATTCTGAATGCTCTACGAGAAGTAAGGCTTTTGCGAGAACCAAGTGATGACTGTGAATCTACAACCATGGTCAGACTGCGAGAACAGCAAGTTAAAAGAGGTGTGGCCAAACAAGAACACTACGCAGGAAGCCAAAGAAGATTGATAAACCAACACAGACTGGTGTCGTTAGCCGCTACACGCTGCGGGATTTGCTGAGGAGGGGATCCGAGTACTTATGGACAATGGTTCGAGGTGTAATGAGGATGGCCTGTCGACTAACTAACTAACAGAGATCCTACTACTACGTTAGCCAGGACCGCGAAGGGACCTGTTGCCCAGGACGCTTTAGTATGCCTTGGCCAGTATAGAATCTGGCCCTAGTGCCTTGGAAACACCTCTGCGACCCACTTTCCGCAGATAAGCTGGTGACTGCCGAAAGCGTCTGGACTCCGTAGTGTTGCAAGTGCTGGATATTTGTGCTTACTGGCGTTATCTTGACAATAACGGTTATTTAGTGAGTTTATTTGTTGGACTTGCGAGCAAGGCGGTCGACCTAGTAGGGTCGCAGTTTTGGGAGTCAAGTCAGCTCAAAGAGAGGGTGGGCGTGGTAGCCACTTCGTCCCAGCGATATGAGGGGATCTATATGCAGACAATGCTTTATGCAGGAATTCAGATGGATAATACTCCACGCAGGAGAATCTGCTATTTCGTGGCTGGGCTGTTAGAATACTACACGTAATTTTCTTCTGCGTTCATCCAGTTTTTTTTCTTTTCTTTTCCGGACGTGATTGCGTTGTGCCTGTTTACAGCAGGGCTGCGATACTTGCGCCGTTAGGCTGACACATCCGACTTCTGCGGGCATTTGTTGACTAGATTAACCTTTCCGGGTGTTTCGAAGAACATTTCGACATAAATGTTGTTTCAGAATTACCGTACTATAAATGGATGGAAAACAAACACGATACCGTATATATTTACCGTATATATTGCTGGGACAATTGTTCTTCTGTAGAGGTGGATTATTAGACTATTGCTACAATTGTACGTGTACAGACCTCATTATTCAGCTTATAGTACATTTTTCAAAGAATATTTTCGTGTGAGGCCTTAATAATGGATTGTTCCGTAACTGCTGTGTTGAGCATTACCGTTGGAATCCACATTAAGGAAACAGAAAAGCTTATATGTATATTCATGTAGTTGCATCGGTGTGTGTTTATTTGTCCATGTTGTTAGTTGTGGTCGTACTATAGTAAAGTTTACCGTCCACTTCTACGGTTTTTTTTTTTTTTTTTATTTGTTTATTGGTTTCCGTGGCTAAGGGCTTGCGAACGCGGTTGTGAGCCCGTATACCCGGGTTCGAAACACAGCGGTGCTGGTTTTCTCGAAAAAGGTATAGGTGCCGGTCGTTCAGAAAGCAATGGCAAACTACTGAACGTAAAATTTGCCCAGGAATCGCGAACAGCGAAAATGCTGGGGTTGACCGCTACATCCTGTGAAGGGCATGCAACTAAATTTTTATTTATTTATTGTTGACTATTGGGTGCCTATGTTTTGTGATTTCTTACGGTACTTAGTGGTGACAGACGCGTCACTGTAGCTCCAGTCCTGAGGAGACAAGAAATGCACCCCATAACCGAATGGCGGAGTTCAAAAAGCGAAACAATTACCTTCTTCACACGAATTGACCACTTCGCCGTGGATACTCTTTACAGATGACCTTCAATGCGGAGATGGCACTTGATGATAATGATAACATATTTACATGTGAAAGGCACGGTCGTTGAACTGGCATTGTCAGATTAGTATGCGATTAATGCATAGCACATGATCAACATATTTCACTTTCTTTGGAGTATACTATCTGGTCTTAAGATCACGCATACTAGACTTGTTTTGTTTGCGCTCGCTCGCGTTGTCCGTACACACTACTCCTAGTAGTGTTGGACTAAATTTTGTAACTGGATAAGCTTTCCCTATTAACATTGTCCCTCACCATGAGGCAAACCCACTCCGACTTCAGAGGTCCTTGTAATTTACGTCCCCAAGTCTAGGACAATAGGTCAACATTTTAGTCCTGTCCGGTATAAGGATTGAACCCCTTACCTCGGCATCAGCACACCGTATGTTTAAGAGCACGTGTTCTTATCTATTCGGCCATGCTGACATATACTCATATTAGATAATAAGAGGGAGAGGCATCGAATGGGATAGACATATGGAAAGGGATTGGAAGCAGAGAAGCGGAGAGTGACACAATGAAAGAGACAGGTGAGATGGGGGTGGAATGGGGAAGACAATACAGAGACAGATGTGAAAACAAGAGGAAAGGAGATAGGAAGACGGAGAGATAGACGGACGAGTTAAATACTTAGTGAGCTTCCGCAAGATAAAACTAACATCCAAAGGGACATAAATTCGGGATTTAAATTACCCATTGATCGAGGTACATGGATGTAAATGATCATGGAGATACATGATCATCATCTTACACTTTCGCCCTCAAGCGTCGCGGGATGGAATTCTTCTTCTGCGTTCATCCGGAGTTTTTTTTTTTTTCTCTTTTTTTCGGACGTGATTGCGTCAAGCTGAAAAGCATCTGATGGCTGCAGAAATGTGGTTTCTGAGGAAAATGCAAAGAATACCATGGACAGACAGAAAAACCAATGACCAAGTACTACAGGAGACAAATGAACATCGTAGACTGATTAGAGAAATTAGACGTAGACAGTCAAAATTATTTGGACATGTTATGAGAAGAAATGGGTTGGAGAACTTAGTGACAACTGGCAAGATCGAGGGGAACAGACCAAGAGGAAAATACCTGGATGGCTTGGCCCCATGGCATGGACGAGACAGGAACACTGAGCTGATCCACGACACTGGTGATCGAGTGAAATGGCGAGTCATGACCGCCCACGCTTTCCGGCATGGCACATGATTGATTGATTGCGTTGTGCCTGTTTACAGCAAGGCTGTGTTCTTGCGCCGTTAGGCCGACACATCAGACTTCTGCGGGCATTTGTTGACCGGGTTAGCCTTTCCGGGTGGGGAGGAACTGTTATCGTTCCAGCGCCTGATGGGTTGCACTAGATAGTGTCAATCCACTTTCTTCTCCTGAATCCTCATGCTCTCGTCTCAAATTTCCTTTGGTGTAACATCTGGCTTGAAACCGGGTGATGCACTATCGCCGCTACTCTTCAATCTGGCTCTAGAGAAAGTTGTAAGGAAGGTAAAGGTGGATTGTGATATTGGAGGAGCATCCAAGCTGCATGGTTATGCAGATGATATAGATATTATAGGACAAAGTGAACAAAAGACATTGGAAATATTGACTCACTTAAAGGAAAAAGCCCAACAGATGGGGCTGGTTATCAACCAAGATAAGACAGAATATATGGTAATTTCAAGAGACGGAATGGCTAAAAACTCTGCCCACATACAAAAAGATAATATGACCATTAAAAGAACGGAAAAATACAAATACCTGGGTACAATCTTCAACTGCTCCAACATCATAAGGGAAGAAATACAAACTAGAATCAACTCTGGAAATAAGATATACTATGCACTACAACATCTACTAAAATCAAAGGCTCTATCTCGTAACATCAAAATCACAAAACACAAAACAATGATCAGACCAGTTGTGCTGTATGGCTCTGAAACCTGGAGTATAACGAAAGGAGACGAAGCCTTGTTACAAACCTTTGAGAACAAAATTTTAAGACGCATCTTTGGACCCATTAGGGATACACAAAGTGGAGAGTGGAAAAGAAGAAGTAACAAAGACATTTATGATCTGTTGAAGTCCCCGCTAATCACTGGTATCATGAAGGCTAATAGACTACAATGGCTGGGGCATATAGAAAGAATGGAAGATAATAGGGAAACAAAACTCGCTTACACTCAGGAAATAAATGACCGTAGACCCCGAGGTAGACCAAGAAGTCTGTGGAGAGATAATACATATACAGACCTACAAGCACTTGGAATCAACGACTGGCAAGAGAAGGTCAACCAGAGAGACGAATGGAGACGGATTGTATCTGCAGCAAAGAACCTCAATGGCTCGGAACGCTCGAAGAAGAAGAAGTAGCGCCTGCAGTTGGTGTTGCATTCAAATGAGATGGCCGAACAATTTACCTGCTTTTTAATGTGGTACATATAATTCAACCAGAATATTATTTTTAACTTCTCTTGTTAAACTAAGATTTATTACTTAGAAATTTAAGTCTCTTTGGTGAAACCTCACCTTAAGAGGCAGAATCATACATATCTGGGAAGCAATGTAGACACAAATGGGGAAACATATAGATAAATAAGAATACAAAAGACGAGGAGTTTTCAAAGCACAAGAAAATTAGTGAAAGCTAAACTTAGTTAACACACCTAGAATTGTTAACTCCAATGTTAAATCAAACTGTATTATGAGTCAGAAACATGGGGAACGACTAAAAGAATTACTAAAAACATTCGCTAATTGGTGCCCGCACAGAAGTGGGAATAAACTGGTTTGGCTGAATCACCAGTGTAGAGCTCATGGAGAGAACTAGACACTAGACAAATTCCCGTGAATCAGTCGGTGAGGAAGACGCTAGTGCTGGTTAGGATGTACACAGAAAAACTTAGCACAGTATAACTAGACATTGTCTTGACCGGAACCCACAAAGCAAACAAACTAGCGGGAGACCAATCACACAGAGAAGATAATTACAGGCAAAGATGAATAATATTGGGAGCTACAGGAGATGGCGGTGTAGGGGTTGAACCACTTACCTAGGCATCAGCACATGGAATCTTTTAAGAACATGCATTCTTACCCATTCAACCATGCTGACCTGCAGTGATGATACTGTCTTTTCTCTTGGTGGCATCTCAATTTTATAATTAACATCTGCAGCACTGTGTCTATTTGTTGGACACAATTGTGTTGTGCCCATATTGGGGATAAATGGTAGAGGAGGAAGAAGATGACATTGGGGTGTGGTAGGTTGGTGAACCTCCTGAAGAACTAGGTTTTAATTCTCAAGTCCCATGCACTGACATTCAGGTTGTTTGACCTTAAAAAGGGCTTTGCATACATAAAAGTGCTGTTAGTTGTTTGTTGGGGTATCATTCTTGCACTCAGGACAAGTCCCTAGGTGCTCGGAGTCTTTCCACCCCCCACATATACATCAGTGTCAGGCAGCTAATATTGCCAGTTCTATGTTGAGGAAGAGCCTAAATTCTCCCAGTGTGCCTCTCGTCTGTTTTTACTAGTGCTTTTGAGGCTTTCCTCCCTGTGCGGTACCAGAGCATCATCCTCAAAGAAACTCCCGCAAAGCTTCCTTACATAAGGTAGCAGATAAGATTACAAGTAAACAGAAACAGTGAATAAGATTACATTACATGTAAACAGAAACAGGAAATAAGATTACATTACGTGTAAACAGGAAATAAGATTACATTACATGTAAACAGAAAATAAGATTACATTACATGTAAACAGAAACAGGAAATAAGATTACATTACATGTAAACAGAAACAGGAAATAAGATTACAAGTAACAGAAACAGGAAATAAGATTACAAGTAACAGAAACAGGAAATAAGATTACAAGTAACAAAAACAGGAAATAAGATTACATTGCATGTAAGTAGAAACAGGAAATAAGATTACATTACATGTAAACAGAAACAGGAAATAAGATTACAAGTAACAGAAATAAGATTACAAGTAACAGAAACAGGAAATAAGATTACAAGTAACAGAAACAGGAAATAAGATTACAAGTAACAGAAACAGGAAATAAGATTACATTGCATGTAAGTAGAAACAGGAAATAAGATTACATTGCATGTAAGTAGAAACAGGAAATAAGATTACATTACATGTAAACAGAAACAGGAAATAAGATTACATGTAAACAGAAACAGGAAATAAGATTACAAGTAACAGAAACAGGAAATAAGATTACAAGTAACAGAAAATAAGATTACATTGCATGTAAGTAGAAACAGGAAATAAGATTACATTACATGTAAACAGAAACAGGAAATAAGATTACAAGTAACAGAAACAGGAAATAAGATTACAAGTAACAGAAACAGGAAATAAGATTACAAGTAACAGAAACAGGAAATAAGATTACAAGTAACAGAAACAGGAAATAAGATTACATTACATGTAAACAGAAACAGGAAATAAGATTACATTGCATGTAAGTAGAAACAGGAAATAAGATTACATTACATGTAAACAGAAACAGGAAATAAGATTACAAGTAACAGAAATAAGATTACATTACATGTAAACAGAAACAGGAAATAAGATTACATTGCATGTAAGTAGAAACAGGAAATAAGATTACATTACATGTAAACAGAAACAGGAAATAAGATTACAAGTAACAGAAATAAGATTACAAGTAACAGAAACAGGAAATAAGATTACAAGTAACAGAAACAGGAAATAAGATTACAAGTAACAGAAACAGGAAATAAGATTACAAGTAACAGAGACAGCAAATATTACATTACAACAGCGAATAATATTACAAATGAACAGAAGACAAAATTACACCACTATAAGTGCACAGCAGTTAACAAGAATACATTAGAAGTATGGAATGTTCAATGAAACACAAAGAAATCAATTATGCAGGGTCATTTTCCAAAAAAATGTATTAACAAACGGTCAGCAAAATACAAGAGTTTACCACAGGAGTGGCCCATACATCTACAATCCAGCCACTCACAAACAGGCAGTCAACCAACAGAAAACACAGGAAAGTGATGCCCGATGCAACTGGCTGATGACGATTGTAGGTTCATCAGTTGTCTCTGGTGATGATGATGATGAAACTGCTGATTGATGTGAAGATGATTATTCTCTAGTCTCACCCTCCTCATCTTCCTCATCAACACCACGGATGTATAAAACATTGTTGCATCTGTAACAAGCACATAAAATAGTCATTAGCTTCTGTAACAAGCACATAAAATATTAACTTCTGCAACAAGCACATCAAATAGTCATTAACTTCTGTAACAAGCACATAAAATATTCATTAACTTCTGTAAAAAGCACATCAGATAGTCATTAACATATGTAACAAGCACATCAGATAGTAATTTAACATCTGTAACAAGCACATCAGATAGTAATTTAACATCTGTAACAAGCACATCAAATAGTCATGTAACATCTGTAACAAGCACATCAGAGTCATTAACTTCTGTAACAAGCACATAAAATAGTAATTAACTTCAAACTGCTGGCTTCACAACTGTCAGCAAGAAACATCTATTCAGACAACTTATGCTGCTATGAAGTGTGTGAACTTTTGTCAAATCTTGAGTTGTCACACATTTATCTTTTACATGGTCTCAGTCTAGTAATGGAAAAACTTCAAAGTCTTCATGAAGTGATAATGTGAAGTCTTCATGAAGTGATAATGTGAAGTCTTCATGAAGTGATAATGTGAAGTCTTCATGAAGTGATAATGTGAAGTCTTCATGAAGTGATAATGTGAAGTCTTCATGCAGTGATAATGTGAAGTCTTCATGAAGCGATAATGTCAAGTCTTCATGAAGCGATAATGTCAAGTCTTCATGAAGCGATGTTCTAAAATCTTCATGATGCAATATTCCAGTCTTCATGAAGCGAGATTAGCCTTGTGGCCAGTAAAACCCATCTTTTCCTGATTATAATTGTATAATATTCCTTTCATAATAATATGCACTACAAATATAATTTTACAAAATAGAATAGACAAAAGTAGAGGCAGAAACAATGTAGAGTACACTTTGCCAACTGGAAATCTTTACCTGGTGCCCAAATTTTCTTACATTTTCCTTTCTAACATTTTCTAAGTTGTTTACTTCTTTGTGCTCATCTTTAAGAAAATCATTAAATGCAACAACTAAGAGAAATTAACGTTGTACCTGATTAGGACTTCTCCGAGATTTCCTGCAAGTACATTTTCAATGATCTCTTCTGTGTTAGCCAGCTGCAAAATTAAAACAGTATAGAAAACATTTAGCAGATTTGTATACAGATACAGAATGTAAAACAAGCCCACATACAACTCAAGTAATCACAGCTATGTGTCATCAAAACCATCAATAATACAGTTCACCTGATGTTGAATGCCCCAACACTTCTACTTCCAATAACACACAAGAAATATATTTACTTACAATGAAAAACTCCTAACAGCAATCTAACAGGATACATACAAGCTGACAGATCTACTAACATACCACTACAATCTTGCTATAAGTGATATTCAGGAAATCAACATCTGGTAGCCACTCCAACACAAATAATCACATTTAACACTACAAATGCTAATACAAGACTCATTCTTCAGCTCACAAAGAGCTATCCAGACATCCACCTTACAAATGTGTTTGCAATAAAACAGCTGTGACTGGTGATTAGTGAGGATGTCATGATTACTGTGGGACAGGTCCATGGTTGCCTTGATCTTAACAGTCCTGCCATTGACACCACTTGTGTTGAATTATCAAGTGTCTTAAGCCCCTGTCAAACAGTGGTTTACTCCCATCTTCTTCACTTTGGATAAGAAAGCAGGTTTTCGTGTGCCTCTGAAGTCATCTCTTTCTCCTGCTTCTCCTGTGGCATTCATGAGCTCTGATCTGTTCATGGCCCTTCCCTCTCAGATCACCGCAATGTACACCAAACAATCGGCTCACTAGCTGCCTTTCACACCCGAGTGGCCTGGTGTATAAATGAAAGTTAGATGGACTGAAAATGTAATGTGCTCTTTGTGTTGAACCATTCGTGTTTGAGGCCAGTGTTGACAATCACGTGGATTATTAAAGGCATACGCACACAAACATGCACTCTACTTCCAACTGACGAAATCAAAAATCAGTGCACTGTAAGTATAGCATGTGATGGACTATGCCTGAGTTCAAAACAAGCAAGCAAAAATAAACAAAAAAACATCAACATTGTCAATTGTCTTGTTTAGATAAAAAAGGTCCACAAACTCCAGTCACTGCTTCTGTGTCCGTTTATTTTTTCCATATTACCACTTGCCTCTTACACAATCCAGAGTATTCTCTTCCTTCTACAACAGCAAACCACAGTGACTGCCTGTAGGCACTCATAATAATCTAGTCCGTGCTTCAGGGGCTGTGGTGGCATAGTGGTTTAAGCACATAATTACCAAGACAGTGGTCTGGGTTCAACCCCCAGCTGTGGTAGGGTTCTTTTCCCTGACCACTAATGCCCTGGGATTATCCCAGCCACAAAATTTTAAAGCATTTTCTAGGCAGGAAAAGTGGCAGAAAGGTCACCCCCCTACTCAATATGCTGTTGTCTAGAATATGTAAACACCTAACACTTCACACTTTAATTGCTTTACATGTTTTACCATATTTTAGGACCATAACGCAATGAACATCTGCATGCATGAAGAATCATTCTCTGTGATATTTGATATATTTGATTTTATAATGGAAGCTAATAGACCACTGAGTAAATAAATAGACATGTTTTTACAATATCTACTTCAAGCGAACATAATAAAATGTATTTTTTTAGTATTTTCTATTCTTGTTACTCTCGACATACTTTTAACAGAATCTTCTGCGTTCATCCGGAGTTTTTTTGGACGTGAATGTGTTGTGCCTGTTTACAGCAGAGCTGCGTTCTTGCGCCGTTAGGCCGACTTCTGTGGGCATTTGTTGACCGTGTTAACCTTCCCGGGTAACTATCTTCTTCTTCTTTTGTTCGCTGGGAACTGTATCTGAGATTCTCAAAGTTGCAGAGAACTGGTCAACTACAACCCTATCATGACAGAATTTAATCTATGGCCAAGGACACAGCGCAGTCACATTAGCAGTCACCCGCCTTGGTAAAATGGCCAACAAGACTTCAATTAAAGAAAAGTACGTAACCTTACAAGCGACATTCTGCTAGCTCTACATGCTTACAGACCAATGGGCTCACGATGATGGATGGATGGATAATGATTGTAGTCAAGGCCACAGTGACAATCTACCCCCCCCCCCCCCCCTCCCCCATGACATTTCCTGAACCAATTTTAAACAGGGTCAAGCGGCGAGATCAGGGCAATTATAAATCCGCCTAATGCAGAATCTGCACTGGCAGGCAGATTACAACACTAATGCTACCACAGCTCACAAACTCCAGTATACCCAAAATAATTTCCAGAATCAGTAGTATAAAATAGAATACTTGCCACAACAACTTAGGTACAAAATTACAATTTTCTGGCAAATAGCACAAAGTACATCAACTGTATCTGAGATTCTCAAAGTTGCAGAGAACTGGTCAACTACAACCCTATCATGACAGAATTTAATCTATGGCCAAGGACACAGCACAGTCACATTAGCAGTCACCCGCCTTGGTAAAATGGCCAAAGGACTGCTGTGTATGTTGTACATGCAGATTTTTAAAATGGGTTAATCAGAATAAAAATAAAATGTACAATGCTATGAAACAAACCACAAAGTGTTAAAAACACCACCTTCACTGTAATAGATAGAGGTGCACAGGTAAAAGGAGAAATCTCAGAAGTGTGTACAATCTCTGCAGTAACAAAACAATTTATGTATAAGCTTGCCTAATGTAGGAAATTGGCTTGGTGGCACTGCCAACGCACAAAAAGGCTAATTCTTTTCTTAGAAATATGCTACGCCACAATGGAATGGATATTAGCACGAATGATGGGCAGACAGACTTGAGATATCTACTGTGAAACTATGAAAACACAAGCAATAATCAATCAAGCAATATAAACAATTCATTAAGAATCCCGCTTTTACAATTATATTAAGATAAAGCTTATATGATACATGAAAGGTACCACAATAAATGTGTACACGCATAATCCAGAATACTTTTGTACACAGAAATGTAAATTTTCACACATGAATGATCATGTAGCTGGGGACAGGATTCTAGGCAAAGAATGATCTGTACCTAGAGTTTTATCCCAGCAAATTATTTTGCCTTTCCATTAAGAAACCACACCAAACACTGGTTTGTGTGGTTGTGAGTCAGGCTTACACAATCAAGTAACAACTACAAGAGGTGTTTTACCTGGAGATTCATGTAACCATCAACAGAGACCAGGTAGCCCTTGTATTCCATTCCCCACTTGAGCTTGACCAGAACGGGCTTGCCAGTCAGACCATTCAGGAATGGTTTGGGGTTCATAGGTAGAGCCTGCCAGGGAGGGACACAACATCAATTCTCAATACATGCTGGTATATCACACACTATTCTTTATAGATATAGTTTAGAACAAATTTACGCTGGTTTATAATTTATTGTATCCCATTATGCTGGGTTATAGTTGACAATCTTTTCCCCTGGAGACCACAAATGGTGTAGAGGGCACACAACCAGGCATACCAAGCCCTTTGTACGCCAGATCATATTTGGTTGGATGTTGGCTGATTATTTTTTTTTACAGTGTTACCATTGTGTACTTCCCCTTTGGGGCCCGAATACACACAGGTGTTAGTATACAGTTTAGTATTAATGGTGTATGCTGGTTTATAGTTGATTAAATTATGCTGGGTTACGGACATTTCTCGCATAGGTAGGGTTGCAAGGTCAAAGAATCTCACATAAGACCGACTAAATCATTTTGTCTGGGCCTGCCAAGGCAACCGTAGGCAGGACTCAAAATTCACTAAATCTAGTAGCAACATCATTAACATCACACATCTACCAAGAAAAGCAGTTTCAGCCATCACATGGATGTGAGCCAGTTAAACGTTGACCAAATTTAGCTGGCTAATGTTTAAGAAACAGAAAGGAGATGAATCAATTAACCACAGGATGAAGTATAAATCTTTAACTCGAGAAATAAGAAAGAACACAAGAAAGGACAAAAATCAATATATACAAGATTGCTGTACCAGAATAGAGCAATATCATAAGGCTGGAAGAGATTATGAAATGTTCAAAGAAATGAAGTTATTGACAAGAATTGTTTAACCTCAATTGAATGTTATCTGTGACAAGATGGGAAATACCTTAACAGAATCTAGACAAATTCTAGAAAGATGGCAGGAATACTGCAGTGGAATGTATGATATGAGTGACAGTGAGGATATGAATGAGATACATGAGCCAACGACAGCAGAGACAGAACCTGAACCCTCATTAGATGAAATTGCTTGGGCTATAAAGCACCTGAAGAATGGTAAATCTCCTGGATGTGATGAGATACCAGCTGAACTAATTAAAGCGGGAGGAGAAGAAAGCATACACATATATCATGCATTATGTACAAAGATTTGGAAATATGGTATATGGCCAAAAGATTGGAAGAGAACTATCTTCATTCCAATACCAAAAAAGGGCAACCTGAAATTATGCACCAACTATAGAACTGTTGCCCTGATCAGTCATGCAAGTAAAATCCTACTAAAAGTCATAATGGCAAGACTTCGTAAGAAAATGGAAGAAGAGATTAACGTGGTTCAAGCTGGTTTTAGAAAAGGAAGAGGAACAAGAGATCACATATTCAACATGCATTTAATAATAGAGAAGTGCAGAGAATTTAATGTAAACCTATACTCATGTTTTGTGGATTATTCAAAGGCATTTGACTGTGTACAGCATCAGAAACTTTGGGAAATCATGAGGACTATGGGCTTTCCATCACATGTAGTACAACTCATAAAAATGCTCTATCTAGACCAACAAGCAGCAGTTAGAATAGATGGCGAGACATCAGATTGGTTTGACATCAAGCAAGGAGTCCGTCAGGGCTGCGTGCTGTCACCCTATTTGTTTAACCTGTACGCCGAAAATATGAGAAATGTAAGAGATGATATAAACAGGGAGCTATATGATGCCCTAAATATCGGCGGTCATGACATACCAGAGATTCGATATGCTGATGATACAGTATTACTATCCACAACACAGAATGGCATAGAAAACCTAATAGCCTCAACCCAATTGAATAGTGAAAATCACAACTTATATCTTAACATAGCAAAAACAAAGATCATGCATACAGATAAAACTACTATGGAGAAAGAAATATACATTAATGGGGGGAAATTGGATGTGGTGGAAAATTTTGAATATCTTGGGTCATTGATTACCAATAACGGTGACACAATGAAAGAAATTAAACGGCGACTATCCATTGCTCTTCAAAGACTAAAGTAGATGATTAAATTATGGAGTGGGACAGACAGAACTACAAAAATTTGATTTTTAAGAGCATGCATCTTTCCCATTGCAACATACGCCTGTGAGACATGGACACTTACTAAACAAGCTGAACAGCGCATAAACGCCTTTGAATATAAATGTTATAGACGAGTTCTAAGAATATCTTGGGTAAAGAAAAGAACAAATGCATCCATACTTCAAGAGTTGAATATTGAGGAGGGATGGCTATTAAAGACGATAAAACAAAGAAAATTGAAGTATTTTGGTCACTTGAAACGTCACGAAGGTTTGGAGAGAACAATAATGGAAGGGTATATGCCTGGGAAGAGAGGAAGGCCAAAGAGAAGATGGGTGCAGGATGTGGCGGATGATCTCCAGATGGGTGTATCAGACGCGGGATATCTTGCTTGTGATCGAGAAGCTTTCCGGAAGGTTGTTATGGGAGCGAGGTTCTGCAAAGGACATGCTACTGAATGAATGAATGAATGAATGTTTAAGATAAATGTGCATAACCCGTGAATGATTTTGTAAATATCCAAATGGCCCTAAGTAGAAAACAGGTTCCCTACTGGGAAGCAGTGAGTTCTTGAATAATAGCACACACTCAGAACCACAATATAAGAAAGTTAATGTAAATGTTATCCTGTGTTATACACCAACAATTGATATGTATGAATATTTTCTAGAATTTTAATTAAACAATTCACAGTACTGTGGATAATGAAAGAAATTACAATATTTAAATTCTGATGGGTGGGATCAGAGAAGGGTTGTGAAGACACATGAACTTCAAGTAATGAAGAATTATTCATCAATTTTTGCACACTTGATATGTCATAGAGATACATAATTATAATTTACGTCCCCAAGTCAAGGACAACAGATCAACATTTTAGTCCAGCTGTCCAGTGTAGGGGTTGAACCACTTACCTAGGCATCAGCACATGGAATCTTTAAGAACATGCATTCTTACCCATTTGACCATGCTGACCTGCAGTGATAACGTTTTTCTTTTCTGTTGGTGGCATCTCTATTGATAATATAGGGTATGCCTTTTCTGTGGTGGCATCTCTATTGATAATATAGGGTTTGCCTTTTCTGTGGTAGCATCTCTATTGATAATATAGGGTTTGCCTTTTCTGTGGTGGCATCTCTATTGATAATATAGGGTTTGCCTTTTCTGTGGTGGCATCTCTATTGATAATATAGGGTTTGCCTTTTCTGTGGTGGCATCTCTATTGATAATATAGGGTTTGCCTTTTCTGTGGTGGCATCTCTATTGATAATATAGGGTTTGCCTTTTCTGTGGTGGCATCTCTATTGATAATATAGGGTTTGCCTTTTCTGTGGTGGCATCTCTATTGATAATATAGGGTTTGCCTTTTCTGTGGTGGCATCTCAATTTTATAATTTACACCTGCAGCAGCATGTTTGTCTATTGTTGTGCCCGTTTACAGCATAGCTGTGAAACTTATGCTTTTCAGACAGCACATCTGACTTCATGACACTGATTAGGTTAGCCTTCAAGGATATTTGGGATATGATCCTTAATGGGTTTGGTTTGTAAAAGAATCACTTTCATGGCACATGGATATCCCCATAAGTGCTCCAGTCTCCTGCCACACATCACAAATGGAGATCTCCATAAGTTTTCCAGTCTCCTGCCACACATCACAAATGGAGAATCGCAGGACAGTGCATAAGTCCATAGCACTGACCAGGCTCCAAATGCGAATAGCAGAATCCACAAAAGAAAAACAAAGAGCACACAAAAGAAAAACAAAGAGCACACAAAGTATAATGAAGACCTTTCCATGGCATGTTACACTATTCCCTGACTCACTGACCCTGATGTCGCTGCATCTCTTTCTTGAGTTTTTTGTCATCATGTATTCCTTGCCTTCTAATGTGTGACCAGTTTCATATTGTGACTAAATAAGAACCGATATGATACTGTATGCATTTCAACTGCTTTCCACTATCCTAAAAAGCTAAGTAAAATTGACAAAACCTAACAAAATTAACCTATCTGCAGTTTACACAAGTTAACTAAAGTAAATGTTGCCTGGGACAGGATTCTAGGTAACAATAACAGTTGAAAGAGTTTTAAACAAGCTAATTTATGTTGCCTTTAAGTATATAAACCACAATGAACACATCTGGAACATGTGGTTGTGAGCCAGGCTTTCCTTAAAAAGTATATCTATATGTCTGTAGCATGCTATTTTTGTGACACAGGGTCAACAAAAAAATCTAACCTTTTTTCTCCCATAATCCATACACATGCCACTACTTCTAATAGTTGCCACTACTGGAATCTGCATGGACGGATTCCATTTTGCATGTGGATTCTTCATGTTCCATATTATCAGTGTCCTTTGCCATTAAGTGAATCCACTCTGACTTGAGGTGCTTGTAAGTTACGTCCTGAAGTCAACATTTTAATCCAGCTGATGACTGGTGTAAGGGCTGAACCAGCTACAATTGCATCAGAACACCAGAAATTTAAGAGCGAGCGCTTAACATCCATTCGTCCATGTTGACCTCCAAACTCTGGATTGAAATCCAGGTCTAGTGTTACCAGCAGCTGGGCGTGTCATGTATGGTAAATCAAATGCTTGGTTATTTTTATTATGCCCTGTTACGTCTGAAATATTTGCATCTACAAAATTTGGTTACTAAACCCATAGCAGCTTTACCCAGATTTAACTCAAACCCCAGTTTTACAAAACGGAGAGACTATTCACAAAAATTTGTGGTCACGGAACCTACATTTGACTACATTATTGTTTGTGGAAATATCATTGTGTCCTCGGTAGTGTAGTGGTTAGTGTCTCCGCCTGTCACGCGGGAGACTGGGGTTCGACTCTCCGCCGGCAATGTGTTTTTTTTCCTTCTAATATTCTAATTTTTAATAAAAAAATATTTAACATTATGAACTAAAATATAGAATTGAAAAAATTGAAGCTTGTGAATAAAGTTTGCTCTATGGATCTGCGGAAGCTGTCGGGGATGTGTGTGTGTGTGTGTGTGGGGGGGGGGGGGGGGGGGGGGAATCCCCCAAGCATATATCCAATATGTCTTTGTTTAATGTGAATTTTATTTGCCAAATATAATATCACTGTACGTAGAGTGTGTCCTTGTTGACAAATATCGTCTTTGTGAGGTTTGAAGAAAAAGAACTTGCAAAAAAGACAGACAAGAAGAGAGAATAATAGTCTTCTTCAAATTTTTTTGAATAGGGGCTCGTATTATTCAAAAAATGTTGTGAATAGGGGCTCCCTTTACAAAATTAAGAACTGACAGAAATATAATATATTGCATTTATATTATGTCAGTTAAGCGGGCGAATGGAACAGGCTGGTAGGGAATGCATCTCTTAGTGGTAGATTATCTACGGACAGGGGTGGTGCCATGCACCTGTGGGACAAAGTGGAAAAGGTGGGGGAACAGACTGAGAACCAATATGTGAAATGGATGAGATTGCCAGGGGCTCTGGTATAATCTCAAACTGAGAGGGAAGACCAGGGGAACTTTCAATCAGATAGCGATGGGAATGATTAGTAGTGTGACTCTTCGCTGGCTGTTGAACGAGGGAACGAAGTGGGTATGGGGACGAAGTGCTTAAGTTATGAGGATGGAGTGTGCATGGGAATGGAGTGCAGTATCATGAGTATGTATGGGGAAAGTGCAGGGATGTCAGCAAGTACTTAGTTCAAATCAATTAAACTTTTTGTTAGACAAATCTTTTTTTTTTAAATGTTGCATGTCTTTTGCAACCCCACGTTGATTTTTTAGGCAAACTGTTACGTTCAGCCGATGGTCATTACAATAACTAAATTTACACAATACTCACTGAATACTGCGTGGTCACATGGCGGGAAGCCAGTGGAAACTAAATTTAAAATACCTTTGGCATGGTCTGGTCCACCACATAAGAGACCGGTGTCAAAACGAATACGTTAATTTAAAACAACATAATATTCTTCAATGAAACCATTATACTATAGTTTTACTGCACGGATAACAATAACAGTGCAAATGTAGACAGACAACGCTTACAAAGAGTGGCGACATTTTGAATTTTTTTCGGTACCGACCCAAAATTACAAAACTGACAGAAGCTATGTAAATTTAATTACACGTCAGTTATTTTAGAGTACTAAAGAATGCTTTCTTACAAGTAATTATATATACATCTTACAACAAAGAAACTTACGGCCATTATTGCGGTTTGTGTGAAGTTTTCCCTCAAAATTCGTCTACAAAACGTCGATCAACCTTGCAGGAAGTGTCTAGAATAACGGCGTTTTTCGCAACCAACTGCGCATGCTCAGTATAAAAACTCGGATCGAAATTCTTTGTGTAGAAAATAAATTTGTTTCATCGTCATCATGTGCCATACCGGTAAGCGTGGGCATTCGTGTTTCGCCATGTCACTCGATCACCAGAGTCGTGAATCAGCTCCGTGCTCTTGTCTCGACAATGTCACATGGCCAAGCCATCCAGGTATTTATTTCTCTGTCTTCACCCTCTTCTTTTCCCTTCAATCTTGCCAGTTGTCACCGAGTCATGTTTTTTTTTTCGCTTTTCCATCCTGTTTCAGGAAATTGCGGTCAACATCAGCATCTGTCAGCTGTATGTTGATTCCTAGGCTAGATTACGCTCATCAGCACGCCACGACTTTTTGAGCGAACGGCTCCATACTCTCATAAGTCACTGGTGCGACTCGAACCGCTTCCAATTCTCGTGCACTCACGTCAACCACGAGAGTATTCGGGATTACGGAGAAAGCTGCTAACTCCTCGGCCAGGGGGCCGGCCACCGAGTCATGTACTTTATTTAATCTCACTCCCCAGGCCAGGCAAGGGCCATCCAAGACTGTTAGTTAGTTAGTCGCAGTTCCAACTTCACAGCAAAGGGGGCGTCCCCATTATGCTCCGTTCCTGTGCCAGTGAATATCACACAAAACGCTCCCCACTACCCAGTGTGAAAAGTGGAAAAGACAGGAGTCTCTCTGATGGAATCGGCAGTCATTTTTCCATCTGGATGTTTCCTAGATGTTCACCCACACAGTCCACGAAAATACAGTTTATCGTCGATGGCAGTGGCAGTGGCGTCACTGGGGTTGGTGTCACCCAGTGCGGTAAACTCTTGGTGTCACCCCTCTAGACTTTCACCATGGTCTTCTTCCGAGTGTTCCTGTACCATATATAATCGCATATAGTAATGTTTGTAAAATAAGTCAAAAAGTTAATAAGGACATAAGAAAGAAAACAAATTGTACAATATAACTTCAATACTTCAGATAAAACATAAATAAAGAACTTCGACAAACTCGGACAAAGTTAAATTTTTGTTATTTAACATTAAAATTTCTAAAATTAACAATGAACGGTTATGAAACCCCACTAGACAGAGCTATGTCTGCTTTGTCAAATTTGCAATTTTTTTATTTTGGTGTCACCCCTTGATGGTGTCACCCGGTGCGGCCCGCACCCCCCTAGTGACGCCCCTGGGCAGTGGCAGTCAACCAGAAGCCCAGCAACCACGCATTTGTGGCGAAGTGGTCAAACCGTTTGACTCGTGCTCCGAAGGTTGTGGGTTCGATTCCGGGCCGCACCCTTCGGTTTACGAGTTAAATGTTTCGGAGACTCCTTGGGTCGTCGCTAAAAGCTATGGAGTTCGTGCTTTGTGCGACGCTTTCCGTACTGCGGAAAGAGACCGAGCCATATGGGATAAAACCCGGTGCAATGAAGTCGACTTTTAAGCGACTTTTTTATTTCTGCATAAGGCAAAAACTGGTCAACTCTGGGACATAGCCAGCTGCCATCGCTCCGAACATGCAGTCACGTTCCAAAAAACCTCGGGCAGATTCAAAAGCATTTCACACGAAACTCACAGCTCACAGTATTGCGCCACGCACTCACTCAGTAGCAGGGCGACGGAACCATCAAGCCTCTTTAGTCGCCTTTTACGACATGCGTGGTAGGCTACAGTGTTGCTATTCTTTGCTTCCCTTATGGGCCCCGGCAACACACAGGAAATCCAAGACGCAATGGCTAAAGTATTATTTATCACCTTGCATAATACATTTGGCAAGGTGCTGGAGATGGTAGTTGCTGTTAAGTTGCTGGGATACTTGGAAAGAGAAAAGCTACCCACAAGAGGGTTAGGGGAGTTACCGACCAAAGAAAAACACCTGGTCAAATGCAGCAACGTCTGTCTTTTATGTTTTCGTGAAGTTCCAGATTATACAGGAAACGATGGCAGTAGCACTGGATATTGATAATGCATAAAGAGTAAAAAATTATCACTTAATAATGCACGCTCTTAAAGAGAAGGGTGTTAGTCCCAGGGTGGTGAATTGGATAGCAGCTACCCTGCACTCTCGTATTGTTGTTCTCCACCTAGGCTCAAGAACTTCGGAGGCGTGCATTATTACACCGGGATTACCACAAGGATCTGCAATATCGCCTGGTCTATTCAATGTTTACGCAAGCAAGATTGCAAGCACTGAAGCACCGGGGATTTAAGAATACTAACATTTGCAGATGATGCCTTTCAGGGGAGAGACAGGACACAGGTAGCGCAAGAGTTGTAGGAGACAGTTAACAAAGTGATTAGCTGGTGTACAGAGATTAGAGATGGGTGGAGTCATCAACCTAGATAAGGCGTGCGTGTTATGGCGCTCTCTGGACATAGGGTCGTTAGGACTAACGTTCCAGATCTCACAATAAACGGCAGAAATGTTAACAGAGAAAGTCGCCTACGGTACCTGGGAATCGATTTCGACAGAAGCCTTTCTTTAAGAGATCACGTGGAAGAATTATTATGGTGGTGTATGTGTTGTAGGGGTGTGCTGATGTTTCTTTGCATGTGTAAGCCGGAGAAAGAAAGGAGATAGGGCCAGAACACGAAAGTCCTTTATAAAACAGGTTTGAAAGTAAGCATGCCGAACGGATAAGAGTGTTCGTTCTTAAACATCCGGTGCGCTGATCCTAAGGTAGATGGTTTAACCCCTACACCGGTTAATTGGACGAAAATGTTAACTTCGAATCCTTGACTTCGTCATCAGGCTAGCGTAGGCATTCATGCCTCTCCATAAATCTCGGTCTTTGGTGTTCATGATCAATTCTGCTGATGATATTCCTTCCTGCCACCGTCTCAATCCACCCAGCATCATTTCTCTTGGTCTGCCTCTGCCTCTCTTCCCCTTGGTCTTTTCAGTTGCCACGATGTTCTCCGATGCCTCCCTTCTTATCAAATGACCAAAGAAAGCTGGTTGTCTCTTCCTGATTGTTGTCTTCTTCTTCTGCGTTCATCCGGAATGTTTTCTTCAAACGTGATGGCGTTGTGCCTGTTTACAGCAGAGCTGCGATACTTGCGCCTTTTGACCGACACATCCGACTTCTGTGGGATTTGTTGACCGGGTTAATCTTACCGGGTGTTTTTAAGGACCATGGGCATTCCTCGACATCCAAGAAGGCTTCCATAATTGCATAGCCGACACATAGCGCTCTGGTACTGGGCTCACGAAAGGAATCGTCACGTCCTGCACATGGCTGCTTAGCCTCACTTCATGTATTGGAGCCCCCGTTCACCACAGGCGGTTCCTCCGAAGACCAGGAGGGACCAATGTGGAGATGACGTCCACATAGCGAGCTTTCGCTTCGGGCTTCCAAGTAATGGATTTGCTAGCCAAGCATTTTTCCATTTCGTGCCACTGGGACGCTTTTTCAACCTTTCATAACGCTCACTCAGTGAGCTTTCGATACTGACTTTCTTCTTAATGGATTTGCTAGCCAACCAATATTTCATTTCGTGCCCTGGGACGCTTTTTCAACCGTTGATAACGCTCACTCAATGAGCTTTCTTCTTCTTCTGCGTTCATCCGGAGTTTTTTTTCTTCCGGATGTGACTGCGTTGTGCTTGTTTACAGCAGAGCTGCGTTCTTGCGCCGTTAGGCCAACACATCCGACTTCTGCGGGCATTTGTTGACCGGGTTAACCTTCCCGGCAATGAGCTTTCGATACTGACTTTCTTCGTAATGGATTTACTAGCCAAGCAATATTTCATTTTGTGCAAATGGGACGCTTTTATCGCCTTGGATAACGCCCACTCGATGGGAATTCGATACTGACTTTCCTCATAATAGATTTGCTAGAATTGAAACAATAGAATTGTCAATGCCGGTCTTCCGGTTTCAAGATGGCGACGGACGGTCGTGTTGTTTTGTGTTCGTTAACTTTTTCGTGTAGGGGATGGATTTATTCATCTCTTGCGTGTAATTGGTGTGCCAGGATGTAAAACCAGGAGTTTCTACTCGAGATCTGCGCGGGTGCTACGGAGTTCGTGCATCGAGCGAAGCCATCCTTGAGTGAATTTTCAGCAGCGTGTGTGGTTCTATGTGTTTACGTTTTTTCAACATGGCGGAAGAACGTGTTTTTTCCGAGCGGTCAGCAGTCAACATAACGAAGCGGCGTGGTAGCCGCGCAGGGACAAAGAAGCAAGGTAAGCGCGGTGGTTTGAGACGTTTTAGACTCAAGTGTCACCGTCTAGGACTCAGGAACATCCGTATTCTATATTGGAACTGTGCCAGTGTAAAACAACGGGGCTCTATTTTAGAAACCCTAGTTTACAGGAACGACATTGTAGCACTCCAGGAGACGAGACTGGGCGATCAGCTACTCCAAATTGCCGGCTTCAAATGTTTCTACAACAGACGACATCTGGGAACGGCGATTCTCGTTCGCGACAGCATGGTGGCGTCAGAGCTAGACATGTCCAGTTGGGACAGTGACGATATACAAATACAGGCGTTGAGAGTTCATTCCAGTATACCATTCGTGTTGGTTAATGTTTATGCCCGCAATGCGAGTATGGACGCCCAGAAGTGGCAGTGCTTAAGTGGCATATTAGGCCACGAGAGAAATGTTATTTTCTGTGGTGACTTCAACGCTAAAGGCAGATCATAGGGAAACACTTCCTCCAATACACAAGGGGAGGAGCTAGAGACTGCACTGGAAACCATCGACCTGGTTTGTATCAACAGTGGCTGTGTCACCAGGACAGCAAGCCGTCCAGGCGATGAGGACAGTGCTATTGATCTGGCGCTAGTTTCACCTTCACTCACTACAGTGTGTAGATGGGGTGTCCTAGGACACCATGGCAGCGACCACCACCCTTGCAGCATACTGGTGGAGAAAGGCAGAACCAGGCAGCACAAGCTAAAGGTAAAGACGTTCCAGTATGACAGTACAGGGCAAGATGTGGTGAGTAAAATAAGACGTGACAAGCGCAGAACGTTTCAGGGCAGGAAAAAAAGCTGGGAGCAGCCACCGTGGTGGAGTTTCGAGGTGGAGAAGGCTTGGGTGGATAAGCGTAGTGCTGTAAGGAGATGGCAAAATGCCAAGAAGAACAGAGCTGGTCATCCTAGTCCCTGCTTGCACTTAGAAAGAGAGATGCACACAAAAGTAAGCTATTTCAAAAAACTGGTCAAGGTGGTTAAAAGCGAAAAATGGGCAGAGGTGTGTCAAAGAGTAAGCACAGACAAGTCACTGAAATTGTTCTGGCGACTACATAAAAGCATGAGTGGTGTAGTCAAGAATAAGACCTCACCTGGCAGAGGACTGACGAGGACAAGGGCAAAGCCCTCTTTGAACGCTACCTTGAGCAGGGCAACCAGACAGACATGGGAGGCCGAAATCTGGCCAAGGAGGTCACCTCAGACAGATGCAAGACCCAGAACACTTCGGAGGAAGACACAGTGACAGTGAAAGAAATCAAGGCTGTGCTTCGACGATCAAATAACAGTGCTCCAGGTCCTGATGGCATAAGATACAACGACATAAATAGGTGTACCGACAATGAGCTAGAGAAACTAGCAGACATGTACAACAACAGTATAGGGAGTGCTAGCATCAAGGAGGAATGGTTACACAGCTATCTGATTCCCTTGCCGAAGCCTGACAAAGACCACAAAAAAATTCAGGGATATCGAATTATAACCATGCAGAATACAATAGGCAAGCTGCTGGAGAAGGTAATTGCCAGGAAAATATCAAGCCAACTAGAGAGGCAAGGTATTTTCCAACCTACCCTGGGTGGGTACCGTCCAAAAAGAGAAACCTGGACCAATGCAGCAGTCTTTGCCCATGATGTCTATGAAGGTTTCCACTCAGGCACTGAAACCGTTGCAGCAGCGATTGATCTTGAGGACGCATACAACAGAGTACCACTGGATTGTTTAATGTTTCAGCTTCTTGAACTAAACGTAAGTCCATTCCTCCTTAGTTGGATCGCTGCAGCCCTCTACCAACGGAAAGTAGTTTTTAGATGTGGCAGTTGGACTTCGGAACCAACAACAATATATCCTGGCCTACCACAGGGATCACCATTATCTCCGGTACTGTTCAACGCCTACACAGTGAGAATCACCAGTGAGCAGATCACTGGACCTGGCAGGACATTGTCGTATGCCGATGATGTTTTAGTGTATCGTCAGGGTAAGGATAGAGAGGAGGTTGCTGTGGAACTACAAACCGAACTCAATCGCATAAGTACTTGGTGTGATGAAGCTGGGGCAATGGTCAACCCAACAAAGGCAACAGTGACTTGGTTCTCGTTGAATAATCATATTGTCAACAACCCAACACCAACTGTAATGCTGTGTTCAGAGACGGTGGAAAGAACGCAGGCAATGAAATACCTGGGGATACGGTTTGATCGAAGCCTTGCTTATAATGTGCACATAGACCAGGTGATAACAAAGGCCAAGCGGGGTTTGGCAGCGATGCGGGTGATGGCGGCAGCAAACTGTGAGCAGCGCCATCTATGTCTTCTGTACGAGGGGCTGGTCATGTCTGTTTTGGAGTATGCAATGGCAATCCTGACTCTCAGCCATAAACAGATAGAAAGGATGGAAAGGATACAGAATGAAGCTATGCGCATTATTCTTGGATGTACAAGAGATACAGCATGCAGGGCGATGCGCTACCTTCTTGATTTTCCAACCATTGAAGAGAGAATACAAGTTTGCAGGGCACGCGCCTACCTCAGAATTAACGCAAATACACAACATCCACTGCATAGTGAAATTAGGAAGGTGAAGGGCAGCAGGTTAAAAAGAGGACGGTCGTGGATGGGTCAAGCCGAAGACATTCTTCAACAGGTGTGTTCACTTGAGGACTTAGAACCTGGCGAGGAGTGGGTGCAAGTGCCAACAGACTTCTGCACATCCTTTTCAGTTTGCATCCAACTAGATAGAAAATGCAGACAAGAAAATCCGGCTGCTGTTGAGGCTGAAGTACAAGCGTTGATTTTCGAGAATTCGCTAGACGGTGACGCGGTCATCTACACAGATGGGTCGGTCGTCCGACATGTGAGAAGCTCATGGGCCTTTACAGCTCGGGCCGGAGGGAGAATTGTGAAGGAGGACTCTGGTGCTTTCACTGGAACCACAAGTAGCCTGACCATGGAAGTCATGGCAGTAAGTAAAGCAATAACATGGCTCGAGACACAGACATTCACTAGGGCTTGTTTCCTTAGCGACTCAATGAACATGATCAAGAGGATAGAGGAGGGGTCGATCCGAAGAGAATGGCTGCTGCCTCTGAAGCGGTCTCGGCTGGCAAAGATTAGTTTCATCTTCGTGGCAGGTCATGCGGGAGTACAAGGAAATGAGCGGGCTGACAAGCTCGCAGGTGAAGCTACTGTGGAGGGCGGACGCGCCATGGACCAGGCTGACATTCTGAATGCTCTACGAGAAGTGAGACTTTTGCGAGAACCAAGTGATGACTGTGAATCTACAACAATGGCCAGACTACAGGAGCAGCAAATTAAAAGAGGGGTGGCCAAACAAGAACACTACGCAGGAAGCCAAAGAAGATTGATAAACCAACACAGAACTGGCGTCGTTAGCCGCTACACGCTGCGGGATTTGCTGAGGAGGGGATCCGAGCACTTATGGACTGAATGGTTCGATGTGCAACGAGGATGATCTGTCGACTAACTAACTAACTAACTAGATTTGCTAGCCAAGCATTATTCCATTTCGTGCCACTAGAACGCTTATACCTGTGTCGACGCCCAAACAATTCGGTCTTTCCACGTTGTAGATTTGCTAGCCTAGCGGTATTCCATTTTGTGCATTGGGGTCGGTAGTCGGCATCGTTTATGGGATCAGAACTACGACGGTATCTTTCGTCTTCTCGCCTCTGACTTTCGTTCTTTATTAATGAAAACATTCTTGACAAATGTAGCTCGTCTTGTGGCGATCCAATAAATTCACCTCTAACGTAGCAATACGAATGCCTCTGTTTGTCCCTGTTAATCATTACCTCCAGTTCCAAACACCAACAAAACAGAACCGAGGTACTATTCAATTATTCCAGGCATCATTATTCAGGCAGCCGAAGCCTGCTTTGAACACTAATTTTTTCAAAATAAACGCGCCGGCCACCCGGAACGCTCAGCGAAGAGCACCCACGGGAGAGAGCCTGCACCTGAGATCCAACTGCGAGCCTGCAACAACTTTACTATACTCTATTGGAGCTGGAATTACCTCTGCTGCTGGCACCAGTCTTGCCCTCCAATAGATCCTCGTTACAGGGTTTAAAGTGTACTCATTTCAATTACGAGTCCTCGATAGAGTCCCGTATTATTATTTTTCGTCACTACCTCCCCGTGCCGAGAGTGGGTAAGTTGCGCTTCTGCTGCCTTCCTTGGATGTGGTAGCAGTTTCTCATGTTCCCTCTCCGGAATCGAGCCCTGATTCCCCATTACCCGTTACAAACATGATAGGCATGTCATGTACCAATGTCGACATTTGATAGGGCAGACATTTGAAAGATGCGTCGCCGCGGACATAAAGCCATGCGATCAGCTCAAAGTTATTCAGAGTCACCAGTGGGAACGCTCCGCCACGCGAAGGAGGCAACGACGATTGGTTTTGAACTAATAAAAGCGCTCTTTCCGCGAGGGTCGGAGCTTGGTATGCATGTATCAGCTCTAGAATTGCCAGTTATCCAAGTAGGATTGTGCCATCTAAGGAACCTAGACTGATGTCTTCTTCTTCTTCTGCGTTCATCCGGAGTTTTTTTTTCGGATGTGATTGCGATGTGCCTATTTACAGCAGAGCTGCGTTCTTGCGCCGTTAGGCCGACACATCCGACTTCTGCGGGCATTTGTTGACCGGATTAACCCTACCGGGGGTTTCTTAGGATGTTTGACTCTCACTGTTGTGGTGTTATCTCCCATCCTCGCTGGCCCATATAGAACAGCCAAAGACATCCTGGTCAGCCCTCAAGGGAAGGCAGGGACAGACCATGGGCATTCCCCGCCATCCAAGGAGGCTTCCATAATTGCAGAGCCAACACACAGCGCTAGTAGTGTAACTCGGGCTCCATCACGCGCATTTTTGAGGTGCACATTGCTTTTGCACCTCAAAGGGCGATAACTCGGGTTTTTTAATTTGCGCCTCAGAGGGGGATAACTGTTTGTTTTTTTAATAGGCGTGGTCAGAGTAGGTGTGGTCTAGTGACGCTAGGTATGTGTAGTGTATAATATAAAAAATACAATTCTAAAAATAACAAACGAGTCAAGTAAGGTATATAATAATTTTATTAAACCATGTATAGACACAGTTATAAATTGTTTTTTCTTGGCGGGGAAGTGTGGGAAAGTCTGGCAGGTAGTACCGGGGAGTTATACATCGGCAAGTGTGGGAAAATCTCCAGCGGGTGTGACGGTGGTCGGTTCATAACAGACGTAGAGGGGTGCATATGGAAAAGTCATTAAGTAACGGGTTTTAAAAATGGGGGTGAGTGGTATGTTAAAGTATTTTGAACTGTTAGCACATTGGTGGTGTACATCAGTAGGAATAGACGCAATAGTTGCGGTGGCGATAGTAGTCATAGTGGGTATGGGTTAGTGAAATTAGTTGATAAGAGTGGTTATTAGTGCTATGTAGATGTTCATAGTAGCTTATTCACTAACATCACACGTGTTAAAAATGAAACCTTGAAAGCTAAAGATCGTCAGTTGTAATGGATATGGTGTAGTGTCATTCGGTGGTAAGGGGTGGGTACCAGGTATTAGTGGTCAAGTAGTGGTCAAGTAGTGGTCAAGTGAGGAAAATTTTAGGGGAAAGTGGTTGTAATGATATGGTGACGATTAAAGAGTGGTAAATTAGTGGTCAAGCAGTGGTAAAGCAGTGGTCAAGTGAGGAAATTTTAGGGGAAAGTGGTTGTAATGATATGGTGACGATTAAAGAGTGGTAAATTAGTGGTCAAGCAAGGAAATTTTAGGGAAAAGTGGTTGTAATGATATGGGGATAATTAAAGGATGGTAAATTAGTGGTCAAGCAGTGGTCAAGTGAGGACATTTTAGGGAAAAGTAGTTGTAATGATATGGTGATGATTAAAGGATGGTAAATTAGTGGTCAAGTAAGGAAATGTTATGGGAAAGTGGTTGTAATGATATGGTGATGATTAAAGGGTTGTAAATTAGTGGTCAAGTAGTGGTCAAGTGGTGGCCAAGTGAGGAAATTTTATGGGAAAGTGGTTGTAATGATATGGTGATGATTAAAGGGTGGTAAATTAGTGGTCAAGCAGTGGTCAAGTGGTAGTCAAGTGAGGACATTTTAGGGAAAAGTAGTTGTAATGATATGATGATGATTAAAGGGTGGTAAATTAGTGGTCAAGTAGTGGTAAACCAATGGTCAAGTAGTGGTTAAGGTCGAGTGACCACTTAAATTGTAGAGGACGATGTCCCTAAGATTATGGTAGTGGTTAAAGTGATCGATGACGTGGTCAAGTAGCGGTCAACCAGTGGTCAAGTGGTCGAGTGAGCACTTAAAAGGTAGAGAAAAGTACGTATATTGAAACGATGATGGTAAAATGGTCGACGACGTGGTCAAGCAGTGGTCAAGTAGTGCTCAACCAGTGGTCAAGCGCTCAAGTGAGAAAATTGTAGGGTATGGTACGTGTAGTGAAACAGAGATGGATAAATTAAGTAGTGACGTTGTCAAGTAGTGATCAAGTAGTGGGCAAGTACTGGTCAAATGGTCGAGTGACCACTTAAATTGTAAGGGAAAGTACGTGTAGTGAACCTGTGTTGGTTAAAGTGATCGATGACGCGCTCAAGTAGTGGCCAAGTAGTGGTAAATGGTCGAGTGACTACTTAAATTGTCGGTGAAAGTAGGTATAGTGACATGGTGATGATCAAGAGTTGGTCAAGTGATGTTCAAGTACTGGTCAAGTAGTGGTCAAGGGTCAAGGGGTGGTCAAGCGACCCCTTAAGTTGTAGGGGAAGTTACTGTAGTGACAGTAGGGGTTAAAGTGATCGATGACATGATCAAGACGTTATGCCGGCTGCTAAGTTCAGAAAGTAGTGTCCTTAGTATTGGTAATTTCCCTGACAGGAGCGTCTCGAGCACTGATTTTGTATTGATCAATAGCACCTAGTGGTACAGTCGACACACATGGACAATAGTTACATCCGGTCAAAGATGGCGTCGCACCCTATCACACATGGGTAATTGCTACAACCAAACTACGTCTCATTCACTAAAACTGGTCAAATATGGCGTCACATCCGGTCACATGGGTAATGGGACATCTGAGACACGTGGTTAAGAGGGAAACTATAGAAAAAGGGTGTCCTATCGGTTGTCGAGTCAGGGAACCTAACTTATGATGATCACTGTGTATAGGAGTGAATACACTGCATCATCAACACTGCATCCGAAGGGTAAAATGGTCACCCCCTTCTCCCTCTCTTTTTCTATAACCGTGTAGTCCTAGTGTTATCCGGTTACACCAAAGGACACCCGGGCATCAACACAACAAACTGCCCCGATTCAACCTTAGGCAATGCACGTAACATGACAGGTCACATGTCCGCCGTCATAACCAGCGACGTTATCACGTATCAAATTAGACATCCACACTTTTCATTTCCTTTCTATGTGGCCATAGTGTCTTTACATCTTTCTCCAGAAAGCCATTTCCAAGACCAGTATATGTTTTTTCAGTGTACCTGCTCAGTGCCACACTTCACAACCAGACAAAAGTACACCTTCTATGTACCACTTCAACCATCAAATAAGAAAATATGTTAGACAAAATATTAAAATTATTGGTCAAATACAGAAATATCTCGTCCAAACTTATAAAAAGTACGAACATTTGTTAACCTATTGGGAAAAATATCAATCAAGTAGGAAAGTTTGTTAGTCAAATAGAAAAAATATTGACCACGTAACGATATATCTTGTCCACACTTATGAAAAGTAGGGAAAATTGTTAGTCAAATGTTAAAAAAAAAAAAGATTGACCAAGTAACGAAATACCCCCACCAAACTTATGAAAAGTACGAAACTTTGTTAAGCGAGTATGAAAATGTATCGACCAAACAGAGAAATATATCACCCAAACTTATAAAAAGTAGGAACATGTGTTAACCAAATGGAAAATATCTTGGCCAAATAGGAAAATTTGTTAGCCAAATGGGGAAAATATTGTCCGAGTAATGAAATACAATGTTCAAACCTACGAAAAGTAGGAAACTTTGTTAATTAAATGTGAAAATTTTGGCCAAATTTCAACCAAACTTATAAATATTTCAACTAAACTTATAAAAAAAAGTAGGAACATTTGTCAGCCAAATGGGAAAAAGGTCGGCCAAATCCAGAAATATCGCAACCAAACTTATAAAAAAGAAGGAAAAGATTGACCAAGTAACGAAATACCTCGTCGAAACTTATAAAAATGTAGGAAACTTTGTTAACCAAATGTGAGAAAACAAAACAAATATTGATCAAGTAAAGAAATAACTCCTCCAAATTTTATGAAAAGTACGAAACCTTGGTACCCAAATCCGACAAATATAGGTCAAATACTGAAATATCTCGTCCAAACTTATGAAAGGTAGAAAATTGTCTTAACCAACTGGGGTAAATATTGCTCAAACTAAGAAACATGTCGACCGAAGTAGGAAATTACGTGAACCAAAGTAATAAAATTGTTGGCCAAATACGAAAAAGTATCGGTCAAACTTATAGATGTCTCGTTTAAACTTATAACATGTATGAACATTTGTTAGGTAAAGGTAATTGGCCAAGTAATGAAATATCGCATCCGAACTTATAAAATGTACGAGTTAACCAAAGGCGAAAAGGCCAAAATACGAAATGTCTCGACCAAGCTTATAAAAATCTAGGAAAAAATATTACAACTAAAATATTGATCAAAAGGTATAAATCCAAAACATTATAAAAATAACCAAATGTGAAAAATATCGTCCAAAGACAGAAATATTTCAACTAAACTTATAAATAAGTCAACAAAAATTGTGAAAATTTTTGGTCAAGTACAGAAATAGCTATGGAAAAAGTAAGTCCACAAAACTAAGAAAAAAATGTAACTTCTGTAGTCAAATGTGTCTTGAAGTTTTATCTGAAAAGACATTTCACAATACATAATCAGCACCACTTTCCTTGTTTTACGTTACCGAAGGCCTTCACCGTATCTGGTACAGAAACCCTTATACATCACTCATCTCTCCACACTCTTGGTTTGTTGGGTGGTTCATCTGATATGGTTTAAGTTTTAGTTCTAAGTCTGGTTTGTGAGTTGTTTTGTCTGATATGTTCTTGGTGTCTTTGTGTATCTCATTACGTATTCTTTAATAGATCCCCAAATTTGGGAAATTTCATGTAAAGTATATGTTAGAATAAGATGTGGTATACCAAGTTGAAGCTGTCAGCCATGGGAAATGGATCTTTGGTGATGAATACTCGGATGAACTATCCCGATGGACTCACAGATTACATGGTCATACATGTTGTTAACTGTCATGGGTCTTTCAATGGAGCACATGTACAATGGAGGTTTGAAGTTCTTGGTGATGTGACCACTTTGTATTAAAAAGAAACCAAGAGTGTGGAGAGATGAGTGACGTATAAGGGTTTCTGTACCAGATACGGTGAAGGCCTTCGGTAACGTAAAACAAGGAAAGTGGTGCTGATTATGTATTGTGAAATGTCTTTTCAGATAAAACTTCAAGACACATTTGACTACAGAAGTTACATTTTTTTCTTAGTTTTGTGGACTTACTTTTTCCATAGCTATTTCTGTACTTGACCAAAAATTTTCACAATTTTTGTTGACTTATTTATAAGTTTAGTTGAAATATTTCTGTCTTTGGACGATATTTTTCACATTTGGTTATTTTTATAATGTTTTGGATTTATACCTTTTGATCAATATTTTAGTTGTAATATTTTTTCCTAGATTTTTATAAGCTTGGTCGAGACATTTCGTATTTTGGCCTTTTCGCCTTTGGTTAACTCGTACATTTTATAAGGTCGGATGCGATATTTCATTACTTGGCCAATATTTTTCACCTTTACCTAACAAATGTTCATACATGTTATAAGTTTAAACGAGACATCTATAAGTTTGACCGATACTTTTTCGTATTTGGCCAACAATTTTATTACTTTGGTTCACGTAATTTCCTACTTCGGTCGACATGTTTCTTAGTTTGAGCAATATTTACCCCAGTTGGTTAAGACAATTTTCTACCTTTCATAAGTTTGGACGAAATATTTCAGTATTTGACCTATATTTGTCGGATTTGGGTACCACAGTTTCGTACTTTTCATAAAATTTGGAGGAGTTATTTCTTTACTTGATCAATATTTGTTTTGTTTTTTCACATTTGGTTAACAAAGTTTCCTACATTTTTATAAGTTTCGACGAGGTATTTCGTTACTTGGTCAATCTTTTCCTTCTTTTTTATAAGTTTGGTTGCGATATTTCTGGATTTGGCCGACCTTTTTCCCATTTGGCTGACAAATGTTCCTACTTTTTTTATAAGTTTAGTTGAAATATTTATAAGTTTGGTTGAAATTTGGCCAAAATTTTCACATTTAATTAACAAAGTTTCCTACTTTTCGTAGGTTTGAACATTGTATTTCATTACTCGGACAATATTTTCCCCATTTGGCTAACAAATTTTCCTATTTGGCCAAGATATTTTCCATTTGGTTAACATATGTTCCTACTTTTTATAAGTTTGGGTGATATATTTCTCTGTTTGGTCGATACATTTTCATGCTCGCTTAACAAAGTTTCGTACTTTTCATAAGTTTGGTGGGGGTATTTCGTTACTTGGTCAATCTTTTTTTTTATCATTTGACTAACAAATTTCCCTACTTTTCATAAGTGTGGACAAGATATATCGTTACGTGGTCAATATTTTTTCTATTTGACTAACAAACTTTCCTACTTGATTGATATTTTTCCCAATAGGTTAACAAATGTTCGTACTTTTTATAAGTTTGGACGAGATATTTCTGTATTTGACCAATAATTTTAATATTTTGTCTAACATATTTTCTTATTTGATGGTTGAAGTGGTACATAGAAGGTGTACTTTTGTCTGGTTGTGAAGTGTGGCACTGAGCAGGTACACTGAAAAAACATATACTGGTCTTGGAAATGGCTTTCTGGAGAAAGATGTAAAGACACTATGGCCACATAGAAAGGAAATGAAAAATATGGATGTCTAATTTGATACGTGATAACGTCGCTGGTTATGACGGCGGACATGTGACCTGTCATGTTACGTGCATTGCCTAATGTTGAATCGGGGTAGTTTGTTGTGTTGATGCCCGGGTGTCCTTTGGTGTAACCGGATAACACTAGGACTACACGGTTATAGAAAAAGAGAGAGAGAAGGGGGTGACCATTTTACCCTTCGGATGCAGTGTTGATGATGCAGTGTATTCACTCCTATACACAGTGATCATCATAAGTTAGGTTCCCTGACTCGACAACCGATAGGACACCCTTTTTCTATAGTTTCCCTCTTAACCACGTGTCTCAGATGTCCCATTACCCATGTGACCGGATGTGACGCCATATTTGACCAGTTTTAGTGAATGAGACGTAGTTTGGTTGTAGCAATTACCCATGTGTGATAGGGTGCGACGCCATCTTTGACCGGATGTAACTATTGTCCATGTGTGTCGACTGTACCACTAGGTGCTATTGATCAATACAAAATCAGTGCTCGAGACGCTCCTGTCAGGGAAATTACCAATACTAAGGACACTACTTTCTGAAATTAGCAGCCGGCATAACGTCTTGATCATGTCATCGATCACTTTAACCCCTACTGTCACTACAGTAACTTCCCCTACAACTTAAGGGGTCGCTTGACCACCCCTTGACCCTTGACCACTACTTGACCAGTACTTGAACATCACTTGACCAACTCTTGATCATCACCATGTCACTATACCTACTTTCACCGACAATTTAAGTAGTCACTCGACCATTTACCACTACTTGGCCACTACTTGAGCACGTCATCGATCACTTTAACCAACACAGGTTCACTACACGTACTTTCCCTTACAATTTAAGCGGCCACTCGACCATTTGACCAGTACTTGCCCACTACTTGATCACTACTTGACAACGTCACTACTTAATTTATCCATCTCTGTTTCACTACACGTACCATACCCTACAATTTTCTCACTTGAGCGCTTGACCACTGGTTGAGCACTACTTGACCACTGCTTGACCACGTCGTCGACTATTTTACCATCACCGTTTCAATATACGTACTTTTCTCTACCTTTTAAGTGTTCACTCGACAACTTGACCACTGGTTGACCGCTACTTGACCACGTCATCGATCACTTTAACCACTACCATAATCTTAGGGACATCGTCCTCTACAATTTAAGTGGTCACTCGACCCCTTGAAAACTACTTGACCATTGGTTGACCACTACTTGACCACTAATTTACCACCCTTTAATCATCATCATATCATTACAACTACTTTTCCCTAAAATTTCCTCACTTGACTACCACTTGACCACTGCTTGACCACTGCTTGACCACTAATTTACCACCCTTTAATCATCACCATATCATTACAACCACTTTCCCATAAAATTTCCTCACTTGACCACTACTTGACCACTAATTTACCACCCTTTAATCATCACCATATCATTACAACCACTTTCCCATAAAATTTCCTTACTTGACCACTAACTTACCATCCTTTAATCATCACCATATCATTACAACTACTTTTCCCTAAAATTTCCTCGCTTGACCACTGCTTGACCACTAATTTACCACCCTTTAATTATCTCCATATCATTACAACCACTTTCCATTAAAAATTTCCTCACTTGACCACTGCTTGACCACTAATTTACCACCCTTTAATCATCACCATATCATTACAACCACTTTTCCCTAAAATTTCCTCGCTTGACCAATGCTTGACCACTAATTTACCACTCTTTAATCGTCACCATATCATTACAACCACTTTCCCCTAAAATTTCCTCACTTGACCACTGCTTTACCACTGCTTGACCACTAATTTACCACTCTTTAATCGTCACCATATCATTACAACCACTTTCCCCTAACATTTTCCTCACTTGACCACTACTTGACCACTGCTTGACCACTACTTGACCACTAATACCTGGTACCCACCCCTTACCACCGAATAACACTACACCATATCCATTACAACTGACGATCTTTAGCTTTCAAGGTTTCATTTTTAACACGTGTGATGTTAGTGAATAAGCTACTATGAACATCTACATAGCACTAATAACCACTCTTATCAACTAATTTCACTAACCCATACCCACTATGACTACTATCGCCACCGCAACTATTGCGTCTATTCCTACTGATGTACACCACCAATGTGCTAACAGTTCAAAATACTTTAACATACCACTCACCCCCATTTTTACAACCCGTTACTTAATGACTTTTCCATATGCACCCCTCTACGTCTGTTATGAACCGACCACCGTCACACCCGCTGGAGATTTCCCCACACTTGCCGACGTATAACTCCCCGGTACTACCTGCCAGACTTTCCCACACTTCCACGCCAAGAAAAAACAATTTATAACTGTGTCTATACATGGTTTAATAAAATTATTATATACCTTACTTGACTCGTTTGTTATTTTTAGTATTGTATTTTTTATATTATACACTACACATACCTAGCGTCACTAGACCACACATACTCTGACCACGCCTATAAAAAAAAAAAAAACCAGTTATCCCCCTCTGAGGCGCAAATTAAAAAACCCGGAGTTATCGCCCTTTGAGGTGCAAAAGCAATGTTCACCTCAAAAATGCGCGTGATGGAGCCCGAGTTACACTACTAGCGCTCTGGTACTGGGATCACCCAAGGAATCGTCACGTCCTGCACAAGACTGCTTAGCCTCACTTCCGTATATTGAGCCTTCCGTTCACCATAGGCTGTTCCTCCGGAAACCAGAAGAATGCAGTGTGCAGATGACATCCACACAGTGAGCTTTCGATTCGGACTTTCCGCGCAATGGATTTGCTTTCCGAGCAATATTCCATTTCGTGCCACTAGGACACTTTTCCACCTTTTCTGAAGCCCACACACTGAGCTTTTGATTCAGACTTTCCACATCATGGATTTGCTATCCAAGCAATATTCCATTTCGTGCCACTAGGACACTTTTTCCACCTTTTATGGAGCTTACACAGTGAGCTTTTGATTCCGACTTTCCACGTAATGGATTTGCTATCCAAGCAATATTCCATTTCATGCCTCTGGGAGGCTTTTGTAACCGACATACCTGTGGTATGAAGTGTGGCAGTCTGAATACTTCTTCATACACCTTTAAATGTCAACCTGTATGTAGTTAAAGTAAGCTGCGGTCAACTTGAGCTTGTTGATATCTCCATAGAGCTTGTCCTCAAATGAAGCAGGTGTGGGCCAAAATATCTTTCTCTGTTCTGCATATATTGGGCAATCCTGCAGCAAATGTTTTGCTGTCATTTTTCCAGTTCGACAATTACATTCATCGGTATCTCCTATCTTTAGTTTATTGAACAAGTGGTATTTCAACCTGTTATGTCCTGTGCGGAGTCTGAAGATTGCTACTTGTTCTCTTCGGTCGAGTTTGTAATACGCATCATCCTTCTGGTGGCCTGGATGCTCTGATACCCATTTGGTTCTATAGGTGCTTTTTATCAACCTCTTTGCCTCATTATAGGTTATGTCTATGTCAGGCTGTGGTAGTCGTCCGCCTTCTTTTGCCAGTCTGTCAGCCTCTTCATTTCCAGATATACTGCAATGTGATGGGATCCACTGTATTACAACTTTTTTTTAATTTCTGGCTTAGACCATGGAGTGCTGCTCTTAGGTCAGCTATTTCTGTGCTGTTATTGCTCTTCAGTATTGAGACAGCTGACTTTGCATCTGTGAAGATAGCTATTTGCTTATCTTTATTTTCCTCCATCAAGAGCATTTCTGCTGCAGTTTTCAGAGCCTCTACCTCCGCTTTGAAGTTACTTGAAAACTTTCCAGTTGCCACTGAATGTTGTTTTTTTTCACTCCATTTTTTAAATTTAGGAGAATTCCTCCTCCTCCATTCTCTATTGAATCTTTGGCTGATCCATCTGTATATGCATGGGTCCAATTGCTGCTTGGGTAATGTTCTTTTATGTAGTTTAGGGTTATTTCTCTTCTTTCGGTTTCATGCTGAGTGTTCTTTTTCTCAATACCAGGAATGTTTTCTATCATCTCAGGCAGTTGCTGCTGTCTCCAAGCTGGGAACTTGTCTGCATTGTAAATGGGTTTGACTGTTGATATGTTAAGTATAGGATCTGCCCTAATCTTTCGTTTTGCAGTTTCTACAAAGTTGCTACGCTTCAGTCTTCCCTTTCCAAAACCACTAAACCTTTTATACATAGGGTGGTCTGTCAATCTTCTAAATTGTTCTGCTTGTTGCTGGGCTCTGCTATCTCTTCTATCCTGCATTGGTTGTAAACAAGTGATCTTTTCGAGTTCATTAATAGGCATTGTCTTCAGGCTTCCAGTTATGATTCGCATTCCTTGATTTTGGACTCTACTTATTTTGTTAAAGTTTGACTTAGCTGCAGTTGTCCAAGCTGCAATGTCATATTCCAGTACTGGCCTCACCCGTCCAGTATATAACTTCTTGAGAACTTTCTCATCTGCTCCCCACGTTGTACCAGCAAGCTTTTTCATGATTGCCATTCTTTGCCTTGCTCTTGTTCGATTTTTCTCAACCTGTGTTTTCCATGTCAGGCGACGATCAAAGGTGACTCCGAGATAGTTTGGATTTTCTTCATGGCGCAATATTTTTCCATTCAATACCAGCTTAGGTTTTTTTTTTAGCATATCCTTTACAGGACTTAGCTGTCAACACCAGCATCTTTTAGCTGTATGTTGATCTCTTGGCAAGATTACGCTCAGTAGTTTGCCATTGCTTACTGAGCGGCCGGCTCAGTATCCCGCAAGTCACGAGCGGGGGTCGAACCACCTCAGCTCTCGCTCCGCTACGAGACTCTGCGTGATAAACGGGATTACAGAGAGAAAGTGTTGTAACCCCACAGCCAGAGAGACCGGCCAGCTTAGGTTGCTGAGTTTTATTCGAGAGGGAGAACACTGTGCATGTTGTTTTCTCCTCACTTATCTTCACTAGCCATGATCTTGACCAGTCCTCTAGTGCTAATAGGGCTTGCTGTATTCTGCTGTTAGCTGTACTAATATATTCTTCAGATGTCCATATGGCTAGGTCATCTGCAAAGGATGATGTGTGTACTCTGGCTGGAAAATTTTCCGTGATGTCGTTTATATATGCTAGGAATAATGTTGGTGAAAGAACTCCTCCTTGCGGGACACCTTGCTCCAACAGCATCATTTTGCTGGTTTGTCCTTGTACTTTTGTCCTGGCAGTTCTGTTCTCAGGGTAGTGGCTGATCCATTTGTAAATTTTCCCACAAACATGCATTTTTTGTAGTTTTACTTTCAGTCCTTCCTTCCATACTTTATCAAATGCTTTTTCTAAATCAATCCAGACCGCTAGTGTGTGCTTTTTCTCTTGGAAGGCATCCTCTATTTCCTGAGCTATATAGGTTATTTGATCGTCAGTGGATCTGTACTTTCTGAATCCTGCTTAGTATGGTGTTAAGAGTTTGTTTTCTTCCAGATGCCATGTTAGCCTGCCATTGATAATGCGTTCCATTAATTTTCCTACACAGCTAAGTAGACTGATAGGTCGATAGCCATTTGGTTCTTCCAGGTCTTTTCCTTTCTTTGGGACTGGTATTAGTATAGCTTCCTTCTATGCCTGTGGGACTATTCCCCTCTTCCAGCTGTAATTTAGGACTGCTAGTAGTTTCTTTTTTGCCTTAGTGCTTAATCCTATTAGCATTTCATTTGTGATTCCATCCTTTCCTGGTGATTTCTTCTTTTTTAGAGTATTCATTGCCTGTTCCATTTCTTCCATTGTTAGATTTGCCATCATATATTCTGCTGCTGTCTCTGTATTACTATGATATATCTGTTTATCTTTGATTGCTTTCTTCTGTTCGGTTGTAATATCAATGTGGTTTGCACTGGCATAGTGTTTCATTAGTGCATTTGCAGCCTTTTTTCCTGTAAGCAAGATATTTCCTTGTTTAATTGTTATTTGTTTGTTTCTAGGTCCTTCATTGTTCATGGCTTTCACTAGTTTCCATAGTTTGTTTCCATCCCTGTCAAAATTCAGGTTTTCTGTTTTTTCCCTCCAACAATCTCTTGTTGTTTTATTTACTGTTCTTTTATATTTTGCGGAGATGGCTTTGAGAGAGATGTTCGCTTCAGTTGTTTGTTCTCTCTCTGCGGTCTTCCTGGCATCTTCAACTTTGTCCTCCAAACTTTGTAGTTCTTCAGTCCAGTATGGTTTGTAATTTTTCCTCGCTCCTCTTGGAATAGACTCAGTGGCTGCCTGTATTATTGCCCTGAGACTGATTTAATAAGCCATTCGCTGCTTCACCGCAAGGCAGTGTTAACTTAGACATGAATGGCTTAATCTTTGAGACAAGCATATGACTACTGGCAGAATCAACCGGATATATATCGCACAGATGGACTATTCATGCACACGCAGACAAAAAGTAACAATCGCTCAGCATGCCCTCTTGGTAGCCGGTGACACACGCAAAACCACTGGATGCCTACCGACGAGCTTCAACCTACGTCAGGCAGGACTGAGAGAAAAGCTACGCCAACTTACTGACTGCAGGCAGTGTTGCCATTGTAGTGCTTGTCACACTAAATATTTTGCTTTTTTAAGTCATTTAGTGCGAAAATTTTGCTTTTAGCGCGGCCGCGGAAATTTAGTGCTTCACAAAATTTTTTGGGTGCTTTTTATGGGGTGGGTAAAAATTACTTAAAAATAATTTTGGGAACACTAAAAAGCCGAATTTCAACTGAAACAAGGGAGTAAAACAGTCTTAGTATGTTACCGCGCAATATTCAACTAATTTAAGTCCCTTTAATACGATTTAGCTGAAAGCGAACGCCATCTTGCAGACAAGTCCAAACGTCAATACATTAGCTTGTAATCTAGTTCATAATTTTGTGGTGTCTACATTATCCTTTCATTTAAGCTTATTTGTGTTTCACCATAAGCAAGAAATATTGTCAACATTTCAGAGAACAGTGGCTCAGTGACACGAGATTTCAAAACTGGTTGTTAAAAGTAGAAGGGGATAATACTAAGTGTTTTTGCAAATATTACAAATGTTCAATTGCAGCCAGGTTAAATGATATTGAGAGGCATAAGAATACAACGAAACATCGGAAAGCCGAACAACCATTCAGTACACAAAGGCAAACAACAATTGCATTTGACAAACTGAAAGATGATGTCAAAGAAACAGAAGGATGCATGTCATTGTTCATAGCTGGCCATTGTTCGCTTCGCGTTGTTGACCATTTAAGTGAACTCTGCAAGGTACACTTTGGTGACAGCAAAGGTTGCAAGAACTTTCAGCTTAGGAGAACTAAGTGCAGAGCAGTTATTTCAAATGTACTTGCACTATATTTCACAACAGACTTGACAGCTGATATTGGCAAAAGTAAATACAGCTTATTGATTGATGAGAGCAATGACATTTCTGAAACTAAGCTACTTGGAGTAGCTATTAGGTACTATTCAGAGACAAGAAAGCAGTTTGTGGTTACTTACTTAGATTTAGTTGAACTGGGTGACTGCAACGCACAGGCAATATGCAATGCGGTAAAAGATTGTTTAAACAAGAATGAGCTTGAGTTGCAAAGACTAGTTGCACTCGGCACTGACAATGCGTCTGCCATGACAGGTGTAAACAATGGAATATATACAAAATTAAAATCCGAAGTTCCTGTAACAGAGCACCATCTCTGTTAGTGGGTTAAGAAGTGATGTGAAGAGACTAGGCACGGTTGAGCATCCCGTATAAACGTAACTAGGGACGCTCAAGCCGTGACGCGGGGGTTAGAGAAGTTAGTTACTATCTGGACCTTGAATTGACAACATCTATTGTAATAACAGAAAACCTCTTGTATGCTGTATTATATATTACGATGTATTCAGTCAAATTAAACCTATGAAAAATACATCCAGGACTTCGTTTGCATCTACCATATAACTGTTGCACTGTTATATTCCTCATCTGGTACTAATTAGGTGTGTATGTCATTTCCTTCAGCTGGCAGTGTCACAGGCTGCAGCCGCTTGTCTGCCAGGAACATAGAGTTCATGATTAGAGAAACATATAACTGGTTTTCTCACTCAAGTCTTCGTCAAGCAAAGTACAGGGAACTTTTTGCTTCTATAAATGATGGACAAAATCCGCTGAAGATTGTTCAATTAAGCCAGACACGATGGATGTCCATTCAATCTGCCATTGTCAGAATATTACAGCAGTGGGTCGAGCTCAGAACTCATTTTGATGTAGCAAGACTCAACGAGCGCTGTTATACAGCAGAACTTCTACATTCTATGGTTAGCGACATGAAAAACTATGTGTATCTCATATTTCTCAAGCATATTCTCGGAGAAGTTCAAAGTGTGAATAAGAAATTCGAAGCAGATATACAGGATCCAACAAAACTACTCAGCGATCTTGTCCAGCTCATTGATTCTATCAGTTCAAAGATTGCTATTCCTGGGGGGAAATAACAGAAAGTGATGTTATTCAAGATTATTTAGATCCTAATCCCAATCTAGGTTATGAGTTTGAGAAAGAAATAGCAGACTACAAGTATCCTGATGAGAAAGAAATTCGTGGAAGGTGCATCCAGTTTTTAATAGAGCTATTGACACAGCTGCGTTTACGTACACCCGATAAAGTTCGAGTGATGCAGTCCATGTCATGTCTTAGTGGAAGTGAATGTCTACAGACAATGAAGCCCTGTATATTGGATCTTGCTAAAATGTTTGTAGAAGATGCAGCTACGCTCACCCGCATCGATTTCCAGTGGAGAAAACTTCATCATGTGCAGTGGACACAGACCTCTGACACACTTGGACTGTGGGCAGAAATAGCCTCATACAGGGATGCCACCGGTGAAAATCCTTTCCAAGATCTTACAGATTTAGCTTTAACTGTGCTCATTTTACCTCATTCTAATGCGGACGTGGAGCGTATTTTCAGTCAGATGGGAGTTATAAAATCAAAATTGCGGAACAGACTGGGCATCAAGAGTTTGACAGCTGTTTTGACTATTAGATATGGAATGAAAAGATATGGCAAATGCTGTCATAATTATAAACTACCTAAGGATATTCTGCGACAAATTGGATCACAGGAGGCATATACATGTTTCTTTCAATCATCCTCCATATCCTCATCATCGCAGGAGCAAACACAGCAGGAAATAGCTACAGAAACTGAAGAGGAGTTGTTTGACAGGGATTTGGCAGATCTGGAATAAACTTCATTCTAATATTCAGTGATAATAATAAATTATAATGTGCTACTTTATAACATTTTGAATGAATACCACCAGTGCTTGTTTTAGTGACTTCCCAAAAAATAGTATTGCAGTTTGGTGCTTTTTTGGCTCGAAAGTAGTTCTGATTGGGATTTGGCGGATCTGGAATAAACTTCATTGTAATATGAAGTGATAATAATAAATTATAATGTGCTACCTTGTTACATTTGTAATAAAAACAGTTGATGCTTTCTTTATTTTTGGGTGCTTCCTAAAATTTTTGAAGCTCTTTAGTGCTTTTTTGGGTCGATCTTGGTGCTTTTTCATCAAATGGAGATGTCAACACTGCTCTCGACGGCCTGTGCACTTGGTAAGCGAAATTTACAAAACGAAGCCATGCGCATCATTTTGGGCTGCACGAGAGACACCAGCTGTGTAGCAATGAGATACCTCCTTGACTTCCCGACAATGGAACACAGGATCAAGATCTGGAGAGCTCGTGCATACTTAAAAATAAGTGCAGATGAGCAGCACCCTTTGCATGACGCTATATTCAGAGAAAAGGGTGACAGGCTAAAGAGGGGCAAATCATGGATGGGTCGGGCGGAAGATGTCGTCAGACAGGTCTGCAGTCTTACCAGTATCAACCCCGCCAAGGAATGGGTGCCGGTGCCTCCAGCTTTTAAGTGCACTTTCTCCTGCATTATCACACTCGCCAGACGGTGCAGAGAGCAGAACCCTGCCGCTGTCAATGCAGAGGTTAATGCGCTCATCTATGAACACTCAGATAGCCCCGAAGTGCTCATCTGTACAGATGGATCTGTTGTAAAGCAGCAGAGAAGTGCGTGGGCATTTACAGCCCGTTCAGCGGGCCGAACCGTTCAAGAATCCAGTGGTGCCCACTCTATGACCACGAGCAGCATGACGATGGAGGTGTTGGTAGTTACACAGGCTTTCATATGGCTGGAATCACAGCATTATACTAACGTGTGTGTACTAAGTGATTCAATGAGCATGATTCAGAAGGTCAAAGCTGGATCTGAGTCGCTGCGGAAGTCTGTTGTTCGTAAAGTCACTGCCATGAGTCAGATTACTTAAGACCTGAGTAACAGCAACATAGATTGTTGAGACATTAAGTGTGATAAATAATCACGGAGAGTTATAAGGAAAAGACACCGGTAATGGGCTAAAGATAGTGGCCAATCGAGCGGCAGGACTGAGGGCACGTGATGTGATTTGAACACAGTGGGCGGTCATTGGAGAAGGCAGTTGGTCCGGAAAACACAGCCAGGTTGACATCGTGAAAATTGCCAAGACCAGCTGTATCAGATGAAGATGGAGAGTGTTCAAAGGTGAAGAGGAAAGCCTACGAGTAAGGCGGCATGGACAGCGTTAGAGCGTTGTAGAATCTGTGTTACCGCGAGAGCGACGACCGGTACACATCAGGCTTGTAAACACACGGGAGTGCAGAAAACTGGGGGAGCCGTGTCGCTCGCTGAATTGAGGGCCCGGTAATGACGCAGGATAAACTGTAAGTTGATGCACTGTTCTAATGTATTATGAATTAATGGTATTGTGAATAAAGTATTTATTCGTTCGGTCGGCTTGTGGAACTGCTATTCTTTGTGCTATTGGACGTGTTCATTCTTAAGTTGCCAGGGTGCATACAACATAACCCCTAGTAACACTCTGGCAATCATGGGGGACGTCACGGAGACTGAATCCAGGGAATGGAGGACGATACGAAAGTGAGCGATTCTCACGGAAAAAGTAAGCAGCTTGGAAAGTTCTAGTAACAGATTGAAGTTAAGAACAAATATTAGAACACGACTAGTGGAAAGCCGGCAACAGAATAGAAGCTTACGAAGTATGAATCATGGCTAGTGATAGAGCATTGCACGGTTGAACATAGCAACACGATTTGCAAGAAATTGACTCTCAGTGAGCGATAATCAGCTACTCAGGAAAGTGATCGCTAGCATCAAATAACACTGAAAGGTGAAGTGTGAAATGGGATTAAAACCAAAGAACATGAGTAGTCAAATAGGAAGCAGTGATTAATATCAAATAACATGGAAAAGGGGTGTTGAAAAGCAAAAGTAATAATGCGGGCCGACTTGATTCAGGTGAGGGTCAAAGTGAGTTTGAACAATAAGACTATCACAACGATATGAGGGGGCTCGAGAAGGTGTTGTGTAACAGCAGGAGGGAAAACATTGTGTAAATACTACAGACGGTATCTGATCTCTTTAAGAACATTGCCAACAGGGAAAATAGACATTGTGATGGATAGTGAACACTTTTAGAAAGAAGTATCAGCAAAGCAAACAATCAGGGCTATCAACCACAGCAGTGGAACCCACGTAGAGTATTAACAGCAATGTTGGTGGCTAATTTAGCAGGGTGCCTATAAAGCACAATATTGCAAGTTCTCCAAAAGTGCAAATAAGGGCGCGCAGCCACATAAATAACATGATAGACGGTCTACATGTACTATAGTGTTTTCAAGAACTAATCGCGTTATCAACATTGAGTATTATTCCAGATTTGATTCACATGTGTTGGCAGTAGTATCATAGGTGGCATCTACCCCACGTTTGGGGGAGCCACCAGTTCACCACATGGCGACCCAGTTGATCAAGTCCATGCCAGTTGAACCGAGTTGGAGCCACGCTGATTCCTACCAAGTCCTGAAACAAGCGGAGCTGGAGCCGAGCAGTTAGACCAAGTCACCAGGGACACCGGAGCTGGAGATACACAGGTCAAGTTTCTTATTGATTGCTGTGTATATTCTGCTTATTGGTCCAGGGTCATTGGGCACATTTCATGACTATATATATGTACCATCATCATTAGGGTTGCTCACTCCACAGGTATTCATTTAAACTGGTGAGAAGTGCCGTTGGTTGGCCGGCAAAGGTATTATTGGTTTGAATAGGTTACAGCAGAGTCAACACTTGGTCATGTTATCATAACAAGACGAGCAGCAACACTTGAGTTATCAGCGGGTACAGATTGTAATAGAGATACCACTCAGTGAATACAGCAGATAATCATGTCTACCTTGGCAGACTTCATAGCTCTAGGTGAGAAGTGTGGTTTCACAGGGAAAGAGCTTATGACATGGGCGGAGAATAAAGTGAGTGAACATCAGAAGCAAGAACGGGAAGATAGAGCAGCAGCTAGAGAATTTGAAAGGCAGCAACTAGCAGCACATGCAGAACTCGAAGAAAAGAAATTGGCAGCACAAGAGGCAGCACTAGCTTTCGAAAAAGAGAAACTGGCAGTACAATTAACGTTGAAAGACAAAGAGGTACAGGGTAGTATTAAAGTAAAGATGCTAGAACTGGAGAAAGAGACTGAAGTTGCGAAAACTAAATTGGCAGCCAAAGAATTGGATCCCATTCGAAGATATCAAGGTATCATCAGGAACTTCACACAAGGGGATTCCATCTCCGCATGGGTTACCAACTTCGAAGTGTTGATGAACCACTACAAGGTGCCAGTGGAAGAGTGGGCGATCCTCTTCCATAAGCATTTGGCCCTGGAACCATTGAAGGTAGTAGAGGGCATCCCAGAGCATCTGCGAACTGATTACAAATATGTCAAAGAAAGAATCTTGGCACATTTCAGTTTAGATGAGGCGGGTCTTAGAACCGAATTTAGAGTGCTGACTCCGAAGTCAAACCAAACCTTCATGGATTTCGTGGCCGAAACTCAATATATATATATATGTCAAATGGCTGAAGGCAGCTAGAGTAGGCAACGACTCTGAGAAGATTATAGACCTGATGCTGAGAGATAAAGTTATTTCAGCAGTGCCAGACTCCATGGCAACGTTCCTGCTTGAAAATAAATGCGCCTCAATATCTGAAATGGAGTCCAAGGGTGAGGCGTATTATAATGCCCATAGGGAGATTTTTGCAGAGGGGGCACAGCCAGAACTAATAGTAGGGGCAGCTGCCAGGTTCTCTGATCGAAGGCAATCATACGGTCCCAGAAGTAAATATCAACCAACGAATAGATATACACAAGGCCCACCGAGACAAGCGGACGTAGTTCGAACTGGGCCAGTAAGAGAATGTAAATATTGTGGCCGCCAACACGGGTCGTTGGAAATGTGCGACCGAAATCCTGAGTATAAGTCATACCTCAAGAACATGTCGGTCAGAAGAAGCAATAGGGAGGCAGACTATAGAGACAGTCTGAAATGCTGGCTGTGTAGAAGCTATGGCCACCTGGCAAGGACGTGTAGTCTGAGAAAACTGAATGAAGACACCAACATGGCATACGCCATGTCCAGCAGCGACGAGGATGAACAACGAGGCACGAATGCAACACACATATATGACAGTCAGGGCGACATGACTGACAACAAAGTGTATATGCAGGAAGCCAACTCTGCATACATAACAAACGGAAATCTAGACGTTCGACGAGCGTTAGTGAATGGTCTTGCAGTGAAAATGGTTAGAGACACAGGGACTACAATTGTGAGGGTAGACAGGAAGATGGTAAGAGACGAAGACTATACAGACGACAGGGTGACGTGCAAAAGATTTGGCGGGGCGTTAGAGCAGTATAGAGTAGCTTGGACAGACATTGACTGTCCTTACTACAAGGGGCGGAAAAAAGCGGCGGTGTTACCACATCCCACAACAGAGCTAATATTGGGCAACATCCCAGAGGTCAAAGAGTGCACACCCCAGGACATAAACAAATTGGAAAAAGAGAACTTAGAAATAGCAGATTGCAATGCGGCATGGACATTCCCGACAGAAGACATTAAAAATAAAGTAGAGATTGACCCATCAGACACAGGAACAGACATTTACCAGACAGACGAAGAATACAGAAGATATCAAGGACAAACAAGGGACCCTAGTATAGGGACCGTACAGGGAACGTGTCCCGACGATAACGACACAATCATGGACGACAGGCACGGACCAGTTGATAATTGCGAAGAACTAAGACAGTTAACACAGCAAGAACTGACGTGGGATACATTAAATTTTAGGTCAAACCTAACAGAGTATGAAAAGGATAAAGTAGCCTTTGGTGTTGAAAACTTTAGAGTGGATTGCCCACAATTCAACGACAGCACAGCAACGGTGAAACAATGGTTTATGCCATACTTGACCCACACATGTGCTAACATGTTAGAAAAACAAATGGTACAACAAGCATGTTCAGCACTAGAGAGTAGGTCAGTATCTGGGTGTAGGTTACATGACGAAGAGGTCGGATACAAGAAGAAAAACACTCAAGAAGAAAGGTCAAAAGAGAAGGTGAAGATAAAACAAACAGATGGTACAGACGACACAGAATCTGGTTGGGAGAATGAAATTCCCCCAAAGAGGCCACAGGTGCGGTACACTGACACAGACGCTCTGTTAGCAAAATGGCAACAAGACTGTCACACGTCGTTCTTGATGATAATATCAATGTTCTTGATGATCTTTGCTTGATATTGTCGTGTGATGGTCGTTGTCTAGGTAACGATGTTCATGGTGTGTCAATTGAGCTATCTAACTGTCTCTTAATCCAACTCACCCCAGAAGTGCACCTTCCCCAGTCATGAAACAAGATTGAGTTGGCGCACATAATCATTTATTCCAGAAATAAGACGGACAGACGGAACATGTTTATACATCCAGAAAATAATGTAATCCATAGAATATAAATATCCTCCTCACAATTTAACCAGCACACATCAATGCCTTCTCACGGCCTGCTTCTTATCAAATCCACAAGACAGGTAATCCAGCTACTATCCACGGCTGGATCTCCCACAATACAACCCACACATTGGGTTGGAGCCACTGCTCAACTATGCAACCCACTCTGGGTTTTGGCCCTCACTCCCTATGGAACCCACTCTGGTTCAGGCCTGTCTTCACAACTCGGAGAACAACACAACACGGAGATCTCTAACTCCGCTTCTCCTTAGAATACCGACCAGTTCGGCATCTACACATTAACTGTCCTGAAGTCCCTTGACTTCACACAAAAACTAAACTGTCCTTCCCCCATCCCTTGGGGTCCACGCTCACCCTTCCCATTATTTTATTTCTCAGGACTGGCTGTTGTCTCATAGCCAGGTCAGTCACTTTACTGTCTCCCACTCTCATCTCCATTCTTCCTCATGCCCGGTCACTCAACTCAATGTCAATGACCCAGGCTTATGTCAAAGACGAAATTCCAAAAGATCAAATCAATAAACGAACACGCGACATCAAAATAAGGAATTGGAATAGGTATTGGAAAAGTATAGGTCTAACAGATGAGGAAAGGAAAGAGAAGACAAAAGAAATAGATAAGTTCAAGCCAATAACAACATATCTTACACAAGAAGACACAAAGCATTGTACAATACTACATGTTAAGGAGACATCACATGTTCCAACATGAAACTCTTATTGTGTGATATGTATATTGTAGATATTGTATAGATTGGATAAAGGCTTTATGTATATGATTAGTATATATATACTTGTTGTGATAGAATGAATGCATTGATAAGTATAAGGTAGATTGAATTGACATGATGTTATGGTAGAGTTATCAGAAGAAAAAAAACATTAAAGATGTGAAATAGTGTGGTTAAAATATATACATGAAGTTGTGAATTCTAGCAATAACATGGCCTAAGAAACGTTACACCGACTATAGGACAAAATGATCTGGTCAGATTAGGGACAGAATCCCGATAGTACAATAGGGCATACGGTAAAACTATCATCTAGGAAACCATGCGTTCATACAAGGTTGTGGTACTGAACATGATAACAAGTCAATGTAGGAAATGTGATATGATTGCGGTTACATAAGATGCAATTGTGAATGAAAATATGCATATGTATGTATGGATATATACACCCAAGGCTGTTATTAATTTCAGATAGTTAAGGGGTATAACTGACTGAGCAGAAGAGGGAGTGTCGAAGGTACCTCAAAAATGCTACCGCACTAGCTGACTGAAGAGGCTGAGACAGACAGACGCAAGTGAAGATTGAGAATCTGATTGGTAGAAGATACAGTCAGCGAAGACAGATACCAGCCAGAACCAACCAAGGGAGTAATAGTTAATAACATTCACTATCATTCAATAAACAAAACTCATAATACACATAGATAGAGATAAATATCATTTTAATGGCTTTAAGTACATACATAAACATCAGTACATTCTTATGATCATGATCATCATGCCATGCATATTTGTAATCAATATGCACGTAATTGTAATAATAATTGTAACATTATTGATTGTACTATTACCTGATTGTAACACATAACGTATAAAATGAATGTCGGTAGAAACTGATAAATGATCGCAAGTGGAAAAAAGAAGGATCGACATCTACTAGAGCAGGAAGGTTGACAGTGGGTCTAAAACCACGATACATCACAGATGACACCCATAACATAAAAGGAAAAGAAGAAGAAGGTAACTGAGACATTACTACCAGTGATACATATTGATGTCACAAAGATGATAATGATGGGCGAGTGAAAGTTTGAATAGTGCTTGCAATATTACATGTGAGTCCAATTTTATATATTATTCAGGTTTTATGACAATATTGTATATTGGAGAGACAGACATGTACAATTGGTAGGAGAAATTTAGGTGATGGTGGTAACATGTACATAACATAAGAATAAGTTGAGTGACAGTAAAGTGAGAGAAAGGGGACGAGAAGACTGAGAGTAGGAATTTGTGCGAATGAGAATCATTTTGAACACAACTGGGATACTTGCACACCGGTATACAGGAAGTGTACAGGCATAGACGGAACATTTGAGGTTCGAGTATGCGTGTTGTAAGACAGAGTACATAATAAAAGATTAAACACTAAAAAAAAAAAAAAAAAAGACAGAGAGAGAGAAAATTGTGAGTAATGGATGAAAGAGAGAGAATGAAAGAGAGAGATAACAGAGTACAAGTACAGGTGAAAGAAAGAATACAAGGATAGTGGAGTAGGATTATTAGCAGTACCATTGATAATAGTACCAAGTGGTAGTACTTTGTACATATAATATGTTAACATGTAGTACTTTGGCATGGTAGTAGATGTATATAAAGGTATATAATGGTCGTGGTATTAGGAACACTACAAGGAAAAAGTTAGTAGCAAGAACACCAGGGATAAACAGAAGGCAAATGAAGGGAATAGATAGTCATAGAGCACAAGTAACTAATGGCAGCCGAACACGCACACACGTTGACAAGACAAATACATGAGTCATATGGTACCCGCACCAAAGAGATCCACAGTCGTAGCATAGACTACTCAGGAGCAAGATAGAGCTTAAACAAAATATGGGTGAAATTGATATGTCTGCAATACACACGTTCCTGCACCCAGGGCTTAAGGGCTGGGGAGGGTGTCAGTTGCTTATACCGAGGTATAAATGAGGAAACTTATGGGAATGTCCGGGGTGGGACATTGGGACTCATAGTAGGTTGGTTATCAACTTGCCGAACAAAAAAGGGGGTTGAGGCCACACGAGGTCTATTTGGGAATAGACGGATATTCGTGTCCGACATTATAATTTGTGAGAAGGTATGGCAGAATATCAATGTAACACAGAGGGAAGTTAAAGGGAACTGAGAAGCAAGCTCTAAGGCATGAGGCAGTAGACAGATATGTGCGACCAGGGGACAGGCATGTGCGACCAAGCTGACTCATGTCAAGTGTAGAGATAAGGAAGAACCCAAAAATGTAGAACATTTTTGAAATTGCGGGGGGCATATGCCATGAGTCTGATTACTTAAGACCTGAGTAACAGCAACATAGATTGTTGAGACATTAAGTGTGATAAATAATCACGGAGAGTTATAAGGAAAAGACACCGGTAATGGGCTAAAGATAGTGGCCAATCGAGCGGCAGGACTGAGGGCACGTGATGTGATTTGAACACAGTGGACGGACATTGGAGAAGGCAGTTGGTCCGGAAAACACAGCCAGGTTGACATCGTGAAAATTGCCAAGACCAGCTGTATCAGATGAAGATGGAGAGTGTTCAAAGGTGAAGAGGAAAGCCTACGAGTAAGGCGGCATGGACAGCGTTAGAGTGTTGTAGAATCTGTGTTACCGCGAGAGCGACGACCGGTACACATCAGGCTTGTAAACACACGGGAGTGCAGAAAACTGGGGGAGCCGTGTCGCTCGCTGAATTGAGGGCCCGGTAATGACGCAGGATAAACTGTAAGTTGATGCAATGTTCTAATGTATTATGAATTAATGGTATTGTGAATAAAGTATTTATTCGTTCGGTCGGCTTGTGGAACTGCTATTCTTTGTGCTATTGGACGTGTTCATTCTTAAGTTGCCAGGGTGCATACAACATAACCCCTAGTAACACTCTGGCAGTCACCTTCATCTTCGTCCCGGGACATGCGGGAGTCGAGGGAAATGAACGAGCTGAAAAACTGGCTGGCTCTGCACCCCCTGTAGATGGCCAGCCCATGGATCGTGCCGATGTTATTAACGTCCTCAAAGATATGGCGAGAACAGAGGACTTTGACGTCAGTGAATCCACATTGCTGTCCAGGATGAAAGACTTGGGAGTAAGAATCGGCACGGCCAAACGCGAGAGGTACATCGGGAAAACAAGGCGCCTCGTCAACCAACACAGAACTGACACTATTAGCCACCAGACGCTGATGCATGCTGGGGGGAGGATCAGAGCACCTATGGACATGTCCGGAATGCAATGAAGATACCCCAACTGATAACTGATAACTGAAGCGAAATTTAAGGGGAAACAAATACCTCTTTGTCACGGGAACATAATTTCCATTTTATTGTTTCCAAGGGACATAACTCGCAAACGTTTTTATAAAGAAGCAATTAGTTATATTAATTGTTAAATGTTTAATATAATGCCACGACCTATTCACATTTAATACAATAATTTGATGTACTAAAGTTTAAAATACTTCTGCTGCTAAAAATAATAATTTGTACTTGTTAATGCAATATATACAATGTTTCAACACTGCAAGTTCTATGCACGATGTTAACGACTGTCCCCCAATGGTCGCCCTGGCTTTGTTACTCTGGTTTCTCTTCACAACGTATGAACAGTTTGTTTTAGTTCTTCTCGTAAATCAAGCCATCTCTGAGGAGGCTGTCTACGGATGTTTTCACTTGTTCTTTAACCTCTTCGGTGCCCGTATCCGGACTATTGTATGAAAAATGGCGCTCTAATAACCTACGGTTACGCCGGCCAGTGTTGGCAGAAACTTTACAGCCTCTGAAACAAGTTCAGGGGTGATGTCCGACGAATTTTGTATCCTCGTTCGCAGTAGTGGTTCATCTCCACAGGCGATGAAAATCATCTACATTTCTTTATCGTCCTGAATTTTTGATGATCATGGTTAGACATGGGTAGATGTCACAAATTTCTACTTTGTTATCCGGCAGTATCCGGCCCAATCCAAAGCATTACGGAACATTTAAACGTTTTTGTTTGTATCAAGATCCTGGGACATCTTATATGAATTCAATTCTTCACTTAAAAATTATTTATTACATTATTTGAAAATGTAAAAAAAAAAAAAAAATATGGGGGAATAAACATTGTTTTACTGGCCTCATAAGGCCACAAACAGGAAACAAACGTTATTCGGCAATATTGTTGACACATAAGTGCAAATGAGCCTGAAGTGTGAAAGGTTTTTCTATTAAATGGTTTGGTATGCATGGGAGCGAATGGTTATTTTACCACCATCGTCAACAGGTATTATGCATGTAGTTACACCATGCCTAGAATATAATGTTGTCACACATGTATGAATGTATATGCTGTATTTGCTAATGTAAAAAAGACACTGTTTTTTTTTTTACATAATAAACTTTTTACAAAATTAAAAAAAAAAAAAAAAAAGTTCTTCTTGAACAGCGGCTATGTCGATATCGTCTATGGCTGCTATACCGGCTGTGAAACCAATGCACCAGGTACAAACAAAAATAAAAATAGAAACCTCAAGCTACGGCTTGCAAACCTGGAACGTGAGAACCATGTGTCCAGGATTTTCCACTGACTTGACCGATATTGACGATGTGAGAAAAACGGCTGTGATTGATGCCGAACTCAATCGTCTTAACATTGATATTGCTGGCCTGCAGGATGAATTTGAAACAAATAGGTATGTAAATCTCCTGCGAGAAGAAACGTACTAAACAATAACATCAACAACGTTAACATACCTTACAAGGAGATCCATCGTATCGCGAAATACAGGTGAACATCCGAAATCAGAAGCACTCAATAAATATCCATCCATCATGTGCCATGCCGGTAAGCGTGGGCGGTCATGTTCTGCCATCTCACTCGATCATCAGAGTCGTGGATCAGCTCCGTGTTTCTGTCTCGACCATGCCACAAGGCCAAGCCATCCAGGTACTTGCTTCTAGGTCTTCCCCTTGGTCTGTTCCCCTCGATCTTACCAGTCGTCACCAAGTTCTCCAATCCATTTCTTCTCATAACATGCCCAAAAAATTTTGACTGTCTACGTCTAATTTCTCTAATCAATTTACGATCTTCATTTGTTTCTTGAAGAACTTGTTCATTGGTCTTTCTGGTTGTCCATGGTATTCTTTGCATTTTCCTCAGAAACCACATCTCTACAGCCATCAGATGTTTTTCAGCCTGACTGCTCATTGTCCTCGCTTCACATCCATATAAAAGTACAAGTTCAATGTAGCATCTCAACACTCTTTTTCTCGTTTCAATTGACATCTTTTTATTGGTCAATATGTTTTTCATCTTGCTAAAGGCTACTTTTGCCATGGCGATTCTTGTTCTAATCTCTTCAAGGCATCTTCCATCAGATGTTATTACTGTTCCGAGATAATTGTAACTATTCACTTGTTGAAGAATATTCCCATTTACTTGTATATTACATTGTGGTATTTCGTTCTTCCTAGTGACGACCATAATCTGTGTCTTTTTACAATTTAATTCTAACCCTAGTTGTTCACTGTGTGTAACAATCGCATCTACTAAATTTTGCAGGTCCTGTTCATTGTCTGCAATCAAGACTGTATCATCTGCATATCTAATGTTATTGATGCATCGTCCCCCAATGTTGATTCCTTCCATATCTTCAATATTTCTGAAAATACGTTCACTGTACAGGGAAAACAGATCTGGAGACATTACACATCCCTGTCTCACACCTCTCTTAATAGGTTGATATTGGCTTACTTCATTATCAACTCTTATGGCAGCTTGTTGTTTCCAATATATGTTTTTTACAAGTCTAAGATCTTTTCCATCAATTTGTAGATCTTCAAGCATCCTTATCATGTTGACATGTCGCACTTTATCAAAAGCCTTTGTGTAGTCAATAAAGCAAAGGTGTAGATCTTTGTTTACTTCTATAGAACGTTCGATTATGGTTCTCAGTATATACACAGCATTTACTGTACCCTTGCCTTCTACAAACCCACATTGTTCTTCTCCTATTTCAGGTTGTATTTTCCTCCTAACTCTTTGCATGATAATTCTTAGCAAAATCTTCGTGATGTGACTCATTATACTAATTGTTCGATGTTGATCACATTCCAAGGCTCCTGATTTCTTTGGGATTGCAATAAATACAGAATTACATAACTCCTGGGGTATATTTCCAGTATCATATATTGTATTAAGCAGACTGGTAACTTTATCTACTCCATATTCTTCTAAAGCATGAATCATTTCTGTTGTGATGCTGTCTGAACCGGGGGTCAATAAATATATAAAATGAATAATAAAATAAAATAAACTACACACAAACGCGTACAATACGGCACACAGGACTACCGACGTTTCGATTCTCAGAATCTTTGTCAAGGACACCACAGATCAACGAAGTACAGCGAACACAGAAACACGGGGAAAAAACACACACACGAACTGTCCCTATGCCATGTGGGGCAGAAAAGGTGATTTGGCCAGCTGCTCGTAGGCTGTAAAATTAAAAGCGGGTTGCCAGATAAGATTAAAGTAGCCAAAAATATGTGAACAGTCTGCTAAGAAAATCTAAGGGTGTGGGGACAGTTAGGTATAGATATGGGTGGGGGGGGGGGGGGGGGACATCATAGTGATAGATAGTGTAAACAAGTGGCCTGCAGGAGACTCGCCTCGCTGAGGAAGGGTCACTCAGGGAAAACAATTACACCTTTTTCTGGAAGGGTAGAGGGCAGGCAGAAAAAAAAGTCGCTTAAAAGTCGACAGGGTCGACTTCATTGCACCGGGTTTTATCCCATATGGCTCGGTCTCTTTCCGCAGTACGGAAAGCGTCGCACAAAGCACGAACTCCGTAGCTTTTAGCGACGACCCATGGGAGTCTCCGAAACATTTAACTCGTAAACCGAAGGACGCTGCCCGGAATCGAACCCACAACCTTCGGAGCACGAGTCAAACGGCTTGACCACTTCGCCACAGCAGAAAAAAGGCAACACGGTGTGGGCTTTGCAGTGAAGGATTCGCTACTGGGAATGATTGAAATCCCAGCAGGAGGAAATGAAAGACTATTATCCCTGCGCTTGGCAACCTCTTGTGGGTTTGCCACCATTATTACTGCATATGCACCGACACTCGATTCCTCTGATGATGTGAAGGATTTGTTCTATGAGGAGTTAGACTACGTGATCAAGGCAGTTCCAAAATCTGACTACATTTATATGCTCGGTGATTTTAATGCTCGTGTGGGCAAGGACTCGAGTTCATGGCCAGTGTGCCTTCCGTTTTATAAAAGTGTACGGAATAGTCTTCCCATGTCAACCAAGTCAGACACACAAAGAAACTTGGCAAAATCTAGAAAAGAAAATAACAAATATGTTACAGAGGTACAAATACAAAACAACTACCATATTTTGTAGAAGTAACATTGTTAATACATATATAATTCCAAAAATACTATATCTGTGCACAGTCCTAGATCCCCCACGTCAAACTGTCACAAACATAAACAAAGAGATTAGACGCTTTGTGTTTGGCAGCACTATCTACAGCAGTGTTTCCCAACGTGGGGCCCACGCCCCACAGGGGGGCAATTTGACTGTTAAGGGGGGCAATTAGAAAATGGAAGAAATCGGCTGAATATAACAAAACGGGGAGACTTGAGACTGAAGTTAACTAAATTGGAACCTGACATAAGATCTCTTTGCAGCAAGCATCAAGCACAAGGATCTCACTAAATTTAAATAATAAATAATTACTAATAATTAAAATAATATAGAAAAATCTTTCATTAAAATTATTTTGTACTTGAATTTCAGTTCTCCATTATATGTTTTGAAAATTTACTTACTGTGTTTGCTCAATAATTACCTAGTGATTTCTTCCTAAAACCTATCATTCAAGTTTCTTTAGTGAACATTTCAATTTTTGAATATTAAAAATAATGTATATGTTGAGGGGGGGGGGGGGCGTGGGGCGGGGGAGGGGGGCAATATGAATTTTAGAAAAGCTTCAGTGGGGCGTGGCAAAAAAAAGGTTGGGAAACACTGATCTACAGTATCAATCAATCAATCAATCAATCTACAGTATCAAACATACTACACTCATGCAAGACAAAAAAGATGGAGGTGTCGCCCTCCAAGACATAACAACCAAAATACAAACACTTAAGATCAAACACGTAAGCGAAATCCTACAACACCCAGAAAAACACCCTTTAGCACACTATTACATTGGAATTAGGCTATCTTATTAAAAACCTATTAGGAATACATCCTCACATTACTTTGGCACTCTCCCAACATTTTACAAAACATGTATTTCAGCCATTAAAGGACACGAAAAATTACTACACAAGAAAACACATACAATCTACAAGCATTTAGTTAAACTACAAGCTCCAGTACACCTTCGAATTAAAAGAGGACATAGATATTTCATAAAAGAATATACCGAAACTTTCTCTAATATTCACAACAAGCAGATTACCCCAAAAGCAAAGGAAATTACATACAGGCTTGTTTACAGCATGACCCCAACAACAGAGAGAACAGCAAAAATAACTACACAAATACTACTGTGTCAGCTTTGTAGACGGAACGTCCAAGAATCAGAAGAGCACATCTATTACGAATGCAACACAATCATGCCAACAAGAAATCTCCTACAAAACATCCTAAAAACTCAAACGAAACAAAGAACAGATGTTTACAAAGCAATCATGATAAATTCCATTCCTTACTCCACACAAGACATCCACACAAAGCTACTTGTTCTATTGGCAGAGTACAGAAATCTTATATGGATATTAAGAAACAAAGCATTATACAATTACAGAACAATCAACAAAGAAATTGTCCAACAACTTTATCAACAAAAAGTCTCAAACATTCTAACCTTAGCCCCACAAGCGCAAATCCCGTAAGAGTTTTGTCTGAAGACAGCACATATTACAGAAGAAGCAAATAACTTGTTTTAAACAAAGGATACCACAACTGTAAATGTGTTTATTGACAGTATTAATAATCTTACAATTATTATTATTATTATTATTATTATTAATACTATTATTATTATTATTGTTAATACGTTTATTAATACTGCTACCATTATTATTAATTTTCTCATTATTATATTTGAATGTGCAACATGAAATATATTGTGGATGTGTGTCTGTGTCGCTGGCAGTAACATATGTATGCGTCTGGGTGTGGATGCAGGTGTGTGTGTGTGTGTGTGTGTGTGGTGCATGTATTTGCACGCTCATGTGTACGAGTGTGTGTGAGTGCATGTGCGCGTGCGCGTAGCAGCCTTTAAACCAAGGCAATATATCAAGTATTGAAATGATAGTAATTATATTTTTGAAAAGAAAAAAAAATATGCACCACCATGCATAAACAAATTACATAAGCCCTTTAAGTACTCTAAGCTAAAGTGGCTTGTAGTGGTAAGATTTTAAGTCCTTCCCATTGTATCTGAAACCTAGTCACTATCACAGCTTTGAACCAACTATCTCCCTAGGGACAGGCGATGGACTCTAATTGCTAGTTATAAATCCCTGATTCTTGTCCCCCAAACAAAAGGGGTCATGGACATTTACAGGACACTGGAGCGTCTTCCTGTAATTTGACATCAGGCCAACAACACCAACAAAGTGAACTTTCACCTCGGTAGCTAAGTGACCCAGAAATTACAACGAAGCCACATTTTAATGGGAATGATAATTTAAAGTTTATTGCCCAAGCTCACGGCATTCAATGTACTGTTTATCTCCAGAAAGCATGAGATAGATCAAGAAAATATATGTGTGTGTGTGTGTGTGTGAGAGAGAGAGAGAGGAGAGGAGAGGCAGGTGTTACATACATTCCGCTTGTGTGAGTGGAAATGAATCATATGCAAGGCATGTGTATTTACATGCACAATGCCATAAATGTTATATTATCATAACTGTACATACGTATGTATTTGTTTTATTCACACATGTGACACCTAACACTAACAAACGGCAACGCTCTGTAATAGACACAAACAAAAGAAACACACATTATAACTTGTAAATATACATTGCTTTGTATGAAATAAATGTTTTAAAAAAAACTATGGCTACTATGATGTTGTTGCCGCTCACGCTCCGTTGGTGAGTCGCGCATTCTTTGCCCTGCGCGGTAATGGCTGACATCGTGATGTGAGGGTGAAGATGAAGATGGAGATCATCTAGAACAAATCAGGCACGCGACAAGAACAGATAAAAACAGTATTATACAATCGGACATGAACACATCACATGACAACATCTGACCAGAACAGCTTTATCAAGCTGACATTTTCCAACTTTCAACTGAAAAACTCTACAAAATCTAAACAGGGGGACTGCCTTGAAATACATAGTGGTTGTTAAATTATGCTGGAGCAGCAGTGGCATAGTGGATTGTGTGCATACCTGTCGAGACAGTGATCCAGGTTCAATCCTAGGCAGAGGCAGGATTGTTTTTTCTGACCGGTGCAGGTCTATACAATGATCAATCCTCCTGTCATTAGCCAAACTTGTGTTTGTCCAGGATGTCCCATGGGTAGATGGAAAGAGGTTTTCATCAGTATAAAACTCCAACCATGGCACACCAGCCCCTCTGCATCCCAGGTACCACATTAATGTACTAAAGAATCATCACAGTGCTTCCAAGGCATCTTTCATTACAGAATTATGCCTTCAGTAGAACATTACAAAGGATCTGATTACTTCATATGAAGAAGATTTAATAAAATATTGATAATCAAAAGCAGCTTACCTGCAGTTTGTCCACACAATAAATCCTAATACAACCTGGCAAAAAAAATAAATAAATAAATAAACAATACTTGTGGTGACAGCACCGGCTTCGTGGATTAGAGGTTATCACTTTTCTCCGTAATCTCGTATACTCTCGTGGGTAACGTGATGACGGTGAGAATCAGCAGTGGTTCGAATCGCATCGGTAACTTACGGGGTATGTGAGCCGGCCGCTCAGAAAGCAATGGCAAACTACTGAGCGTAATCTTGCCAAGAAATCAACAATCAGCTGAAAGATGCTGATGTTGAATGCGATGTCCTGTAAAGGATATGCACAAAAAAAAGGATATTCTGCGAAAAATTGGATCACAGGAAGCATATACTTATTATACATGTTTCTTTCAAGGGAGAGTTTATTCGCAACCAAGTTGTGAATAAACGAAGTCTCTATTCGCAACCAAGTTGCAAATAAACGAAGTCTCTATTCGCAACTAAGAGTAGATACAATTTACAAACAAGCTGTGGGAAATCCATAAACAATATGGAGTGAGTACACAACTAACAAACCAATATAGAATCTTATACAATTAAGCAGTTGTGTGCGGGGAATGCCCAAGTCTGCCCCTGCCTGAAGTCTGAGTGGGTATACCTGATGGTGAGGGACAATGGTAATAGGATACAATAATCCCCCTCTGCCGTGTGTCCACCTTGACGAGGTAGAGGGGCGTGTGTGTTCCAATGACCCAAAAAGCTATGCCGACGGTAGCACAGCTACTGGTAGGGTTACCCATGTCAGACAGGTCAAGGGAGAGGGACCAGACGAAGAGACACACAAACCTGCTGCCTTGTAGGTAGACTGGGGACAGTCAAAGGCTAGGGAAAGCACCCTTAACAAATGCTTGTTGAAATCGGATGTACTGAGCCACATGCTTGACAAAGCAGTGCAACGTAACTTAATTCATGATGTCACAAATTAAAATTAATCGTTATGGCGCTAATCCCGCGAAGTCCCATCAGGCGGTGATAGTGCGGGGCCCCCTGCCTCGAGGGGTCCACCCATGACTACTGGTGGCCACCTTCCCCTGTGCTGTGGAGTCAAGGCATAGAGGAGTAGGTTAAGAGCTATTGACCAAACACCCCGGACACTGAACATACTACAGTGGAATGCGGAAGGAGTTTATAACAAGAAAGAATCCCTGACACAGCGTCTTCATAAAGATAGAATAGATGTGGCATGTATTCAAGAGACACAGCTATATATCTCTCTCTAAAGTTGTTTGGGCGGAGTAACACGAAGAATGCTAGAGTTTTTTTTTTTTTTTTACTGAACAAGTTAATGTTTATTATTGTATTGAATTTCAGACTGCCATTAAAAGAAGAATCCCAGAATCTTGCCTCCCAAGTGCTTCCTTCTGGCCTCCTCATGATCCATGATACCACCAGATGTAGTCATGACAATGAAGCCAAACTGTCTGGAGTGGAGAAGATTTGTTGTCCATTTTTCCAAGTCACGGATAGAGACATCAAATCTGGGGATGACTACACCACACTTATTTAGTCTGCCTGTCAGATTAACAAGAATCTGGCCAGCTCTGTGGTCATCAATTTGTTCAAACTCCCCAATGTAAGCATGCTTCATCATCACAGTGAGGAATTTGACGATGACTTTTGATGCTGGTCTCGGCAAGACCTGGCGTTTGCCACGCTTTTCGGCCTTAGAAATTGAATTGAGAGCATCGGCTAATACGTTCATGCGCATATCTTGTGGACCTACTTGGTGATGGCAACGGGTGATTGCAATAATTTATACGTTGTGAAGATAAACCAGACATAAAGGCGTCCATTGGGGGGACAGTCGTTAACATCGTGCACGGAGTTTGCAGTGTTGAAACATTGTATATATTGCATTAACAAGTACATTTTATTCATTTTTGGCATTAAAAGTATTTGAGACTTTAGGATGTCAAATTATTGTGTTAACTGTGAATAATAGGTGTCATTATATTAAATATTTAACAATTAATGCAACTAATTGCTTTTTTAGAAAAACATTGGCGAGTTATGTCCCTTGCGAACAATAAGATGAATATTATGTTCCCCTGAAAAATTGGTATTTGTTTCCCCTTAAATTTCGCTTACCAAGTCCACAGGCCGCCGAGAGCACGCACGATAGCTAATGGTTAGCCCGTAGATCATGTAATTCAAAATAAGTCCCCACTATTGCTCCCGAGTTGACTCAGCCGAAACTAAGCACCATAAAATGTTCTGGAAAGTAAAGGCGAAGTGTGCGCTATTGACCACATCATCCATTGAGTGCCAATTGTTTTAAAAGAATGTGGCACTGCCAGCTGAAGGGAATGACATACACATCTAACTAGTACCAGATGAGGAGCTTCGGATTTTTATGTGGGTCTCAGAGGGACAACACAGTACCCACTCTGTCCCACCCCGTCTCGGTGGCTAGTCCACATTTTAAGGCGCGTGAGGGGGGATTTCCGAGTAAAAAAAAAGAGTTAGGACCATCTTCTGGGTCCTTGAGATGTTTTGTATCGGGATTGTCATGAACTTCACGGGTCCCGAGAATCATGACTCAACTCTTTGAGTGTGCGTAGATCTTTTCTGTTGTAAATCGCACATTCAGATAAAACTCGGGGAATGCTGAGTTGCCTTCACTTTCGTGAGCTAATGCTCGGAGATCTACGGCAGGTTCCGTGAGTGTGTCCTTCCGCGACCTGACACGAAGAACGGAAGAGGCCATTCGGTAGCCAGTCATCAAGAAGGGAGGCCGCTTCTATAGCCAGCTGTATAATTGGTATCACAGGGAGCCGGCGAATGCTCTACAGCGAAAGTTGTTTCTTTTGAAGCTATTTGTCACGGCCGTGTCCACCAGCTGTAATCTATGCAACTCTTATGGAATCAGGGATTGATCTACAGTGGTGGAATTGTCCTTGAGACGAGAGGCCGTGTCTTTGACCAGCTGTATCATTTTGTACCTTTGGGGATCCAGAGAGTGGACCTAAAGCCCAAAGCTTGACGAACCTACCGGGTCGCTGTCTGTTGTATAGTTGTTCCTAAGTTTTAATGGTAACACAATTTTATACTTGGCGTCGCTTAACTAAAGTTTGTGTTTCAGTTGTGGGTTAATTCTTGTCCAGGCCGGGCGGTTGCGCCGTAGCCTGTGTTCTGACCGAGATGTACAAGTTGACCTCGGGTCAGGGGACACCAGCTGTACGTTAAGTATTGACCATGCAGGCTAGCCAGTGTAGTGAGCCTGTGTTTTGACCTAGATTAAGCGGAGGCCAGTGTTCAGCAGACAAGGCGGAATGTATTGTGCTAGCCAGCTCAGTGGAACAGTCTAGTTGAAGCGAATTATTAATACATTCGATGCCCTATCTCAATAATGGGGTACATGAGGGAATTATTGTTCTGACAGAAGCATTCCTATAGAACAGCGCTTTAATATGATTCCCTTAATGCAGGGGTCACCAAACTTTTTTCACGGCGGGCCAGATAACTGACAAAAGGACGAGCGCGGGCCGGATAGTCATTCTGTACAATACTTGCGCCGGTCTCCGTGGCGAAGGTCTTACGAACGCGGTTTGTAATCCCATCTACCCGCGTTCGAAACATAGCTGTGCACAATTTGGCAGCAGAAAACGTTGCGCTGGTTTTTACGCTATGTTATGGGTGCCGGCCGTTTAGAAAGCAATGGTAAACAACTGAACGTAAACTTGCCAAGACATCAACAACAGCAAATAATGCTGGTGTTGACTGCAAACGTCATGTAAAGGATATGCAGCTAACTTTAACAATAATTGCAAGCCAGAACGAAAGCTCTGGGAAAAAAGACGAAAAATTAAGTTAATCACGGGAAGGGCGTGCAATGCACACACACCCAACATATTTATTTACTAAACAAAGTTATCAAAGAAGGCGACGTTAGCAAAAAGATAGTCACATCAGACCTAATGTGCACACATCCGAATCTCACAAACTAATCAGCAAAAGAGGTTAGTGAAATTTGTGAAGCTGACTTCCGGCTTTCAAAATACCCTCAATGTTTGGTTTGGAATTGCTGCATCCAATCAAGGGAATTGTTTTCAAATGTTCATCAGTCAATTTCATTCGATGTGGTGACTTCACATACTTCATTTTTGAAAATATTTGCTCACAGACATAAGTTGTTCCAAACACTGATGCCATACCAGAGGCAAATTTCTTAAGTTTTGGAAACTCAACATCAGGTAAGCAGCGGTACTTCCTTCTCTGTGCTTCTCTTTCAACAAGTCATTTGCTTGCACATCAATGAGCTCCAAATGTAGTTCAACTCGCACATCATCAAGGTTACAATCAAACGGATTCTGGAACAGAAGAAAGTCACTCTCAACTCTGTCAAGATCTGAAAATCTCTCCAAACTCTTCGAAACAGTGAAAATGAGAAAGGTTTTCTCCTTCCAGTTGTGCTTCCCACAATGACAGCTTTCTCCAAAATTCTGTGATGGTTCTGTAGAGATCACAGACTAGACTATTCATCGAGAGAGATAGGGCGCTTATCGAGACCGTGAATCATCGTACAAAAATTGCTCTTTCGCCCGCACAAACCGCGACTTCGGCTTCACGCTGCGGTCACAATCTTGAAACGCCTGTCTCGCTAACTTGCGTCAGCTGGGAAGTTTCCGACTGGGTGCACCTCACACAGCCATCCGAGACAATGAATGCCAGACTGATCTTGCAATCCAGACCAGCACTCTTCCTTATTGTTGAATAAAGTTTTGTAATTTCATTAGCCTATTTCAGGCAATCATCGTTAGTTACTCTGGCAGTCTACGGAATTCGCAACACTCATCAAATAACTCAAAGGGAACCACATCTCTATTGCCGCCAAGTTCTTCCTAGTTTGTTCATTTACATTCCAAGATTCACAAGCATACAGCAAAGCGGGCTCTATTTAGTACTTCAGCAGTCTCTTTCTTAAATTCAATGATAGCATAAACTACTTTTCATTTTCTGAATTTGCTTGCTGTCCTGTTCTGAATCTCTGTTGTGCACATTCTAGTGTTATAAATGTCCTTGGGTATGTACAATTTTTCATTTGGTTAAGAATTTTCAATTTTAAAAAAATATATACATATAAAATTCCACTTTACATTTAGCTGTCACCTTTTTCTTTGATATCACCATACTGTTTCTTGATATTCAAGGAGGGTCCTTTCTTTGCACTCTTTACTGCAATGTCCAATAATTTTCCATTATCCGCCGCCAATACTGTGTCATTTGCATAGCGTATATTGTTTATATTATAACCTCCTATTAATATTCCAGGCTTCTCTTTGATCTCTCTCATTATTACTTCGCTATAGTGTAGAACCTATACTTTTGTATGGATGTGAAGCGTGGACAATAAGCAGTCAAGCTGAAAAATATCTGATGGCTGTAGAAATGTGGTTTCTGAGGAAAATGCAAATAATACCATGGACAGACAGAAAAACCAACGAACAAGTCCTTCAAGAAACAAATGAAGATCGTAAACTGATTAGAGACATTAGACGTAGACAGTCAAAATTTATTGGGCATGTTATGAGAAGAAATGAATTGGAGAACTTGGTGACAACTGGCAAGATCGAAGGGAAGAGACCAAGGGTAAGACCGAGAAGTAAATACCTGGATGGCATGGTCGAGACAGGAACAGCTGATCCACAACTCTGGTGATCGAGGGAGATGGCAGAATGGAATAGAACACATATTCTTAACCATCCGGCGTGCTGATGCCGAGGTCAGGGGTTCAACCCCTACACCAGTCAGTTGGACTAAAAATTGTTGACTTAGTGTCCTTGACTTGGAGGCGTTAATTACAAGTACCTCTGAAGTCGGAGTGGGTTCACATGATGGCGAGGGAAACTGTTAATAGGTTAAGCTAATCCACATGCAAAATTCAGTCCAGCACTACTAGAAGTAGTGTGTATGGACTGCGCTAGAGTTCAAAGCGAGTTGGCGTCCCAAAAAAAAAAAATTTACTATGAAAGACTGGTTATCTATTCCTGCATTCACTCAGGACTACTAAATGTGATGGTATGAACACATCTAATAAACACAGCAGGTTTCCTTCTAGGGGGCACAAGTTTTGTTTGCTTTTATGAAACAAAAAACTGATAGGAAAGAACAATCAACACACACTTCTAGTCTTCATTTGATCCAGTTTATTTACAAATCTTTCAGTTGAAGCTTTTTGTGTGTGCTGTGTATGTCTTGTTCAGAACCACACGTAGCAACCAACACATAATCACATAATACACACAGCTGGTAGTTTCACTTATTGGCAACAAAGAGGATTTCTGTTTACACTGAGACAAAGACACTAATGTGAATATATTTCCGACGTGAGGATACTATATATATATATATATATATATATATATATATATATATATATATATATATATATAGCTGATGTTATGATACTGTATATATTGCCGTGGTGTTTATACTTTATGGCAGTAATATCAAGAAGAAATGACACAGCTTGTATAGATACAGAGAGGAGCAAGATAAGGGTAAGTTTTGTCCTTTTGTTTGTTTAACCTATAAACATACATTATCTGAATCATTAAACAACATCCAGGATTGAAAATCGGCAAATCAGTTCGACACCTTAGAGGTTCCGATGATACTCTTGCCAGCAGAAACTGAAAAAGAAAATATTGGTCATAACGAGAAATCATACCCTACAGGAAAAATTGTGGGAAAATGTGCAAGAGAAAGACAACAGTTTCATTAATGGGACAGCATCCTGAAATGGACAAGAAAGATGTTAGTTTGTACCAACAGAGACAGAGTGCTGGATATCCATTGCAGCAGGTTTTTACTATATGAAGATGGCACTCGATCTGATCTTACTATAAACATACTGATGTATCCATGCAGATGTCAGTTATGGACCATTTCAAAACCACCACATAAAGACATCAATTTTTGAACTTAAATGTTACAGAAACGTTCTCAGAATACAGTGGACTAACAAGAAGACAAATACTGATATTCTACAAGGTCTGAATATACAGAAAACTGTCTCAAAAATAGTGTCGTGTCTCAGACACTGAAATAATTTGGCCATATTCAACATCTCAGTGGCTGGGATAGAACAGTGATGGAGGCTTGGTGCCTGGAACAAGAGCCAGGGGTCGATCAGCACGAACAAGACCTTGAAGATACTTTTGGCTTGAAGATGCATGATGCAAAGCTTTTCAGCAGGCCAAGATAAGAGTAATTTTCTGCAAAAGAGCTGCCACATGATGACATACTAGTGTGAATATATTGTTTATGTGTAAAATGCAGATATTAAGATTCAGATGTGATGATCATTCGCAGATTTAACTGTATAAATGTACAGATAATATTGTCCTCCTTTATTCAACCCCGCCATGGTTTCTGTTTTTAAACTGCCAGTAATGCTGTGCTGGTCATCATCATGTGCCTTGCAAACTGGCGTAGGCATTCATGTCTCTCCACAGATCTTGTCTTTGGTGTTCTGGATCAACACTGCTGATAAACATACACTCCATTCCACCATCTCAATCCATCCTGCATCATTAATCTTGGTGTGCCCTCCCTCTCTTCACATTGATCTTTCCAGTTGTCATGATGTTCTCCAATGCCTCCTCTCATCACATGACCAAAGAAAGCTGTTCATCTCTTTCTTATTGTTGGATATAATAGTCTAGTTTCATTAGCCTCTTTCAGACAATTGCTGTTAGTTACTCTCAAAATATTTGTCCCAGGAACCACATCTCTGTTGCTTCCAAGATATTTCTAATTTGTTACATTCCAAGATTCACTACCATACAGCAACATAGGTTCTGTATAGCATTTCAGCCCTCTCCTTCTTACATGCAATGATAATGACTGATTGTATAACATACTTTTCACTTTCTGATAGCTGTGCTGGTAATCAGATCATTTACAAATGTTTTCAGCTTGCAAACAATTCTCCAACTATTGAGGTATATATCAGACTTCCCAGAATGCAACACACACTTTACAAATGCAATTTCCCACATTGCAATCAGACTATATTCTCCAGTGTTGTTCTGTCCATGTCATGTAATGGATACACAAATGCATCTACTCTGTCTGAACATAATAACAGCCGAAGTTCTCTAGAACGAAGAAACAATTACAATCTATCAAATTGATACAGTAAGAGAAGACATGTTGAACAGAAGCAAGTAACTCAAGCCAAAGCTCATGAAAGAATCAACCGTGAATTATTTTCCACACTCAGTGGAGAAGTACTAAAGGAAATAAATTCCCTTGATGCCCATCCCTTGAAAGCAGAATTAAAATTTATGAAAGCAAACAAAAAAACCACACAGAAGGCTCGCGATCCTGGTCTAGTTACCGCTGACTTACAAATCTCAGACGGCCAGGCGACCTATGACTATACCCAAGTATATACAAATTAGTAGTCATCTCCCCTGGTAACGACCTCCTTGCACGTTGGCCTCAGGATGATAGTGTGTTCATACTGGGCAGTGTAGGAGCCCTTCTGGTCACACAGTGGGGGGTGAGGATCAATGATACCAACGTCACACAGGTTCTTTAATGCCATCAGGTATTTTGTCTGGCCCAGTCGATCCAACCAGCGTCGACAGAAGGCCAGCGTTCCAAAGTTCTGATTGATGACGTTGAGTAGTTGTTTTGACTTTGCAATTCTGTGGAAACAAGATCAGTTAGAAAATAAAAATTGAACACATTCAGTCAATGAAGGCTTATCTACTGCTCTATGGAAAATCAAGATATAAAATTTGACTTATAATGAAGCAGGCTAGAGATTTCATCAACAGAAGAATCGGTGTGAATAAAGATAACAAAGATTTGTTTGTCTATGATTTAAGAACTTTTATTCTAGCCTGTATGCTATCACAAGTGCATTATCAAGTGATAACCATTCTTTTCAGGTTGTGTGGTTGTGCCTCTATTTCATAACATATGTAAATTATTAAAGATTATATGGGTGTATTTCTATTTCATAAGATTTATCACTGAAGCGTGTGAATCCAAAATTTGGTTTCTCTAGTACTACCACTATGAAGCATATTATTGGAGCATATCATTCCTTTAACTCTCTTCCAACCTGTACACAGGTTCCCTACCTCCACAAGTAAATGCAGCCATCCGTTGACCTGCTTCCATAAATTGATAGTGCGGTCATTCAGTTCTACCTTCTTAAGCTGATGGTTTGGAAACCCATACACTGTCAGCACTGTTATCCACACAACCGTCTTCATATGTTGTATGGTCACCCATAGATCTGCTTCCACAAGTCAGTAGTGTGGTTATTCTCAGACCTGCTTCCACATGGTGACAGCGCTGTCATCCACAGACTTCTTTCACAAGTCAGTAATGTGGTCATCCACAGACCTGCTTCCACAAGGCATTAACTATCACGGTTTATTTTAACCCTCAACACAATCAAAGAACAAGAACAATGGTTTGTTACAAGCACAGGTGCAAAATTTCACTGTACCTAAAACTGACAACGCTGTTCTTTGGCAAACAATGGCAAGATGAAGCAAAAGCTGGCAACTGGATCATCATGTAGCAGGTCCATTGCAGAACATTGCTCTCATCATGGAGTGCCAAAAATGCCTCCCAATCTCTTGCCATTTTCCCCATCTCATGCCCAAGGCATCTGCAATGTCCTGTGTCCATCTATGTGCAGAATGACCTCAGCCTCTTCTTCCAGGAACCATGCCTTCTATAACTGTCCTTTTCAAGCCACTGGGGTGTTTCATCATCATCATCATCAGTGCTGCTAACTGGCATAGGCGTTCATGGCTCTCCACAGATCTCGGTCTTTGGTGTTCTGGATCAACTCTGCTGATGATATTCCTCCATGCCACCATCTCAATCCATCCAGCATCACATTTCTCTTGGTCTGCCTCTGTATCTCTTCGCCTCGATTTTTCCAGTTGTCACAACGTTCTTCAATGCCTCTCTTCTCACCACATGACTGAAGAAAGCCGCTTGTCTCTTTCTTATTGCTGTATATAATGTTCTAGTTTCATTTGCCTGTTTCAGGCAATCATTGTTAACTACTCTGGCAGTCTAAGGAATTTGCAACATTCATCTCAGGAACTGTGGTGTTTAGCTCAGCCAAAGTATTTTAGGTTTCAAGATATGATTCTGTTTATAAGCCATTTTTTCTTAAATGTTCAGGTCTTGTGGAATTTCAGTATTTTTATTCTTTTTGGTCCCAGATATTCTAAGAATGCTTCTGTAACATTTGAGTTCAGAATCCCCAGTTTTCTTCTTTACTGATTGTGAAAAGGTGCATGACTTGCATCCATGTTGCTACAAAAAAGATGCATGTTCTCAAAATTATTTACTGTAACCTGTTTGCTAGTGCTCTGCCATAGATTAATACTGTTAATCTTAGCAACTGAACAGTTCATGCAAATACTGACCTGAGAGGTACATGGCCGACCTCAAAGTTCTTCATATAATGAGAGATCTCCATGTCATCATGTACATGACCACGGCCAGTGCTACCGAATGTCTCAATGGCATACACCTCACCTTCCTGAAGACAACAATGGAACAAATTCAGAGGCACATTTCTACAGCAAAAATATAATGACACTGAGAAAAACATGACCTTTATATTTGTGTTATATCACGTGGCAGGGTAGATAAAAACGGGTAGAAAAATCCAGGTGCCTGAAAATTGCTTCCTGGTGTCTGAATTTTCAGCACCCTAGGAAGGTTAACCCAGTCAAAATATGCCCGCAGAAGTCTGGATGTGTCGGCCTAAAGACACAGCATCGCAGCAAACAGGCACAACACAATCACATCCGGGAAAAAAAGACACCGGATGAGCGCAGAAGAAGAATTTTCAGCCGTTTCTGAGCCCATATTTGCAAAAAGGTTATGCTGACTCCTGAATTAATGCTAGTTTTTTCTATCTCTGGATAAAAAGTTATAGCGTGTCTAGTTCTGGAGGCTTCAATGTTTTCACTTCAGCTTGGCTGGTACCACACATGGTCCTGTACCATTCTTGATCCTTTATCCTTGACTTTAGATTGACACACTTGCTGGGGCAGTGGGTTTTCTTCCCCATATGAACCTCATGGGTTCGACATCAGGACGTCAGACTATTCAGCCTTGATTCTCCTTAACTCTTCCACCTTTCCCAAGCATTCATTTTTAATGGTGGTTGTGGTGTGTGTGTGTGTGTGTGGGGGGGGGGGGGGGGAGATAGAGAGAAGGAAGAGGGGAGGTGTGTGTGCGTGCGAGCGTGTTTTTTTAATGGTCATCTATAATTCATCTAAATGTCAAGGTTGGCAAAACATAGCATTAAACTATATACTTCAGTTATTTCTCTGTGATCACATAATCCTGGGAATATAGTGGACATTTGATTAATGAATCACTTTTAACCAAGCAAACTGACCTCCATACGTGTAGCGTCTCCACCCTTGACAATTGGCACAGTTTTGCCACCATGGATCCTGTACTGGCCAACTGAATGACCATTGAGGTTTCTGATGGGTTTCACTGGAAAACAAAACAACACAAGAGACATGATGAAATGTGAGAGGCAACAGTGACTACACACATGGAGTTTAGGGAACTCTGGACTCTAAGATCTCAGGAGAAACCAACCAGGCAATATACAGGAGTGACATAAAATATCAGACAATATACAAGAATGATATAAAATACCAGACAATATATAGCAATGTATATATATAGACAATGCACAGGATCTGCAACAATTAGTAGACGCGGTTGTTGTACACAGTGAGCAGCTGGGGTTGGAATTATAAATTGTAAGAAGACACAGGTTACGGTCGTCACTAGGAAGAACGAAGTACCACAATGTAATATACAAGTAAATGGGAATATTCTGCAACAAGTAAATCGATACAATTATCTCAGAACAGTCATAACATCTGATGGGAGATGCCTTGAAGAGATTAGAACAAGAATCGCCATGGCGAAAGTAGCCTTTAGCAAGATGAAAGACATTCTGACCAATAAAAAGATGTCAATTGAAACGAGAAAAAGAGTGTTGAGGGGATACATAGAGCCTGTTCTTTTGTATGGATGTGAAACTTGGACAATGTGCAGTCAAGCTGAAAAACATCTGATGGCTGCAGAAATGTGGTTTCTGAGGAAAATGCAAAGAATACCATGGACAGATAGAAAAACCAATGACCAAGTACTACAGGACACACATGAAAATCGTAGACTGATTAGAGAAATTAGACGAAGGCTGCCAAAATTTTTTGGACATGTTATGAGAAGAAATGGATTGGAGAACTTAGTGACAACTGGCAAGTTCGAGGGGAACAGACCACGAGGAAGACCGAGAGGAAAATACCTGGATGACTTGGCCACATGGCATGGACGAGACAGGAACACTGAGATGATCCACGACTCCGGTGATTGAGTGAAATGGCGAGTCATGACCGCCCACGCTTTCCGGCATGGCACATGATTGATTGAATGATATAGCAATGATACAAGACACCAGACAAATACATCATCGTCATCATGTGCCATGCCGATAAGCTGGGGCAGTCATGTTTCGCCATGTCACACGATCACCAGAGTCGTGGATCAATTCTGTGTTCTTGTCTTGACCATGTCATGTGGCCAAACCACCCAGATGTTTACTTCTATGCCTTCCCCTTATTAATTTTCTCTCAATCTTGCCATTTGACACCAAGTTCTCAAAAATTTATCTCTCCTCATAACATGCCCAAAAAATCTTGACTGTTTGTCTAATTTATCTAATTAGTTTACGGTTTCCACTTGTTTCTTGTAGGACTTGCTTATTGATTTTTCAGATTTTTCTCAGAAGCCACATTTCCACTGCCATTAGATGGTTTTCAGTTTGTCTGATCATCGTCCCCATTGCACATCTATACAAAAGTATATGTGTAGCACTTCAACACTTTTTCTCATTGCAATTGACAAATATGTTTTCCATCATGAAAAAGACTACTTTTGACATAGTGATTCTTAAATATTGAGCACAACCCACTACTGGCAACGCCGATCGCATTCTGGTATGAACCTAAGGCCTATCCACGTCAATATGGAAGCACTATACTCGAGTTTCGTCCTCATTTGAGCTCGTCAGCAGTGCATATCCCTGACCGGATCCGGAAACAGTCCCGGATCACGCGTGTGAAGCGGGTGTGTAACCACGCGGCACACACTGGACACACTAAATTATCACAACAGAACATCACAACGCTACCCATCGTAGGCCATGCTCAAGATTGCCCAATCGCCGCGACCGACGTCCGTCAATCGATGGTACCCGAACGATCAGGACCTCTCACTGGCAAGGAACAGTGTTCCATATTGACGTGGATAGGCCATAGGTTCATACCAGAATGCGATCGGCGTTGCCAGTAGTGGGTTGTGCTCAATATTTAAATTTCAAATCCCGAAACAACCACATAATCAATTGATTATTGCTCACTGGATTTAGGAGGCCTGGTGTTCCTTGCCAGTGAGAGGTCCTGATCGTTCGGGTCCCATCGATTGACGGACGTCGGTCGCGGCGATTGGGCAATCTTGAGCATGGCCTACGATGGGTAGCGTTGTGATGTTCTGTTGTGATAATTTGGTGTGTCCAGTGTGTGCCGCATGGTTACACACCCGCTTCACACGCGTGATCCGGGACTGTTTCCGGATCCGGTCAGGGATATGCACTGCTGACGAGCTCAAATGAGGGCGAAACTCGAGTATAGTGCTTCCATATTGACGTGGATAGGCCTTAGGTTCATACCAGAATGCGATCGGCGTTGCCAGTAGTGGGTTGTGCTCAATATTTAAATTTCAAATCCCGAAACAACCACATAATCAATAGTGATTCTTGTTTGAATCTCTTCAAGATGTCACGACTGTCCCGAGATAGTTGTACCAATTCACATATTTAAGAACATCCCCATTCACCCGTATATTACACTGTGGTATTTCTTTCTTCTTGGCTGGAGCTGGGAGGCTTCGTGGCGAAGCCGTTTAACTCGGGCTCCGAAGGTTGTGGGTTCGATTCCGGGCCGCGTTCTTCGGTTCACGAGTTAAATTTTTCGGAGACTCCTGAGGGTCGCCGCTAGAGCTACGGAGTTCGTGCTTTGTGCGATGCTTTTCACGCTGCGGAAAGAGACAAAGCCGTATGGGATAAAAACCCGGTGCAATGAAGTCGACCCTGTCGACTTTTAAGCGACTTTTTTTTAAAAGAGATAACTACAAAGCAAGCCTTCTTACAATTTAATTCTAAGAGCACCGTTTATGTTTTGGCGCTCGCTTGCTTTGAACTCAAGCGTAGTCCATACACACTACTCCTAGTAATGCTGGACTGAATTTTGCATGTGGATTAGCTTTCCTTATTAACAGTGTCCCTTGCCATCTGGCGAACCCACTCCGACTTCAGAGATATTTGTAATTTGCATCCCCAAGTCAAGGACGATAGGTCAACATGTTAGTCCAACTGTCCGATGTAGAGGGTGAACCCATTAACTTGGCATCAGCACAACGGATGTTTAAAAACACGCGTTCTTATCCATTTGGCCATGCTCACTTACCTGAGCATAATTATGTTTCATCAATTAATAGAGACATTATATAGGAATGATATAAAATACTTGACAATATAATAGAATGATGTAAAATACTAGAATTGCATAAAATACCAAAAAATATTACTGGAATGACAAAATACAAGAATGACTTAAAATATGAGACAATATACAGGAATGACAAAATACAAGACAATTGGGACACAGAGGTGTTTCCAAGGCACCAGGGCTGGGTTATATACTGGCCAAGACCTATTGACGCGTCCTCGTCGAGCATACTGGGCAACAGGTCCCTTCGGAGTCCTGACTAAAGTCAGTAGGATCGCCGATTCCTCCGAAGTCAGAGAGTGTCTGCCTGTACGGCGAGGAACCACCAGTCTGCACACCAATAAGTCAGACATGGGACAACGAATACGCACGTAAACCTCAGGTCCTGTATGACATCACACTGAAGTTGAACAACAGGATGCCTTCATCCGACATACAGGACCTCGCGTTGGAGCTCAAGCCAACGAACGCAAGCAAGCACAAGATAATTTACAGGAATTACATAAAATACCATATCATATACAATTACACAATGAAAAAGTGGACCCACCCTGGTAAGTCTTGCCATCGAGCTCGACCTCGTAAGATTCCATGACCTCCTGAATCTGTTCTCCTACGTCACACAACCTGACATCAATGCCAGACGCACGAATCCCAGCATTGGTGGCGTCCTTCACAGCCAGCAGCAGCTGGTCATACTTGGGGTTGAAGGTCAGGGTGAAGGCACAATCCACCAGGTGACCTAGGCACAAGAAACACAACGACAAGAATGTCTCACAGCTGTCTTCACCTGGTCAATCTTACAATTACCAACTCAACAATCATACACAACACATACTGTCTAACTCCCAGGTGTGATAGTTCATATACATCCATACACTGACTAACCCCATGTATAACAGCCACACGCAGTAATACTTTGATTAAACATCACTCCTTTAACCGCCAGTTTGTTATCCGTCATCATCTTTAAAATATTCGTGAGTATCAACAGACATCCATCTTTAAAATTATCCACGGATTAATTTTACACAATACTGTATAAAGCTGGAAGTGACTGTACTGTATGATGGTGGTGGAAGTGACTTACCATCGGTGGCAGAGCAGTTGAACTTGATCTGGCGCACCACAAACCCATCACTAACCAGTCACCATTGTGTTACATACTGGTGACAGAGTAGCCCGCGTGTTCGAATGAATGTTTTGTTTCATTAAATTATTTCTAGTGTGACTTCCATTGAAGAAGAATAAATTGATGACGATGAAGGATCAGTTCTTAACCAAAAACCTACAACTAGCCACTCAGAAGCAGAAACAATATTATCAAAGTGAATCGACTGATTTGAAATGCAAGAGGAGGAAAATGCAACACAGATCCTACTTCTGTGTAAGATACGGAACATCTCCACGCAGAAAACTCGAGCCTCAAAGACATAGAAGGAGATGATAGATTATATAAAAGTAACGTGGGTTTATAGCATGACAATACATTTCTGTACATTACTACTCTTATATTGAAGTTTGTATTTATCGTTTTGTAAAATTAAATACAATACGCATGTATTATTCACCATTTATTTTCATTTTCGTCCCAAGCCCGCAGTGAAATCACGTTACTGTACATATATATTAAGAGATTTGTTATCCGTCACAGCCCTGGTCAGAATGATGATGGTTAATCAAAGTTTTACTATACATTCACACGCTGACTAACCCCAGATATGATAGTCAATACACCCATTCACTGACTAAACTCATAATCTATACACCAATATGCCAAATCATCATCATCATCAAGTGCCATGTCAGCTAGCGTGGGCGTTCTAAATGCCACTGTCTCAATCCATCCAGTATCATTTATCTTGGTTTGCCTCTGCCTCTCTTCCCCTCAATCTTTTCAGTTGTCACAATGTTCTCCAATTCCTCTCTTCTCATCACATGACCAAGCTGTTTGTCACTTTCTTATTGTTGTATATAATGTTTTAGTTTCATTAGCCTCTTTTAGGAACTCGTTGTTAGTTACTTTGGCAGTCCAAGGAATTCGCAACATTCGTCTAAGGAACCACATCTCTGTTGCTTCCAAGTTCTTATAATGTGTTCATTTACATTCCAAGATTCACTGCTATGCAACAAAACAGGCCCTATAAAGCACTTCAGCCCTTTGTTTATATTATAACCTCTGATTAGTATTCCTGGCTTCTCATTGTTCTCTCTTATTATTACTTCGCTATAGAGGGAGAAGAGATCCAGTGACAAGACACATCCCTGTCGTACTCTTAGTTTTATATGTTCATAATTGCCCTCTTTATTTCCCATTTTAATGTCTGCTACTTGCTTCCAGTAAACAGTCTTTATTATTCTGAGATCTTTCCCATCAATGTTAATATCTTCCAACATTTTAACCAGTTTATCATGTTTTACTTTATCAAATGCCTAAACCTAGGAATAATAGTCCTTGGACACAATTTAGAATTGAGGAACTACATGGAGATGTAAATAAAGCATTCCCATCAATGGTAATATCTTCCAACATTTTAACCAGTTTATCATGTTTTACTTTATCAAATGCCTAAACCTAGGAATAATAGTCCTTGGACACAATTTAGAATTGAGGAACTACATGGAGATGTAAATAAAGCATTCCCATCAATGGTAATATCTTCCAACATTTTAACCAGTTTATCATGTTTTACTTTATCAAATGCCTAAACCTAGGAATAATAGTCCTTGGACACAATTTAGAATTGAGGAACTACATGGAGATGTAAATAAAGCATTCCCATCAATGGTAATATCTTCCAACATTTTAACCAGTTTATCATGTTTTACTTTATCAAATGCCTAAACCTAGGAATAATAGTCCTTGGACACAATTTAGAATTGAGGAACTACATGGAGATGTAAATAAAGCATTCCCATCAATGGTAATATCTTCCAACATTTTAACCAGTTCATCATGTTTTACTTTATCAAATACCTAAACCTAGGAATAATAGTCCTTGGACACAATTTAGAATTGAGGAACTACATGGAGATGTAAATAAAGCATTCCCATCAATGGTAATATCTTCCAAAATTTTAACCAGTTCATCATGTTTTACTTTATCAAATACCTAAACCTAGGAATAATAGTCCTTGGACACAATTTAGAATTGAGGAACTACATGGAGATGTAAATAAAGCATTCCCATCAATGGTAATATCTTCCAAAATTTTAACCAGTTCATCATGTTTTACTTTATCAAATACCTAAACCTAGGAATAATAGTCCTAGGACACAATTTAGAATAGAGGAACAACATGGAGATGTAAATAAAGCATTCCCATCAATGGTAATATCTTCCAAAATTTTAACCAGTTCATCATGTTTTACTTTATCAAATACCTAAACCTAGGAATAATAGTCCTTGGACACAATTTAGAATTGAGGAACTACATGGAGATGTAAATAAAGCATTCCCATCAATGGTAATATCTTCCAACATTTTAACCAGTTTATCATGTTTTACTTTATCAAATGCCTAAACCTAGGAATAATAGTCCTTAGACACAATTTAGAATTGAGGAACTACATGGAGATGTAAATAAAGCATTCCCATCAATGGTAATATCTTCCAAAATTTTAACCAGTTAATCATGTTTTACTTTATCAAATGCCTAAACCTAGGAATAATAGTCCTTGGACACAATTTAGAATTGAGGAACTACATGGAGATGTAAATAAAGCATTCCCATCAATGGTAATATCTTCCAACATTTTAACCAGTTTATCATGTTTTACTTTATCAAATGCCTAAACCTAGGAATAATAGTCCTTGGACACAATTTAGAATTGAGGAACTACATGGAGATGTAAATAAAGCATTCCCATCAATGGTAATATCTTCCAACATTTTAACCAGTTCATCATGTTTTACTTTATCAAATGCCTAAACCTAGGAATAATAGTCCTTGGACACAATTTAGAATTGAGGAACAACATGGAGATGTAAATAAAGCATTCCCATCAATGGTAATATCTTCCAACATTTTAACCAGTTCATCATGTTTTACTTTATCAAATGCCTAAACCTAGGAATAATAGTCCTTGGACACAATTTAGAATTGAGGAACTACATGGAGATGTAAATAAAGCATTCCCATCAATGGTAATATCTTCCAACATTTTAACCAGTTCATCATGTTTTACTTTATCAAATACCTAAACCTAGGAATAATAGTCCTTGGACACAATTTAGAATTGAGGAACAACATGGAGATGTAAATAAAGCATTCCCATCAATGGTAATATCTTCCAAAATTTTAACCAGTTCATCATGTTTTACTTTATGAAATGCCTAAACCTAGGAATAATAGTCCTTGGACACAATTTAGAATTGAGGAACAACATGGAGATGTAAATAAAGCATTCCCATCAATGGTAATATCTTCCAAAATTTTAACCAGTTCATCATGTTTTACTTTATCAAATACCTAAACCTAGGAATAATAGTCCTTGGACACAATTTAGAATTGAGGAACTACATGGAGATGTAAATAAAGCATTCCCATCAATGGTAATATCTTCCAAAATTTTAACCAGTTCATCATGTTTTACTTTATCAAATACCTAAACCTAGGAATAATAGTCCTTGGAAACAATTTAGAATTGAGGAACAACATGGAGATGTAAATAAAGCATTCCCATCAATGGTAATATCTTCCAACATTTTAACCAGTTCATCATGTTTTACTTTATCAAATGCCTAAACCTAGGAATAATAGTCCTTGGACACAATTTAGAATTGAGGAACTACATGGAGATGTAAATAAAGCATTCACATCAATGGTAATATCTTCCAACATTTTAACCAGTTCATCATGTTTTACTTTATCAAATACCTAAACCTAGGAATAATAGTCCTTGGACACAATTTAGAATTGAGGAACAACATGGAGATGTAAATAAAGCATTCCCATCAATGGTAATATCTTCCAACATTTTAACCAGTTCATCATGTTTTACTTTATCTTTATCAAGTACCTAAACCTAGGAATAATAGTCCTTGGACACAATTTAGAATTGAGGAACAACATGGAGATGTAAATAAAGCATTCCCATCAATGGTAATATCTTCCAAAATTTTAACCAGTTCATCATGTTTTACTTTATCAAATACCTAAACCTAGGAATAATAGTCCTTGGACACAATTTAGAATTGAGGAACTACATGGAGATGGAAATAAAGCATTCCCATAAATGGTAATATCTTCCAAAATTTTAACCAGTTCATCATGTTTTACTTTATCAAATACCTAAACCTAGGAATAATAGTCCTTGGACACAATTTAGAATTGAGGAACAACATGGAGATGTAAATAAAGCATTCCCATCAATGGTAATATCTTCCAAAATTTTAACCAGTTCATCATGTTTTACTTTATCAAATACCTAAACCTAGGAATAATAGTCCTTGGACACAATTTAGAATTGAGGAACTACATGGAGATGTAAATAAAGCATTCCCATCAATGGTAATATCTTCCAACATTTTAACCAGTTCATCATGTTTTACTTTATCAAATACCTAAACCTAGGAATAATAGTCCTTGGACACAATTTAGAATTGAGGAACAACATGGAGATGTAAATAAAGCATTCCCATCAATGGTAATATCTTCCAACATTTTAACCAGTTCATCATGTTTTACTTTATCTTTATCAAGTACCTAAACCTAGGAATAATAGTCCTTGGACACAATTTAGAATTGAGGAACAACATGGAGATGTAAATAAAGCATTCCCATCAATGGTAATATCTTCCAAAATTTTAACCAGTTCATCATGTTTTACTTTATCAAATACCTAAACCTAGGAATAATAGTCCTTGGACACAATTTAGAATTGAGGAACTACATGGAGATGTAAATAAAGCATTCCCATAAATGGTAATATCTTCCAAAATTTTAACCAGTTCATCATGTTTTACTTTATCAAATACCTAAACCTAGGAATAATAGTCCTTGGACACAATTTAGAATTGAGGAACAACATGGAGATGTAAATAAAGCATTCCCATCAATGGTAATATCTTCCAAAATTTTAACCAGTTCATCATGTTTTACTTTATCAAATACCTAAACCTAGGAATAATAGTCCTTGGACACAATTTAGAATTGAGGAACTACATGGAGATGTAAATAAAGCATTCCCATCAATGGTAATATCTTCCAACATTTTAACCAGTTCATCATGTTTTACTTTATCAAATACCTAAACCTAGGAATAATAGTCCTTGGACACAATTTAGAATTGAGGAACTACATGGAGATGTAAATAAAGCATTCCCATAAATGGTAATATCTTCCAAAATTTTAACCAGTTCATCATGTTTTACTTTATCAAATACCTAAACCTAGGAATAATAGTCCTTGGACACAATTTAGAATTGAGGAACTACATGGAGATGTAAATAAAGCATTCCCATCAATGGTAATATCTTCCAAAATTTTAACCAGTTCATCATGTTTTACTTTATCAAATACCTAAACCTAGGAATAATAGTCCTTGGACACAATTTAGAATTGAGGAACTACATGGAGATGTAAATAAAGCATTCCCATCAATGGTAATATCTTCCAACATTTTAACCAGTTCATCATGTTTTACTTTATCAAATACCTAAACCTAGGAATAATAGTCCTTGGACACAATTTAGAATTGAGGAACAACATGGAGATGTAAATAAAGCATTCCCATCAATGGTAATATCTTCCAACATTTTAACCAGTTCATCATGTTTTACTTTATCTTTATCAAGTACCTAAACCTAGGAATAATAGTCCTTGGACACAATTTAGAATTGAGGAACAACATGGAGATGTAAATAAAGCATTCCCATCAATGGTAATATCTTCCAACATTTTAACCAGTTTATCATGTTTTACTTTATCAAATGCCTAAACCTAGGAATAATAGTCCTTGGACACAATTTAGAATTGAGGAACTACATGTAGATGTAAATAAAGCATTCCCATCAATGGTAATATCTTCCAACATTTTAACCAGTTCATCATGTTTTACTTTATCAAATGCCTAAACCTAGGAATAATAGTCCTTGGACACAATTTAGAATTGAGGAACAACATGGAGATGTAAATAAAGCATTCCCATCAATGGTAATATCTTCCAACATTTTACCTTGGACACAATTTAGAATTGAGGAACAACATGGAGATGTAAATAAAGCATTCCCATCAATGGTAATATCTTCCAACATTTTAACCAGTTTATCATGTTTTACTTTATCAAATGCCTAAACCTAGGAATAATAGTCCTTGGACACAATTTAGAATTGAGGAACTACATGGAGATGTAAATAAAGCATTCCCATCAATGGTAATATCTTCCAACATTTTAACCAGTTCATCATGTTTTACTTTATCAAATGCCTAAACCTAGGAATAATAGTCCTTGGACACAATTTAGAATTGAGGAACAACATGGAGATGTAAATAAAGCATTCCCATCAATGGTAATATCTTCCAACATTTTAACCAGTTTATCATGTTTTACTTTATCAAATGCCTAAACCTAGGAATAATAGTCCTTGGACACAATTTAGAATTGAGGAACAACATGGAGATGTAAATAAAGCATTCCCATCAATGGTAATATCTTCCAACATTTTTAACCAGTTCATCATGTTTTACTTTATCAAATACCTAAACCTAGGAATAATAGTCCTTGGACACAATTTAGAATTGAGGAACTACATGGAGATGTAAATAAAGCATTCCCATCAATGGTAATATCTTCCAACATTTTAACCAGTTTATCATGTTTTACTTTATCAAATGCCTAAACCTAGGAATAATAGTCCTTAGACACAATTTAGAATTGAGGAACTACATGGAGATGTAAATAAAGCATTCCCATCAATGGTAATATCTTCCAACATTTTAACCAGTTCATCATGTTTTACTTTATCAAATGCCTAAACCTAGGAATAATAGTCCTTGGACACAATTTAGAATTGAGGAACAACATGGAGATGTAAATAAAGCATTCCCATCAATGGTAATATCTTCCAACATTTTAACCAGTTCATCATGTTTTACTTTATCAAATACCTAAACCTAGGAATAATAGTCCTTGGACACAATTTAGAATTGAGGAACTACATGGAGATGTAAATAAAGCATTCCCATCAATGGTAATATTTTCCAAAATTTTAACCAGTTCATCATGTTTTACTTTATCAAATACCTAAACCTAGGAATAATAGTCCTTGGACACAATTTAGAATTGAGGAACAACATGGAGATGTAAATAAAGCATTCCCATCAATGGTAATATCTTCCAAAATTTTAACCAGTTCATCATGTTTTACTTTATCAAATACCTAAACCTAGGAATAATAGTCCTTGGACACAATTTAGAATTGAGGAACAACATGGAGATGTAAATAAAGCATTCCCATCAATGGTAATATCTTCCAACATTTTAACCAGTTCATCATGTTTTACTTTATCTTTATCAAGTACCTAAACCTAGGAATAATAGTCCTTGGACACAATTTAGAATTGAGGAACAACATGGAGATGTAAATAAAGCATTCCCATCAATGGTAATATCTTCCAAAATTTTAACCAGTTCATCATGTTTTACTTTATCAAATACCTAAACCTAGGAATAATAGTCCTTGGACACAATTTAGAATTGAGGAACTACATGGAGATGTAAATAAAGCATTCCCATAAATGGTAATATCTTCCAAAATTTTAACCAGTTCATCATGTTTTACTTTATCAAATACCTAAACCTAGGAATAATAGTCCTTGGACACAATTTAGAATTGAGGAACAACATGGAGATGTAAATAAAGCATTCCCATCAATGGTAATATCTTCCAAAATTTTAACCAGTTCATCATGTTTTACTTTATCAAATACCTAAACCTAGGAATAATAGTCCTTGGACACAATTTAGAATTGAGGAACTACATGGAGATGTAAATAAAGCATTCCCATCAATGGTAATATCTTCCAACATTTTAACCAGTTCATCATGTTTTACTTTATCAAATACCTAAACCTAGGAATAATAGTCCTTGGACACAATTTAGAATTGAGGAACAACATGGAGATGTAAATAAAGCATTCCCATCAATGGTAATATCTTCCAACATTTTAACCAGTTCATCATGTTTTACTTTATCAAATACCTAAACCTAGGAATAATAGTCCTTGGACACAATTTAGAATTGAGGAACAACATGGAGATGTAAATAAAGCATTCCCATCAATGGTAATATCTTCCAAAATTTTAACCAGTTCATCATGTTTTACTTTATCAAATACCTAAACCTAGGAATAATAGTCCTTGGACACAATTTAGAATTGAGGAACTACATGGAGATGTAAATAAAGCATTCCCATAAATGGTAATATCTTCCAAAATTTTAACCAGTTCATCATGTTTTACTTTATCAAATACCTAAACCTAGGAATAATAGTCCTTGGACACAATTTAGAATTGAGGAACAACATGGAGATGTAAATAAAGCATTCCCATCAATGGTAATATCTTCCAAAATTTTAACCAGTTCATCATGTTTTACTTTATCAAATACCTAAACCTAGGAATAATAGTCCTTGGACACAATTTAGAATTGAGGAACTACATGGAGATGTAAATAAAGCATTCCCATCAATGGTAATATCTTCCAACATTTTAACCAGTTCATCATGTTTTACTTTATCAAATACCTAAACCTAGGAATAATAGTCCTTGGACACAATTTAGAATTGAGGAACTACATGGAGATGTAAATAAAGCATTCCCATAAATGGTAATATCTTCCAAAATTTTAACCAGTTCATCATGTTTTACTTTATCAAATACCTAAACCTAGGAATAATAGTCCTTGGACACAATTTAGAATTGAGGAACTACATGGAGATGTAAATAAAGCATTCCCATCAATGGTAATATCTTCCAAAATTTTAACCAGTTCATCATGTTTTACTTTATCAAATACCTAAACCTAGGAATAATAGTCCTTGGACACAATTTAGAATTGAGGAACTACATGGAGATGTAAATAAAGCATTCCCATCAATGGTAATATCTTCCAACATTTTAACCAGTTCATCATGTTTTACTTTATCAAATACCTAAACCTAGGAATAATAGTCCTTGGACACAATTTAGAATTGAGGAACAACATGGAGATGTAAATAAAGCATTCCCATCAATGGTAATATCTTCCAACATTTTAACCAGTTCATCATGTTTTACTTTATCTTTATCAAGTACCTAAACCTAGGAATAATAGTCCTTGGACACAATTTAGAATTGAGGAACAACATGGAGATGTAAATAAAGCATTCCCATCAATGGTAATATCTTCCAACATTTTAACCAGTTTATCATGTTTTACTTTATCAAATGCCTAAACCTAGGAATAATAGTCCTTGGACACAATTTAGAATTGAGGAACTACATGTAGATGTAAATAAAGCATTCCCATCAATGGTAATATCTTCCAACATTTTAACCAGTTCATCATGTTTTACTTTATCAAATGCCTAAACCTAGGAATAATAGTCCTTGGACACAATTTAGAATTGAGGAACAACATGGAGATGTAAATAAAGCATTCCCATCAATGGTAATATCTTCCAACATTTTACCTTGGACACAATTTAGAATTGAGGAACAACATGGAGATGTAAATAAAGCATTCCCATCAATGGTAATATCTTCCAACATTTTAACCAGTTTATCATGTTTTACTTTATCAAATGCCTAAACCTAGGAATAATAGTCCTTGGACACAATTTAGAATTGAGGAACTACATGGAGATGTAAATAAAGCATTCCCATCAATGGTAATATCTTCCAACATTTTAACCAGTTCATCATGTTTTACTTTATCAAATGCCTAAACCTAGGAATAATAGTCCTTGGACACAATTTAGAATTGAGGAACAACATGGAGATGTAAATAAAGCATTCCCATCAATGGTAATATCTTCCAACATTTTAACCAGTTTATCATGTTTTACTTTATCAAATGCCTAAACCTAGGAATAATAGTCCTTGGACACAATTTAGAATTGAGGAACAACATGGAGATGTAAATAAAGCATTCCCATCAATGGTAATATCTTCCAACATTTTTAACCAGTTCATCATGTTTTACTTTATCAAATACCTAAACCTAGGAATAATAGTCCTTGGACACAATTTAGAATTGAGGAACTACATGGAGATGTAAATAAAGCATTCCCATCAATGGTAATATCTTCCAACATTTTAACCAGTTTATCATGTTTTACTTTATCAAATGCCTAAACCTAGGAATAATAGTCCTTAGACACAATTTAGAATTGAGGAACTACATGGAGATGTAAATAAAGCATTCCCATCAATGGTAATATCTTCCAACATTTTAACCAGTTCATCATGTTTTACTTTATCAAATGCCTAAACCTAGGAATAATAGTCCTTGGACACAATTTAGAATTGAGGAACAACATGGAGATGTAAATAAAGCATTCCCATCAATGGTAATATCTTCCAACATTTTAACCAGTTCATCATGTTTTACTTTATCAAATACCTAAACCTAGGAATAATAGTCCTTGGACACAATTTAGAATTGAGGAACTACATGGAGATGTAAATAAAGCATTCCCATCAATGGTAATATTTTCCAAAATTTTAACCAGTTCATCATGTTTTACTTTATCAAATACCTAAACCTAGGAATAATAGTCCTTGGACACAATTTAGAATTGAGGAACAACATGGAGATGTAAATAAAGCATTCCCATCAATGGTAATATCTTCCAAAATTTTAACCAGTTCATCATGTTTTACTTTATCAAATACCTAAACCTAGGAATAATAGTCCTTGGACACAATTTAGAATTGAGGAACTACATGGAGATGTAAATAAAGCATTCCCATCAATGGTAATATCTTCCAACATTTTAACCAGTTTATCATGTTTTACTTTATCAAATGCCTAAACCTAGGAATAATAGTCCTTAGACACAATTTAGAATTGAGGAACTACATGGAGATGTAAATAAAGCATTCCCATCAATGGTAATATCTTCCAACATTTTAACCAGTTCATCATGTTTTACTTTATCAAATGCCTAAACCTAGGAATAATAGTCCTTGGACACAATTTAGAATTGAGGAACAACATGGAGATGTAAATAAAGCATTCCCATCAATGGTAATATCTTCCAACATTTTAACCAGTTCATCATGTTTTACTTTATCAAATACCTAAACCTAGGAATAATAGTCCTTGGACACAATTTAGAATTGAGGAACTACATGGAGATGTAAATAAAGCATTCCCATCAATGGTAATATTTTCCAAAATTTTAACCAGTTCATCATGTTTTACTTTATCAAATACCTAAACCTAGGAATAATAGTCCTTGGACACAATTTAGAATTGAGGAACAACATGGAGATGTAAATAAAGCATTCCCATCAATGGTAATATCTTCCAAAATTTTAACCAGTTCATCATGTTTTACTTTATCAAATACCTAAACCTAGGAATAATAGTCCTTGGACACAATTTAGAATTGAGGAACTACATGGAGATGTAAATAAAGCATTCCCATCAATGGTAATATCTTCCAACATTTTAACCAGTTTATCATGTTTTACTTTATCAAATGCCTAAACCTAGGAATAATAGTCCTTGGACACAATTTAGAATTGAGGAACAACATGGAGATGTAAGTAAAGCATTCCCATCAATGGTAATATCTTCCAAAATTTTAACCAGTTCATCATGTTTTACTTTATCAAATGCCTAAACCTAGGAATAATAGTCCTTGGACACAATTTAGAATTGAGGAACTACATGGAGATGTAAATAAAGCATTCCCATCAATGGTAATATCTTCCAACATTTTAACCAGTTTATCATGTTTTACTTTATCAAATGCCTAAACCTAGGAATAATAGTCCTTGGACACAATTTAGAATTGAGGAACTACATGGAGATGTAAATAAAGCATTCCCATCAATGGTAATATCTTCCAACATTTTAACCAGTTCATCATGTTTTACTTTATCAAATGCCTAAACCTAGGAATAATAGTCCTTGGACACAATTTAGAATTGAGGAACAACATGGAGATGTAAATAAAGCATTCCCATCAATGGTAATATCTTCCAACATTTTAACCAGTTCATCATGTTTTACTTTATCAAATGCCTAAACCTAGGAATAATAGTCCTTGGACACAATTTAGAATTGAGGAACTACATGGAGATGTAAATAAAGCATTCCCATCAATGGTAATATCTTCCAACATTTTAACCAGTTCATCATGTTTTACTTTATCAAATACCTAAACCTAGGAATAATAGTCCTTGGACACAATTTAGAATTGAGGAACAACATGGAGATGTAAATAAAGCATTCCCATCAATGGTAATATCTTCCAACATTTTAACCAGTTCATCATGTTTTACTTTATCTTTATCAAGTACCTAAACCTAGGAATAATAGTCCTTGGACACAATTTAGAATTGAGGAACAACATGGAGATGTAAATAAAGCATTCCCATCAATGGTAATATCTTCCAAAATTTTAACCAGTTCATCATGTTTTACTTTATCAAATACCTAAACCTAGGAATAATAGTCCTTGGACACAATTTAGAATTGAGGAACTACATGGAGATGTAAATAAAGCATTCCCATCAATGGTAATATCTTCCAACATTTTAACCAGTTCATCATGTTTTACTTTATCAAATGCCTAAACCTAGGAATAATAGTCCTTGGACACAATTTAGAATTGAGGAACAACATGGAGATGTAAATAAAGCATTCCCATCAATGGTAATATCTTCCAACATTTTAACCAGTTTATCATGTTTTACTTTATCAAATGCCTAAACCTAGGAATAATAGTCCTTGGACACAATTTAGAATTGAGGAACAACATGGAGATGTAAATAAAGCATTCCCATCAATGGTAATATCTTCCAACATTTTAACAAGTTTATCATGTTTTACTTTATCAAATGCCTAAACCTAGGAATAATAGTCCTTGGACACAATTTAGAATTGAGGAACTACATGGAGATGTAAATAAAGCATTCCCATCAATGGTAATATCTTCCAACATTTTAACCAGTTCATCATGTTTTACTTTATCAAATGCCTAAACCTAGGAATAATAGTCCTTGGACACAATTTAGAATTGAGGAACAACATAGAGATGTAAATAAAGCATTCCCATCAATGGTAATATCTTCCAACATTTTAACCAGTTTATCATGTTTTACTTTATCAAATGCCTAAACCTAGGAATAATAGTCCTTGGACACAATTTAGAATTGAGGAACAACATGGAGATGTAAATAAAGCATTCCCATCAATGGTAATATCTTCCAACATTTTTAACCAGTTCATCATGTTTTACTTTATCAAATACCTAAACCTAGGAATAATAGTCCTTGGACACAATTTAGAATTGAGGAACTACATGGAGATGTAAATAAAGCATTCCCATCAATGGTAATATCTTCCAACATTTTAACCAGTTTATCATGTTTTACTTTATCAAATGCCTAAACCTAGGAATAATAGTCCTTAGACACAATTTAGAATTGAGGAACTACATGGAGATGTAAATAAAGCATTCCCATCAATGGTAATATTTTCCAAAATTTTAACCAGTTCATCATGTTTTACTTTATCAAATACCTAAACCTAGGAATAATAGTCCTTGGACACAATTTAGAATTGAGGAACAACATGGAGATGTAAATAAAGCATTCCCATCAATGGTAATATCTTCCAAAATTTTAACCAGTTCATCATGTTTTACTTTATCAAATGCCTAAACCTAGGAATAATAGTCCTTGGACACAATTTAGAATTGAGGAACAACATGGAGATGTAAATAAAGCATTCCCATCAATGGTAATATCTTCCAACATTTTAACCAGTTCATCATGTTTTACTTTATCAAATGCCTAAACCTAGGAATAATAGTCCTTGGACACAATTTAGAATTGAGGAACTACATGGAGATGTAAATAAAGCATTCCCATCAATGGTAATATCTTCCAACATTTTAACCAGTTCATCATGTTTTACTTTATCAAATACCTAAACCTAGGAATAATAGTCCTTGGACACAATTTAGAATTGAGGAACAACATGGAGATGTAAATAAAGCATTCCCATCAATGGTAATATCTTCCAACATTTTAACCAGTTCATCATGTTTTACTTTATCTTTATCAAGTACCTAAACCTAGGAATAATAGTCCTTGGACACAATTTAGAATTGAGGAACAACATGGAGATGTAAATAAAGCATTCCCATCAATGGTAATATCTTCCAAAATTTTAACCAGTTCATCATGTTTTACTTTATCAAATGCCTAAACCTAGGAATAATAGTCCTTGGACACAATTTAGAATTGAGGAACTACATGGAGATGTAAATAAAGCATTCCCATCAATGGTAATATCTTCCAACATTTTAACCAGTTCATCATGTTTTACTTTATCAAATGCCTAAACCTAGGAATAATAGTCCTTAGACACAATTTAGAATTGAGGAACTACATGGAGATGTAAATAAAGCATTCCCATCAATGGTAATATCTTCCAACATTTTAACCAGTTTATCATGTTTTACTTTATCAAATGCCTAAACCTAGGAATAATAGTCCTTGGACACAATTTAGAATTGAGGAACAACATGGAGATGTAAGTAAAGCATTCCCATCAATGGTAATATCTTCCAAAATTTTAACCAGTTCATCATGTTTTACTTTATCAAATGCCTAAACCTAGGAATAATAGTCCTTGGACACAATTTAGAATTGAGGAACTACATGGAGATGTAAATAAAGCATTCCCATCAATGGTAATATCTTCCAACATTTTAACCAGTTTATCATGTTTTACTTTATCAAATGCCTAAACCTAGGAATAATAGTCCTTGGACACAATTTAGAATTGAGGAACTACATGGAGATGTAAATAAAGCATTCCCATCAATGGTAATATCTTCCAACATTTTAACCAGTTCATCATGTTTTACTTTATCAAATGCCTAAACCTAGGAATAATAGTCCTTGGACACAATTTAGAATTGAGGAACAACATGGAGATGTAAATAAAGCATTCCCATCAATGGTAATATCTTCCAACATTTTAACCAGTTCATCATGTTTTACTTTATCAAATGCCTAAACCTAGGAATAATAGTCCTTGGACACAATTTAGAATTGAGGAACTACATGGAGATGTAAATAAAGCATTCCCATCAATGGTAATATCTTCCAACATTTTAACCAGTTCATCATGTTTTACTTTATCAAATACCTAAACCTAGGAATAATAGTCCTTGGACACAATTTAGAATTGAGGAACAACATGGAGATGTAAATAAAGCATTCCCATCAATGGTAATATCTTCCAACATTTTAACCAGTTCATCATGTTTTACTTTATCTTTATCAAGTACCTAAACCTAGGAATAATAGTCCTTGGACACAATTTAGAATTGAGGAACAACATGGAGATGTAAATAAAGCATTCCCATCAATGGTAATATCTTCCAAAATTTTAACCAGTTCATCATGTTTTACTTTATCAAATACCTAAACCTAGGAATAATAGTCCTTGGACACAATTTAGAATTGAGGAACTACATGGAGATGTAAATAAAGCATTCCCATCAATGGTAATATCTTCCAACATTTTAACCAGTTCATCATGTTTTACTTTATCAAATGCCTAAACCTAGGAATAATAGTCCTTGGACACAATTTAGAATTGAGGAACAACATGGAGATGTAAATAAAGCATTCCCATCAATGGTAATATCTTCCAACATTTTAACCAGTTTATCATGTTTTACTTTATCAAATGCCTAAACCTAGGAATAATAGTCCTTGGACACAATTTAGAATTGAGGAACAACATGGAGATGTAAATAAAGCATTCCCATCAATGGTAATATCTTCCAACATTTTAACAAGTTTATCATGTTTTACTTTATCAAATGCCTAAACCTAGGAATAATAGTCCTTGGACACAATTTAGAATTGAGGAACTACATGGAGATGTAAATAAAGCATTCCCATCAATGGTAATATCTTCCAACATTTTAACCAGTTCATCATGTTTTACTTTATCAAATGCCTAAACCTAGGAATAATAGTCCTTGGACACAATTTAGAATTGAGGAACAACATAGAGATGTAAATAAAGCATTCCCATCAATGGTAATATCTTCCAACATTTTAACCAGTTTATCATGTTTTACTTTATCAAATGCCTAAACCTAGGAATAATAGTCCTTGGACACAATTTAGAATTGAGGAACAACATGGAGATGTAAATAAAGCATTCCCATCAATGGTAATATCTTCCAACATTTTTAACCAGTTCATCATGTTTTACTTTATCAAATACCTAAACCTAGGAATAATAGTCCTTGGACACAATTTAGAATTGAGGAACTACATGGAGATGTAAATAAAGCATTCCCATCAATGGTAATATCTTCCAACATTTTAACCAGTTTATCATGTTTTACTTTATCAAATGCCTAAACCTAGGAATAATAGTCCTTAGACACAATTTAGAATTGAGGAACTACATGGAGATGTAAATAAAGCATTCCCATCAATGGTAATATTTTCCAAAATTTTAACCAGTTCATCATGTTTTACTTTATCAAATACCTAAACCTAGGAATAATAGTCCTTGGACACAATTTAGAATTGAGGAACAACATGGAGATGTAAATAAAGCATTCCCATCAATGGTAATATCTTCCAAAATTTTAACCAGTTCATCATGTTTTACTTTATCAAATGCCTAAACCTAGGAATAATAGTCCTTGGACACAATTTAGAATTGAGGAACAACATGGAGATGTAAATAAAGCATTCCCATCAATGGTAATATCTTCCAACATTTTAACCAGTTCATCATGTTTTACTTTATCAAATGCCTAAACCTAGGAATAATAGTCCTTGGACACAATTTAGAATTGAGGAACTACATGGAGATGTAAATAAAGCATTCCCATCAATGGTAATATCTTCCAACATTTTAACCAGTTCATCATGTTTTACTTTATCAAATACCTAAACCTAGGAATAATAGTCCTTGGACACAATTTAGAATTGAGGAACAACATGGAGATGTAAATAAAGCATTCCCATCAATGGTAATATCTTCCAACATTTTAACCAGTTCATCATGTTTTACTTTATCTTTATCAAGTACCTAAACCTAGGAATAATAGTCCTTGGACACAATTTAGAATTGAGGAACAACATGGAGATGTAAATAAAGCATTCCCATCAATGGTAATATCTTCCAAAATTTTAACCAGTTCATCATGTTTTACTTTATCAAATGCCTAAACCTAGGAATAATAGTCCTTGGACACAATTTAGAATTGAGGAACTACATGGAGATGTAAATAAAGCATTCCCATCAATGGTAATATCTTCCAACATTTTAACCAGTTCATCATGTTTTACTTTATCAAATGCCTAAACCTAGGAATAATAGTCCTTAGACACAATTTAGAATTGAGGAACTACATGGAGATGTAAATAAAGCATTCCCATCAATGGTAATATCTTCCAACATTTTAACCAGTTCATCATGTTTTACTTTATCAAATACCTAAACCTAGGAATAATAGTCCTTGGACACAATTTAGAATTGAGGAACTACATGGAGATGTAAATAAAGCATTCCCATCAATGGTAATATCTTCCAACATTTTAACCAGTTTATCATGTTTTACTTTATCAAATGCCTAAACCTAGGAATAATAGTCCTTAGACACAATTTAGAATTGAGGAACTACATGGAGATGTAAATAAAGCATTCCCATCAATGGTAATATCTTCCAACATTTTAACCAGTTCATCATGTTTTACTTTATCAAATGCCTAAACCTAGGAATAATAGTCCTTGGACACAATTTAGAATTGAGGAACAACATGGAGATGTAAATAAAGCATTCCCATCAATGGTAATATCTTCCAACATTTTAACCAGTTCATCATGTTTTACTTTATCAAATACCTAAACCTAGGAATAATAGTCCTTGGACACAATTTAGAATTGAGGAACTACATGGAGATGTAAATAAAGCATTCCCATCAATGGTAATATTTTCCAAAATTTTAACCAGTTCATCATGTTTTACTTTATCAAATACCTAAACCTAGGAATAATAGTCCTTGGACACAATTTAGAATTGAGGAACAACATGGAGATGTAAATAAAGCATTCCCATCAATGGTAATATCTTCCAAAATTTTAACCAGTTCATCATGTTTTACTTTATCAAATACCTAAACCTAGGAATAATAGTCCTTGGACACAATTTAGAATTGAGGAACTACATGGAGATGTAAATAAAGCATTCCCATCAATGGTAATATCTTCCAACATTTTAACCAGTTTATCATGTTTTACTTTATCAAATGCCTAAACCTAGGAATAATAGTCCTTAGACACAATTTAGAATTGAGGAACTACATGGAGATGTAAATAAAGCATTCCCATCAATGGTAATATCTTCCAACATTTTAACCAGTTCATCATGTTTTACTTTATCAAATGCCTAAACCTAGGAATAATAGTCCTTGGACACAATTTAGAATTGAGGAACAACATGGAGATGTAAATAAAGCATTCCCATCAATGGTAATATCTTCCAACATTTTAACCAGTTCATCATGTTTTACTTTATCAAATACCTAAACCTAGGAATAATAGTCCTTGGACACAATTTAGAATTGAGGAACTACATGGAGATGTAAATAAAGCATTCCCATCAATGGTAATATTTTCCAAAATTTTAACCAGTTCATCATGTTTTACTTTATCAAATACCTAAACCTAGGAATAATAGTCCTTGGACACAATTTAGAATTGAGGAACAACATGGAGATGTAAATAAAGCATTCCCATCAATGGTAATATCTTCCAAAATTTTAACCAGTTCATCATGTTTTACTTTATCAAATACCTAAACCTAGGAATAATAGTCCTTGGACACAATTTAGAATTGAGGAACTACATGGAGATGTAAATAAAGCATTCCCATCAATGGTAATATCTTCCAACATTTTAACCAGTTTATCATGTTTTACTTTATCAAATGCCTAAACCTAGGAATAATAGTCCTTGGACACAATTTAGAATTGAGGAACAACATGGAGATGTAAGTAAAGCATTCCCATCAATGGTAATATCTTCCAAAATTTTAACCAGTTCATCATGTTTTACTTTATCAAATGCCTAAACCTAGGAATAATAGTCCTTGGACACAATTTAGAATTGAGGAACTACATGGAGATGTAAATAAAGCATTCCCATCAATGGTAATATCTTCCAACATTTTAACCAGTTTATCATGTTTTACTTTATCAAATGCCTAAACCTAGGAATAATAGTCCTTGGACACAATTTAGAATTGAGGAACTACATGGAGATGTAAATAAAGCATTCCCATCAATGGTAATATCTTCCAACATTTTAACCAGTTCATCATGTTTTACTTTATCAAATGCCTAAACCTAGGAATAATAGTCCTTGGACACAATTTAGAATTGAGGAACAACATGGAGATGTAAATAAAGCATTCCCATCAATGGTAATATCTTCCAACATTTTAACCAGTTCATCATGTTTTACTTTATCAAATGCCTAAACCTAGGAATAATAGTCCTTGGACACAATTTAGAATTGAGGAACTACATGGAGATGTAAATAAAGCATTCCCATCAATGGTAATATCTTCCAACATTTTAACCAGTTCATCATGTTTTACTTTATCAAATACCTAAACCTAGGAATAATAGTCCTTGGACACAATTTAGAATTGAGGAACAACATGGAGATGTAAATAAAGCATTCCCATCAATGGTAATATCTTCCAACATTTTAACCAGTTCATCATGTTTTACTTTATCTTTATCAAGTACCTAAACCTAGGAATAATAGTCCTTGGACACAATTTAGAATTGAGGAACAACATGGAGATGTAAATAAAGCATTCCCATCAATGGTAATATCTTCCAAAATTTTAACCAGTTCATCATGTTTTACTTTATCAAATACCTAAACCTAGGAATAATAGTCCTTGGACACAATTTAGAATTGAGGAACTACATGGAGATGTAAATAAAGCATTCCCATCAATGGTAATATCTTCCAACATTTTAACCAGTTCATCATGTTTTACTTTATCAAATACCTAAACCTAGGAATAATAGTCCTTGGACACAATTTAGAATTGAGGAACTACATGGAGATGTAAATAAAGCATTCCCATCAATGGTAATATCTTCCAACATTTTAACCAGTTCATCATGTTTTACTTTATCAAATGCCTAAACCTAGGAATAATAGTCCTTGGACACAATTTAGAATTGAGGAACAACATGGAGATGTAAATAAAGCATTCCCATCAATGGTAATATCTTCCAACATTTTAACCAGTTTATCATGTTTTACTTTATCAAATGCCTAAACCTAGGAATAATAGTCCTTGGACACAATTTAGAATTGAGGAACAACATGGAGATGTAAATAAAGCATTCCCATCAATGGTAATATCTTCCAACATTTTAACAAGTTTATCATGTTTTACTTTATCAAATGCCTAAACCTAGGAATAATAGTCCTTGGACACAATTTAGAATTGAGGAACTACATGGAGATGTAAATAAAGCATTCCCATCAATGGTAATATCTTCCAACATTTTAACCAGTTCATCATGTTTTACTTTATCAAATGCCTAAACCTAGGAATAATAGTCCTTGGACACAATTTAGAATTGAGGAACAACATAGAGATGTAAATAAAGCATTCCCATCAATGGTAATATCTTCCAACATTTTAACCAGTTTATCATGTTTTACTTTATCAAATGCCTAAACCTAGGAATAATAGTCCTTGGACACAATTTAGAATTGAGGAACAACATGGAGATGTAAATAAAGCATTCCCATCAATGGTAATATCTTCCAACATTTTTAACCAGTTCATCATGTTTTACTTTATCAAATACCTAAACCTAGGAATAATAGTCCTTGGACACAATTTAGAATTGAGGAACTACATGGAGATGTAAATAAAGCATTCCCATCAATGGTAATATCTTCCAACATTTTAACCAGTTTATCATGTTTTACTTTATCAAATGCCTAAACCTAGGAATAATAGTCCTTAGACACAATTTAGAATTGAGGAACTACATGGAGATGTAAATAAAGCATTCCCATCAATGGTAATATTTTCCAAAATTTTAACCAGTTCATCATGTTTTACTTTATCAAATACCTAAACCTAGGAATAATAGTCCTTGGACACAATTTAGAATTGAGGAACAACATGGAGATGTAAATAAAGCATTCCCATCAATGGTAATATCTTCCAAAATTTTAACCAGTTCATCATGTTTTACTTTATCAAATGCCTAAACCTAGGAATAATAGTCCTTGGACACAATTTAGAATTGAGGAACAACATGGAGATGTAAATAAAGCATTCCCATCAATGGTAATATCTTCCAACATTTTAACCAGTTCATCATGTTTTACTTTATCAAATGCCTAAACCTAGGAATAATAGTCCTTGGACACAATTTAGAATTGAGGAACTACATGGAGATGTAAATAAAGCATTCCCATCAATGGTAATATCTTCCAACATTTTAACCAGTTCATCATGTTTTACTTTATCAAATACCTAAACCTAGGAATAATAGTCCTTGGACACAATTTAGAATTGAGGAACAACATGGAGATGTAAATAAAGCATCCCCATCAATGGTAATATCTTCCAACATTTTAACCAGTTCATCATGTTTTACTTTATCTTTATCAAGTACCTAAACCTAGGAATAATAGTCCTTGGACACAATTTAGAATTGAGGAACAACATGGAGATGTAAATAAAGCATTCCCATCAATGGTAATATCTTCCAAAATTTTAACCAGTTCATCATGTTTTACTTTATCAAATGCCTAAACCTAGGAATAATAGTCCTTGGACACAATTTAGAATTGAGGAACTACATGGAGATGTAAATAAAGCATTCCCATCAATGGTAATATCTTCCAACATTTTAACCAGTTCATCATGTTTTACTTTATCAAATACCTAAACCTAGGAATAATAGTCCTTGGACACAATTTAGAATTGAGGAACTACATGGAGATGTAAATAAAGCATTCCCATCAATGGTAATATCTTCCAACATTTTAACCAGTTCATCATGTTTTACTTTATCAAATGCCTAAACCTAGGAATAATAGTCCTTGGACACAATTTAGAATTGAGGAACAACATGGAGATGTAAATAAAGCATTCCCATCAATGGTAATATCTTCCAACATTTTAACCAGTTTATCATGTTTTACTTTATCAAATGCCTAAACCTAGGAATAATAGTCCTTGGACACAATTTAGAATTGAGGAACAACATGGAGATGTAAATAAAGCATTCCCATCAATGGTAATATCTTCCAACATTTTAACAAGTTTATCATGTTTTACTTTATCAAATGCCTAAACCTAGGAATAATAGTCCTTGGACACAATTTAGAATTGAGGAACTACATGGAGATGTAAATAAAGCATTCCCATCAATGGTAATATCTTCCAACATTTTAACCAGTTCATCATGTTTTACTTTATCAAATGCCTAAACCTAGGAATAATAGTCCTTGGACACAATTTAGAATTGAGGAACAACATAGAGATGTAAATAAAGCATTCCCATCAATGGTAATATCTTCCAACATTTTAACCAGTTTATCATGTTTTACTTTATCAAATGCCTAAACCTAGGAATAATAGTCCTTGGACACAATTTAGAATTGAGGAACAACATGGAGATGTAAATAAAGCATTCCCATCAATGGTAATATCTTCCAACATTTTTAACCAGTTCATCATGTTTTACTTTATCAAATACCTAAACCTAGGAATAATAGTCCTTGGACACAATTTAGAATTGAGGAACTACATGGAGATGTAAATAAAGCATTCCCATCAATGGTAATATCTTCCAACATTTTAACCAGTTTATCATGTTTTACTTTATCAAATGCCTAAACCTAGGAATAATAGTCCTTAGACACAATTTAGAATTGAGGAACTACATGGAGATGTAAATAAAGCATTCCCATCAATGGTAATATTTTCCAAAATTTTAACCAGTTCATCATGTTTTACTTTATCAAATACCTAAACCTAGGAATAATAGTCCTTGGACACAATTTAGAATTGAGGAACAACATGGAGATGTAAATAAAGCATTCCCATCAATGGTAATATCTTCCAAAATTTTAACCAGTTCATCATGTTTTACTTTATCAAATGCCTAAACCTAGGAATAATAGTCCTTGGACACAATTTAGAATTGAGGAACAACATGGAGATGTAAATAAAGCATTCCCATCAATGGTAATATCTTCCAACATTTTAACCAGTTCATCATGTTTTACTTTATCAAATGCCTAAACCTAGGAATAATAGTCCTTGGACACAATTTAGAATTGAGGAACTACATGGAGATGTAAATAAAGCATTCCCATCAATGGTAATATCTTCCAACATTTTAACCAGTTCATCATGTTTTACTTTATCAAATACCTAAACCTAGGAATAATAGTCCTTGGACACAATTTAGAATTGAGGAACAACATGGAGATGTAAATAAAGCATCCCCATCAATGGTAATATCTTCCAACATTTTAACCAGTTCATCATGTTTTACTTTATCTTTATCAAGTACCTAAACCTAGGAATAATAGTCCTTGGACACAATTTAGAATTGAGGAACAACATGGAGATGTAAATAAAGCATTCCCATCAATGGTAATATCTTCCAAAATTTTAACCAGTTCATCATGTTTTACTTTATCAAATGCCTAAACCTAGGAATAATAGTCCTTGGACACAATTTAGAATTGAGGAACTACATGGAGATGTAAATAAAGCATTCCCATCAATGGTAATATCTTCCAACATTTTAACCAGTTCATCATGTTTTACTTTATCAAATGCCTAAACCTAGGAATAATAGTCCTTAGACACAATTTAGAATTGAGGAACTACATGGAGATGTAAATAAAGCATTCCCATCAATGGTAATATCTTCCAACATTTTAACCAGTTCATCATGTTTTACTTTATCAAATACCTAAACCTAGGAATAATAGTCCTTGGACACAATTTAGAATTGAGGAACTACATGGAGATGTAAATAAAGCATTCCCATCAATGGTAATATTTTCCAAAATTTTAACCAGTTCATCATGTTTTACTTTATCAAATACCTAAACCTAGGAATAATAGTCCTTGGACACAATTTAGAATTGAGGAACAACATGGAGATGTAAATAAAGCATTCCCATCAATGGTAATATCTTCCAAAATTTTAACCAGTTCATCATGTTTTACTTTATCAAATACCTAAACCTAGGAATAATAGTCCTTGGACACAATTTAGAATTGAGGAACTACATGGAGATGTAAATAAAGCATTCCCATCAATGGTAATATCTTCCAACATTTTAACCAGTTTATCATGTTTTACTTTATCAAATGCCTAAACCTAGGAATAATAGTCCTTGGACACAATTTAGAATTGAGGAACAACATGGAGATGTAAGTAAAGCATTCCCATCAATGGTAATATCTTCCAAAATTTTAACCAGTTCATCATGTTTTACTTTATCAAATGCCTAAACCTAGGAATAATAGTCCTTGGACACAATTTAGAATTGAGGAACTACATGGAGATGTAAATAAAGCATTCCCATCAATGGTAATATCTTCCAACATTTTAACCAGTTTATCATGTTTTACTTTATCAAATGCCTAAACCTAGGAATAATAGTCCTTGGACACAATTTAGAATTGAGGAACTACATGGAGATGTAAATAAAGCATTCCCATCAATGGTAATATCTTCCAACATTTTAACCAGTTCATCATGTTTTACTTTATCAAATGCCTAAACCTAGGAATAATAGTCCTTGGACACAATTTAGAATTGAGGAACAACATGGAGATGTAAATAAAGCATTCCCATCAATGGTAATATCTTCCAACATTTTAACCAGTTCATCATGTTTTACTTTATCAAATGCCTAAACCTAGGAATAATAGTCCTTGGACACAATTTAGAATTGAGGAACTACATGGAGATGTAAATAAAGCATTCCCATCAATGGTAATATCTTCCAACATTTTAACCAGTTCATCATGTTTTACTTTATCAAATACCTAAACCTAGGAATAATAGTCCTTGGACACAATTTAGAATTGAGGAACAACATGGAGATGTAAATAAAGCATTCCCATCAATGGTAATATCTTCCAACATTTTAACCAGTTCATCATGTTTTACTTTATCTTTATCAAGTACCTAAACCTAGGAATAATAGTCCTTGGACACAATTTAGAATTGAGGAACAACATGGAGATGTAAATAAAGCATTCCCATCAATGGTAATATCTTCCAAAATTTTAACCAGTTCATCATGTTTTACTTTATCAAATACCTAAACCTAGGAATAATAGTCCTTGGACACAATTTAGAATTGAGGAACTACATGGAGATGTAAATAAAGCATTCCCATAAATGGTAATATCTTCCAAAATTTTAACCAGTTCATCATGTTTTACTTTATCAAATACCTAAACCTAGGAATAATAGTCCTTGGACACAATTTAGAATTGAGGAACAACATGGAGATGTAAATAAAGCATTCCCATCAATGGTAATATCTTCCAAAATTTTAACCAGTTCATCATGTTTTACTTTATCAAATACCTAAACCTAGGAATAATAGTCCTTGGACACAATTTAGAATTGAGGAACTACATGGAGATGTAAATAAAGCATTCCCATCAATGGTAATATCTTCCAACATTTTAACCAGTTCATCATGTTTTACTTTATCAAATACCTAAACCTAGGAATAATAGTCCTTGGACACAATTTAGAATTGAGGAACAACATGGAGATGTAAATAAAGCATTCCCATCAATGGTAATATCTTCCAACATTTTAACCAGTTCATCATGTTTTACTTTATCTTTATCAAGTACCTAAACCTAGGAATAATAGTCCTTGGACACAATTTAGAATTGAGGAACAACATGGAGATGTAAATAAAGCATTCCCATCAATGGTAATATCTTCCAACATTTTAACCAGTTTATCATGTTTTACTTTATCAAATGCCTAAACCTAGGAATAATAGTCCTTGGACACAATTTAGAATTGAGGAACTACATGGAGATGTAAATAAAGCATTCCCATCAATGGTAATATCTTCCAACATTTTAACCAGTTCATCATGTTTTACTTTATCAAATGCCTAAACCTAGGAATAATAGTCCTTGGACACAATTTAGAATTGAGGAACAACATGGAGATGTAAATAAAGCATTCCCATCAATGGTAATATCTTCCAACATTTTAACCAGTTCATCATGTTTTACTTTATCAAATGCCTAAACCTAGGAATAATAGTCCTTGGACACAATTTAGAATTGAGGAACAACATGGAGATGTAAATAAAGCATTCCCATCAATGGTAATATCTTCCAACATTTTAACCAGTTTATCATGTTTTACTTTATCAAATGCCTAAACCTAGGAATAATAGTCCTTGGACACAATTTAGAATTGAGGAACAACATGGAGATGTAAATAAAACATTCCCATCAATGGTAATATCTTCCAACATTTTTAACCAGTTTATCATGTTTTACTTTATCAAGTACCTAAACCTAGGAATAATAGTCCTTGGACACAATTTAGAATTGAGGAACTACATGGAGATGTAAATAAAGCATTCCCATCAATGGTAATATCTTCCAACATTTTAACCAGTTTATCATGTTTTACTTTATCAAATGCCTAAACCTAGGAATAATAGTCCTTAGACACAATTTAGAATTGAGGAACTACATGGAGATGTAAATAAAGCATTCCCATCAATGGTAATATCTTCCAACATTTTAACCAGTTTATCATGTTTTACTTTATCAAATGCCTAAACCTAGGAATAATAGTCCTTGGACACAATTTAGAATTGAGGAACTACATGGAGATGTAAATAAAGCATTCCCATCAATGGTAATATCTTCCAACATTTTAACCAGTTCATCATGTTTTACTTTATCAAATGCCTAAACCTAGGAATAATAGTCCTTGGACACAATTTAGAATTGAGGAACAACATGGAGATGTAAATAAAGCATTCCCATCAATGGTAATATCTTCCAACATTTTAACCAGTTCATCATGTTTTACTTTATCAAATGCCTAAACCTAGGAATAATAGTCCTTGGACACAATTTAGAATTGAGGAACTACATGGAGATGTAAATAAAGCATTCCCATCAATGGTAATATCTTCCAACATTTTAACCAGTTCATCATGTTTTACTTTATCAAATACCTAAACCTAGGAATAATAGTCCTTGGACACAATTTAGAATTGAGGAACAACATGGAGATGTAAATAAAGCATTCCCATCAATGGTAATATCTTCCAACATTTTAACCAGTTCATCATGTTTTACTTTATCTTTATCAAGTACCTAAACCTAGGAATAATAGTCCTTGGACACAATTTAGAATTGAGGAACAACATGGAGATGTAAATAAAGCATTCCCATCAATGGTAATATCTTCCAAAATTTTAACCAGTTCATCATGTTTTACTTTATCAAATACCTAAACCTAGGAATAATAGTCCTTGGACACAATTTAGAATTGAGGAACTACATGGAGATGTAAATAAAGCATTCCCATCAATGGTAATATCTTCCAACATTTTAACCAGTTCATCATGTTTTACTTTATCAAATACCTAAACCTAGGAATAATAGTCCTTGGACACAATTTAGAATTGAGGAACTACATGGAGATGTAAATAAAGCATTCCCATCAATGGTAATATCTTCCAACATTTTAACCAGTTCATCATGTTTTACTTTATCAAATGCCTAAACCTAGGAATAATAGTCCTTGGACACAATTTAGAATTGAGGAACAACATGGAGATGTAAATAAAGCATTCCCATCAATGGTAATATCTTCCAACATTTTAACCAGTTTATCATGTTTTACTTTATCAAATGCCTAAACCTAGGAATAATAGTCCTTGGACACAATTTAGAATTGAGGAACAACATGGAGATGTAAATAAAGCATTCCCATCAATGGTAATATCTTCCAACATTTTAACAAGTTTATCATGTTTTACTTTATCAAATGCCTAAACCTAGGAATAATAGTCCTTGGACACAATTTAGAATTGAGGAACTACATGGAGATGTAAATAAAGCATTCCCATCAATGGTAATATCTTCCAACATTTTAACCAGTTCATCATGTTTTACTTTATCAAATGCCTAAACCTAGGAATAATAGTCCTTGGACACAATTTAGAATTGAGGAACAACATAGAGATGTAAATAAAGCATTCCCATCAATGGTAATATCTTCCAACATTTTAACCAGTTTATCATGTTTTACTTTATCAAATGCCTAAACCTAGGAATAATAGTCCTTGGACACAATTTAGAATTGAGGAACAACATGGAGATGTAAATAAAGCATTCCCATCAATGGTAATATCTTCCAACATTTTTAACCAGTTCATCATGTTTTACTTTATCAAATACCTAAACCTAGGAATAATAGTCCTTGGACACAATTTAGAATTGAGGAACTACATGGAGATGTAAATAAAGCATTCCCATCAATGGTAATATCTTCCAACATTTTAACCAGTTTATCATGTTTTACTTTATCAAATGCCTAAACCTAGGAATAATAGTCCTTAGACACAATTTAGAATTGAGGAACTACATGGAGATGTAAATAAAGCATTCCCATCAATGGTAATATTTTCCAAAATTTTAACCAGTTCATCATGTTTTACTTTATCAAATACCTAAACCTAGGAATAATAGTCCTTGGACACAATTTAGAATTGAGGAACAACATGGAGATGTAAATAAAGCATTCCCATCAATGGTAATATCTTCCAAAATTTTAACCAGTTCATCATGTTTTACTTTATCAAATGCCTAAACCTAGGAATAATAGTCCTTGGACACAATTTAGAATTGAGGAACAACATGGAGATGTAAATAAAGCATTCCCATCAATGGTAATATCTTCCAACATTTTAACCAGTTCATCATGTTTTACTTTATCAAATGCCTAAACCTAGGAATAATAGTCCTTGGACACAATTTAGAATTGAGGAACTACATGGAGATGTAAATAAAGCATTCCCATCAATGGTAATATCTTCCAACATTTTAACCAGTTCATCATGTTTTACTTTATCAAATACCTAAACCTAGGAATAATAGTCCTTGGACACAATTTAGAATTGAGGAACAACATGGAGATGTAAATAAAGCATCCCCATCAATGGTAATATCTTCCAACATTTTAACCAGTTCATCATGTTTTACTTTATCTTTATCAAGTACCTAAACCTAGGAATAATAGTCCTTGGACACAATTTAGAATTGAGGAACAACATGGAGATGTAAATAAAGCATTCCCATCAATGGTAATATCTTCCAAAATTTTAACCAGTTCATCATGTTTTACTTTATCAAATGCCTAAACCTAGGAATAATAGTCCTTGGACACAATTTAGAATTGAGGAACTACATGGAGATGTAAATAAAGCATTCCCATCAATGGTAATATCTTCCAACATTTTAACCAGTTCATCATGTTTTACTTTATCAAATGCCTAAACCTAGGAATAATAGTCCTTAGACACAATTTAGAATTGAGGAACTACATGGAGATGTAAATAAAGCATTCCCATCAATGGTAATATCTTCCAACATTTTAACCAGTTCATCATGTTTTACTTTATCAAATACCTAAACCTAGGAATAATAGTCCTTGGACACAATTTAGAATTGAGGAACTACATGGAGATGTAAATAAAGCATTCCCATCAATGGTAATATTTTCCAAAATTTTAACCAGTTCATCATGTTTTACTTTATCAAATACCTAAACCTAGGAATAATAGTCCTTGGACACAATTTAGAATTGAGGAACAACATGGAGATGTAAATAAAGCATTCCCATCAATGGTAATATCTTCCAAAATTTTAACCAGTTCATCATGTTTTACTTTATCAAATACCTAAACCTAGGAATAATAGTCCTTGGACACAATTTAGAATTGAGGAACTACATGGAGATGTAAATAAAGCATTCCCATCAATGGTAATATCTTCCAACATTTTAACCAGTTTATCATGTTTTACTTTATCAAATGCCTAAACCTAGGAATAATAGTCCTTGGACACAATTTAGAATTGAGGAACAACATGGAGATGTAAGTAAAGCATTCCCATCAATGGTAATATCTTCCAAAATTTTAACCAGTTCATCATGTTTTACTTTATCAAATGCCTAAACCTAGGAATAATAGTCCTTGGACACAATTTAGAATTGAGGAACTACATGGAGATGTAAATAAAGCATTCCCATCAATGGTAATATCTTCCAACATTTTAACCAGTTTATCATGTTTTACTTTATCAAATGCCTAAACCTAGGAATAATAGTCCTTGGACACAATTTAGAATTGAGGAACTACATGGAGATGTAAATAAAGCATTCCCATCAATGGTAATATCTTCCAACATTTTAACCAGTTCATCATGTTTTACTTTATCAAATGCCTAAACCTAGGAATAATAGTCCTTGGACACAATTTAGAATTGAGGAACAACATGGAGATGTAAATAAAGCATTCCCATCAATGGTAATATCTTCCAACATTTTAACCAGTTCATCATGTTTTACTTTATCAAATGCCTAAACCTAGGAATAATAGTCCTTGGACACAATTTAGAATTGAGGAACTACATGGAGATGTAAATAAAGCATTCCCATCAATGGTAATATCTTCCAACATTTTAACCAGTTCATCATGTTTTACTTTATCAAATACCTAAACCTAGGAATAATAGTCCTTGGACACAATTTAGAATTGAGGAACAACATGGAGATGTAAATAAAGCATTCCCATCAATGGTAATATCTTCCAACATTTTAACCAGTTCATCATGTTTTACTTTATCTTTATCAAGTACCTAAACCTAGGAATAATAGTCCTTGGACACAATTTAGAATTGAGGAACAACATGGAGATGTAAATAAAGCATTCCCATCAATGGTAATATCTTCCAAAATTTTAACCAGTTCATCATGTTTTACTTTATCAAATACCTAAACCTAGGAATAATAGTCCTTGGACACAATTTAGAATTGAGGAACTACATGGAGATGTAAATAAAGCATTCCCATAAATGGTAATATCTTCCAAAATTTTAACCAGTTCATCATGTTTTACTTTATCAAATACCTAAACCTAGGAATAATAGTCCTTGGACACAATTTAGAATTGAGGAACAACATGGAGATGTAAATAAAGCATTCCCATCAATGGTAATATCTTCCAAAATTTTAACCAGTTCATCATGTTTTACTTTATCAAATACCTAAACCTAGGAATAATAGTCCTTGGACACAATTTAGAATTGAGGAACTACATGGAGATGTAAATAAAGCATTCCCATCAATGGTAATATCTTCCAACATTTTAACCAGTTCATCATGTTTTACTTTATCAAATACCTAAACCTAGGAATAATAGTCCTTGGACACAATTTAGAATTGAGGAACAACATGGAGATGTAAATAAAGCATTCCCATCAATGGTAATATCTTCCAACATTTTAACCAGTTCATCATGTTTTACTTTATCTTTATCAAGTACCTAAACCTAGGAATAATAGTCCTTGGACACAATTTAGAATTGAGGAACAACATGGAGATGTAAATAAAGCATTCCCATCAATGGTAATATCTTCCAACATTTTAACCAGTTTATCATGTTTTACTTTATCAAATGCCTAAACCTAGGAATAATAGTCCTTGGACACAATTTAGAATTGAGGAACAACATGGAGATGTAAATAAAGCATTCCCATCAATGGTAATATCTTCCAACATTTTAACCAGTTCATCATGTTTTACTTTATCAAATGCCTAAACCTAGGAATAATAGTCCTTGGACACAATTTAGAATTGAGGAACTACATGGAGATGTAAATAAAGCATTCCCATCAATGGTAATATCTTCCAACATTTTAACCAGTTTATCATGTTTTACTTTATCAAATGCCTAAACCTAGGAATAATAGTCCTTGGACACAATTTAGAATTGAGGAACAACATGGAGATGTAAATAAAGCATTCCCATCAATGGTAATATCTTCCAAAATTTTAACCAGTTCATCATGTTTTACTTTATCAAATGCCTAAACCTAGGAATAATAGTCCTTGGACACAATTTAGAATTGAGGAACTACATGGAGATGTAAATAAAGCATTCCCATCAATGGTAATATCTTCCAACATTTTAACCAGTTTATCATGTTTTACTTTATCAAATGCCTAAACCTAGGAATAATAGTCCTTGGACACAATTTAGAATTGAGGAACTACATGGAGATGTAAATAAAGCATTCCCATCAATGGTAATATCTTCCAACATTTTAACCAGTTCATCATGTTTTACTTTATCAAATGCCTAAACCTAGGAATAATAGTCCTTGGACACAATTTAGAATTGAGGAACAACATGGAGATGTAAATAAAGCATTCCCATCAATGGTAATATCTTCCAACATTTTAACCAGTTCATCATGTTTTACTTTATCAAATGCCTAAACCTAGGAATAATAGTCCTTGGACACAATTTAGAATTGAGGAACTACATGGAGATGTAAATAAAGCATTCCCATCAATGGTAATATCTTCCAACATTTTAACCAGTTCATCATGTTTTACTTTATCAAATACCTAAACCTAGGAATAATAGTCCTTGGACACAATTTAGAATTGAGGAAAATCATGGAGATGTAAATAAAGCATTCCCATCAATGGTAATATCTTCCAACATTTTAACCAGTTCATCATGTTTTACTTTATCTTTATCAAGTACCTAAACCTAGGAATAATAGTCCTTGGACACAATTTAGAATTGAGGAACAACATGGAGATGTAAATAAAGCATTCCCATCAATGGTAATATCTTCCAAAATTTTAACCAGTTCATCATGTTTTACTTTATCAAATACCTAAACCTAGGAATAATAGTCCTTGGACACAATTTAGAATTGAGGAACTACATGGAGATGTAAATAAAGCATTCCCATCAATGGTAATATATTCCAAAATTTTAACCAGTTCATCATGTTTTACTTTATCAAATACCTAAACCTAGGAATAATAGTCCTTGGACACAATTTAGAATTGAGGAACAACATGGAGATGTAAATAAAGCATTCCCATCAATGGTAATATCTTCCAAAATTTTAACCAGTTCATCATGTTTTACTTTATCAAATACCTAAACCTAGGAATAATAGTCCTTGGACACAATTTAGAATTGAGGAACTACATGGAGATGTAAATAAAGCATTCCCATCAATGGTAATATCTTCCAACATTTTAACCAGTTCATCATGTTTTACTTTATCAAATACCTAAACCTAGGAATAATAGTCCTTGGACACAATTTAGAATTGAGGAACAACATGGAGATGTAAATAAAGCATTCCCATCAATGGTAATATCTTCCAACATTTTAACCAGTTCATCATGTTTTACTTTATCTTTATCAAGTACCTAAACCTAGGAATAATAGTCCTTGGACACAATTTAGAATTGAGGAACAACATGGAGATGTAAATAAAGCATTCCCATCAATGGTAATATCTTCCAACATTTTAACCAGTTTATCATGTTTTACTTTATCAAATGCCTAAACCTAGGAATAATAGTCCTTGGACACAATTTAGAATTGAGGAACTACATGGAGATGTAAATAAAGCATTCCCATCAATGGTAATATCTTCCAACATTTTAACCAGTTCATCATGTTTTACTTTATCAAATGCCTAAACCTAGGAATAATAGTCCTTGGACACAATTTAGAATTGAGGAACAACATGGAGATGTAAATAAAGCATTCCCATCAATGGTAATATCTTCCAACATTTTAACCAGTTCATCATGTTTTACTTTATCAAATGCCTAAACCTAGGAATAATAGTCCTTGGACACAATTTAGAATTGAGGAACAACATGGAGATGTAAATAAAGCATTCCCATCAATGGTAATATCTTCCAACATTTTAACCAGTTTATCATGTTTTACTTTATCAAATGCCTAAACCTAGGAATAATAGTCCTTGGACACAATTTAGAATTGAGGAACAACATGGAGATGTAAATAAAACATTCCCATCAATGGTAATATCTTCCAACATTTTTAACCAGTTTATCATGTTTTACTTTATCAAGTACCTAAACCTAGGAATAATAGTCCTTGGACACAATTTAGAATTGAGGAACTACATGGAGATGTAAATAAAGCATTCCCATCAATTTCCAACATTTTTAACCAGTTTATCATGTTTTACTTTATCAAATACCTAAACCTAGGAATAATAGTCCTTGGACACAATTTAGAATTGAGGAACTACATGGAGATGTAAATAAAGCATTCCCATCAATGGTAATATCTTCCAACATTTTAACCAGTTTATCATGTTTTACTTTATCAAATGCCTAAACCTAGGAATAATAGTCCTTAGACACAATTTAGAATTGAGGAACTACATGGAGATGTAAATAAAGCATTCCCATCAATGGTAATATCTTCCAACATTTTAACCAGTTCATCATGTTTTACTTTATCAAATGCCTAAACCTAGGAATAATAGTCCTTGGACACAATTTAGAATTGAGGAACAACATGGAGATGTAAATAAAGCATTCCCATCAATGGTAATATCTTCCAACATTTTAACCAGTTCATCATGTTTTACTTTATCAAATACCTAAACCTAGGAATAATAGTCCTTGGACACAATTTAGAATTGAGGAACTACATGGAGATGTAAATAAAGCATTCCCATCAATGGTAATATTTTCCAAAATTTTAACCAGTTCATCATGTTTTACTTTATCAAATACCTAAACCTAGGAATAATAGTCCTTGGACACAATTTAGAATTGAGGAACAACATGGAGATGTAAATAAAGCATTCCCATCAATGGTAATATCTTCCAAAATTTTAACCAGTTCATCATGTTTTACTTTATCAAATACCTAAACCTAGGAATAATAGTCCTTGGACACAATTTAGAATTGAGGAACTACATGGAGATGTAAATAAAGCATTCCCATCAATGGTAATATCTTCCAACATTTTAACCAGTTTATCATGTTTTACTTTATCAAATGCCTAAACCTAGGAATAATAGTCCTTGGACACAATTTAGAATTGAGGAACAACATGGAGATGTAAGTAAAGCATTCCCATCAATGGTAATATCTTCCAAAATTTTAACCAGTTCATCATGTTTTACTTTATCAAATGCCTAAACCTAGGAATAATAGTCCTTGGACACAATTTAGAATTGAGGAACTACATGGAGATGTAAATAAAGCATTCCCATCAATGGTAATATCTTCCAACATTTTAACCAGTTTATCATGTTTTACTTTATCAAATGCCTAAACCTAGGAATAATAGTCCTTGGACACAATTTAGAATTGAGGAACTACATGGAGATGTAAATAAAGCATTCCCATCAATGGTAATATCTTCCAACATTTTAACCAGTTCATCATGTTTTACTTTATCAAATGCCTAAACCTAGGAATAATAGTCCTTGGACACAATTTAGAATTGAGGAACAACATGGAGATGTAAATAAAGCATTCCCATCAATGGTAATATCTTCCAACATTTTAACCAGTTCATCATGTTTTACTTTATCAAATGCCTAAACCTAGGAATAATAGTCCTTGGACACAATTTAGAATTGAGGAACTACATGGAGATGTAAATAAAGCATTCCCATCAATGGTAATATCTTCCAACATTTTAACCAGTTCATCATGTTTTACTTTATCAAATACCTAAACCTAGGAATAATAGTCCTTGGACACAATTTAGAATTGAGGAACAACATGGAGATGTAAATAAAGCATTCCCATCAATGGTAATATCTTCCAACATTTTAACCAGTTCATCATGTTTTACTTTATCTTTATCAAGTACCCAAACCTAGGAATAATAGTCCTTGGACACAATTTAGAATTGAGGAACAACATGGAGATGTAAATAAAGCATTCCCATCAATGGTAATATCTTCCAAAATTTTAACCAGTTCATCATGTTTTACTTTATCAAATACCTAAACCTAGGAATAATAGTCCTTGGACACAATTTAGAATTGAGGAACTACATGGAGATGTAAATAAAGCATTCCCATCAATGGTAATATCTTCCAAAATTTTAACAAGTTCATCATGTTTTACTTTATCAAATACCTAAACCTAGGAATAATAGTCCTTGGACACAATTTAGAATTGAGGAACAACATGGAGATGTAAATAAAGCATTCCCATCAATGGTAATATCTTCCAAAATATTAACCAGTTCATCATGTTTTACTTTATCAAATACCTAAACCTAGGAATAATAGTCCTTGGACACAATTTAGAATTGAGGAACTACATGGAGATGTAAATAAAGCATTCCCATCAATGGTAATATCTTCCAACATTTTAACCAGTTCATCATGTTTTACTTTATCAAATACCTAAACCTAGGAATAATAGTCCTTGGACACAATTTAGAATTGAGGAACAACATGGAGATGTAAATAAAGCATTCCCATCAATGGTAATATCTTCCAACATTTTAACCAGTTCATCATGTTTTACTTTATCTTTATCAAGTACCTAAACCTAGGAATAATAGTCCTTGGACACAATTTAGAATTGAGGAACAACATGGAGATGTAAATAAAGCATTCCCATCAATGGTAATATCTTCCAACATTTTAACCAGTTTATCATGTTTTACTTTATCAAATGCCTAAACCTAGGAATAATAGTCCTTGGACACAATTTAGAATTGAGGAACTACATGGAGATGTAAATAAAGCATTCCCATCAATGGTAATATCTTCCAACATTTTAACCAGTTCATCATGTTTTACTTTATCAAATGCCTAAACCTAGGAATAATAGTCCTTGGACACAATTTAGAATTGAGGAACAACATGGAGATGTAAATAAAGCATTCCCATCAATGGTAATATCTTCCAACATTTTAACCAGTTTATCATGTTTTACTTTATCAAATGCCTAAACCTAGGAATAATAGTCCTTGGACACAATTTAGAATTGAGGAACAACATGGAGATGTAAATAAAGCATTCCCATCAATGGTAATATCTTCCAACATTTTTAACCAGTTTATCATGTTTTACTTTATCAAGTACCTAAACCTAGGAATAATAGTCCTTGGACACAATTTAGAATTGAGGAACTACATGGAGATGTAAATAAAGCATTCCCATCAATTTCCAACATTTTTAACCAGTTTATCATGTTTTACTTTATCAAATGCCTAAACCTAGGAATAATAGTCCTTGGACACAATTTAGAATTGAGGAACTACATGGAGATGTAAATAAAGAACCCACTTCCACAACGTGAGGCATACTGCGTATAGAGTGGTAGCCCCATAATGTTATAGGCCAATGGGCACTCAGTGGAAGATGATGAAAATATTATGCCAGCCACCTGAAATTTCCTGGTGCTCATTTTAAGCTAGATCTTCTTCTTCTTCTGCGTTCATCCAGATTTTTTTTTTCGGATGTGACTGCGTTGTGCCTGTTTACAGCAGAGCTGCGCTCTTGCGCCGTTAGGCCGACACATCCGACTTCTGCGGGCATTTGTTGACCGGGTTAACCTTCCAGGGTTAAGCTAGATCAACCAGGTAGATTTGTTACAATCCACACTGATCAGGAATTGAAGACATGACCACTGCCAAGTAGTAGCTCAACTATTATTGACACAAATAAAACATCGCAACAAAGTCGCGAACCAAATGTGACTGGAATCCAAGAGTCTGACGTAGAAAACAAAATACATCAAGAAAATGTCAATAACAACCAAGGATTGAGATCACAGAGCTTGACCAGAGAAGCAGCACATTGAAGTTGTCTGGAACTTGGAAAGATATCTACTGGCAGGACAACGTTATCATGGCCAATACAGATTTCAGAGGATAACGAGAAGAGTTGGAAATGATATATATGAGCCCGAAATAATGAACAGAAGTCAACATATCTAAACGGGACTTGGCACGTCACGGCAAGGTCAAACCTATCCAGATTAGGAATGACAGAAGGATAGCGGCATGGATTGATAATCATTAGGGTATAGTGGTTTTAACGATCTATTATAGATATCTCATATTGTAAATACCGGCCCGTCTGGCCATAACAGATACAGTATATATAAATTATTAATTTTCATGGATTGTGTTGAAAATACAATGGACTATATGAATTGCTGGCCTTCAGACCTTTTATTGCCGTTGATTTTACCTGCTTCTGGATTTGTTGAAATTGTGTCATACACTGGACACCTTGCCTGTTGATGATTTGTATTGAATTCTGTTTAGACACATTCTAGCAACCACCAGGCTGGCAAGCACTATGCAACTGCAGCTCCCATGAGGAGATGTTACACATGACAACCAAAAGTCATCTTCAGCTGAACAGCAGAAAACCTCATTGTAACAGACATTTCCAGCCTCAGAAGGTAATCTCAGACACCTCTAAACCCACCCCTGAACCGAAAGTTGACAATATGGTCTTCTTCAACGACAGACAAACAACGTCAAGCAGCTATGCCTAGATAGCCCACATTCTCCCCCCCCCCCTCGCTTTGAACTCAAGCGTAGTCCATACACACTATTTCTAGTAGTGCTGGGTTGAAGTTTACGTGGGGATTAGCTTTCCCTATTACCAGTGTCTCTTGCCATCAGACAAACCCACTCCAACTTTAGAGGTACTTGTAATTAACATCCCCAAGTCAAGGACGATAGGTCAACTTTTTAGTCCAACTGTCCGGTGTAGGGGTTGAACCCCTTACACACCGGATGTTTAAGAACACATGTTTCTATCCATTCGGCCATGCTGACCTACGATAGCCCACATAACAATATAACACCAAATGATATACTCAAACACAGCATACACTGTCTAGCCTGAAATATACACAGCATGTCATCTCCAGCATGACAGCCAATGTACCCTACCAAGTCCAATACTCAAGTACTGAAGTAATTTCAGGATTTTTTTTTATGAGCTTGCTTGCTTTGAACTCAAGCATAGACCACACACTGGCTGATACTACTAGTAGCTATTTTGGTCAATATTTAAAATTTGGGTTTTTACTTATGAAATCATACCAGTTAGATAGAGCTTGACGAGACGAATCCAACGGTATCTCAACGAAGACTGTACGTTGATTCTAAGCGGAGTTATGAATTATATGGTGACGTAATTTAATAACAGGAAGTCCAATGATAAATTAACTGATAAGTCAGGATTTATCGCGGCCCTAAGATTGGAAACTTGAGAAATTCTGCCTTCTATTACCGTGGCTTGTTTATTTGTAAACGGACAACGTTGTGCCATATATCATTGCGTCCGGGGCGGCGAGGCCTAACTTGACGTATTATTTATTTATTTTTATAGGATGTGCCGTGACCTAATTAACAATTTAAAATGGCCGCCAACTGTTTATTATTTGCCTTCTATTACCGTGGCTTGTTTATTTTTAAACGGACAACATTGTGCCATATCTCATTGCGTCCGGGGCGGCGAGGCCTAACTTGACGTATTATTTATTTATTTGTATAGGATGTGCCGTGACCTAATTAACAATTTAAAATGGCCGCCAACTGTTTATTATTTGCCTTCTATTACCGTGGCTTGTTTATTTTTAAACGGACAACATTGTGCCATATATCATTGCGTCCGGGGCGGCGAGGCCTAACTTGACGTATTATTTATTTATTTTTATAGGATGTGCCGTGACCTAATTAACAATTTAAAATGGCCGCCAACTGTTTATTATTTGCCTTCTATTACCATGGCTTGTTTATTTTTAAACGGACAACATTGTGCCATATATCATTGCGTCCGGGGCGGCGAGGCCTACCTTGACGTATGTTTTATTTTTTTATAGGATGTGCCGTGACGTAATTAACAATGTAGTCACTGGAGGGTCTTCTCCGTGATTATTTATTGTATTTTGTGTAGGCATTTGTTTTTCGTTATTCTTTTATGTAAGCTTCATTACTCTGTGTAATTTTATCTTTTTTATATTTTCAGATTTCTGCAGTATGTACCTGACGAGATGCAGCGAAATATGCCAGGCAATAAATCGTGCAATCTATTGTTTGTGTCTTCGTTATTCAAATATATAGAAACTCACCACAGGAAGGTGTGCATCTGAATTGTTTTATCAAATTGACACAGGCTGTGGCAAAGGTGTGACAATCAGAATCTTGAATGTCACAGGAAATGGTTAAAGAACGAGTGTCACAAGTGATGGCGATTCTTTGGTTAATTGCTTTTTGTGTTTCACAACTAATTTTTTTAATATATTAAATTATTAGTAAGAGTACTTTCCTGTATTAGCTTGCCTGGTTCGTTGGCATGAACAAGACTCCTCACTTCTCTCAGGTGTATAACGCAGGTGTATAATATAATTTAGTATTAGGATCCAGAACACCAAAGACCGAGATTTGTGGAAAGCCATGAACGCCTACGCCAGCCGGCACTTGATGATGATTATTAGTAGTATTTGCATATACAGAGAATATTTTAAAATGGGGTTTCTACTTATGATTTGGTAACAGGAAAGTAAAGGTAATATTCCTCTTTTGATAGAATGTCGAGAGGAATGAGAGGATCAACTTCATTGCACCAGGTTTGCTCAGTCTCTTTCCACACAGGGGCCTGGCGAAAGCATCGTACAAAGCACAAGAGTCTCAGAGTCTCTGACAAAGATGCACTTGACTTATAAGACTTTTTGTTATGATGTGCTGTGACCTAATTGCTAGTTAAAAATAGCTGCATATTTATTATATTAATCAAATGTCACGTGGAATGTTCGTCGTTAGTGAAAGAACAATTCATGAAAATGTATCATATTGTCTTAATGTACTAACTGCATTGCGACAGCTTTCTTTTGTTGATTAAATATTATAAACATTAATGTAAGTAACTAAGTTTGTGACTGTTGCACAAATTAAGCAGCAGTTAATTAATTATTAAGATATTAAATAATAAAACAATTAAAATATTAAATAATTAACTGTTCACTAAAAATTGATTTCTATTTCTACTTCTGCTCTACAATTACAGTAATTACAGCACACTGTTCTGTATCTAATTGTCAGCAATTAATAATTAAATACTAACTTATTTAAAACATATAACTTATTTTACAGCACTGCATTTAAATGTAAATAATTAAGTGCTGTAAGTTGTAACGCAGCTTAGAAAAAAAGTACTCCTTACAACACCTTACAAGTTTACAGAAGGGTCTGAAAACTGGCTTTCAAAATTATTTTCAGTCATCTAAAATGTTGAAATATTATGCAAGTACACAGATACATTACTGCTACACATGACACTTGTATTCTGTTTAATGTTAGTACTTAAATTACCAGTTCTAATTATAAATAAATATAGGTCCGCTAAAGTTTAGTACTATTGTATCATATGGTATGGGCGCCGCCATCTTGAATTTTGTCTTATCAAGGCGGTGTCACGAAATATTTTGTCCTGATCGTGTGCAAACACCTGCAATGTTGAAACTCTTCATATTTATGTAAAATTGAACGGGGGATTCAAATATGCACGAAAAAATGAATTAATATTTCATAGTCAGGAGTTATAAGACAAATTACCTTACTAATCGTGAAAAGAACCATATAAAATCCAGATAAATCGTTTTTATGGTGTAATAATTTGGCGGCTATCTAGCAGAACCACTGCTAAATATATGAGAATAACGTCCCTTTCATCGTACCAAACTCCTTTCGTTTTTTTGGGTCTTTTAGCAGTACATGTCAAACCGGAAGTGATCGTTGGACGACGCAGGAAAAAGTTCGCAAAATTACACAAAAAAAAGTGAAGAGCTAAAAAAAAGGGCGATAATTCTGAAATAGCTACTACTAGTTGCTACTTCTAATGAGCACACTCGACTGATTGTGTGAGGGTTAGCTTTCCCTTTTACCAATGTCCTCCGCCATCAGGTGAACCATTTACACACCCCCCTCCCTAAATTCAAGGACAAGAAGTCAACATTTAAGTCAAACTGACTGACGTGTGGAATGAACACAACCTTGCCACGATCAGAAGAGACAGTTTAAGCACGTTAAACCTCTCAGCCACCTAGACACACCCTCTCAATCTAGATAGGCAACTACAGGAAAGCCAAACAACACAGAACCCAAATAAAAAGCACGTACCATTTACATGTGTGCCGAAGTCTATCTTACAAACATCGTCATATGTCAACACAGTAGGGTCCCCAGCATTGGGTGTGTAGTGTGCAGCACAATGATTGAGAGAACATCCAGTCGGGAAGGCCAGGCCAGCATCCAAACCATTCTCCTGAATCAGCTTTCGGGCCGTGTTCTCCAACTCTTCACTAACAGCATCAAAACAGAAACAACAAGAACAGAATTATCAAATAGTGTCAGCTCAACATTACATGGACACATGAATTATTCTTCTTGTTTCGTATGCTAGGACACATGTCTTAATTCTGAAAACTTACTTTGTTTTGAGGGAAAGACATTTCACCTAGTTATGCGCCTCATGATCAGCCTGATGCCTTTGGCAAGCATGTGTAAGGTATGTTTGATCTAGACAGATTCCTTCCAAGATAGCAGGCTCTATTTACCAATGGTTAGATTTTGTTTCTAAACAATTTTGCTAGGGCAGTGAATGTAAACTTGCCAAGAAATCACAAACAGTTAAAAAAAATGCTGGGGTTGACTGTAGCGTCCTGTAAAGGATATGCAACTAACTTTTAGTGGCCTTAAGTTTACACTTGGCAATTTCCAACAGCCAGGGAATTTTTCATGAGCACAACTTTGCACACGAGCCCTCCAGTTTTTTGCCCTTATCCAAGAAAGCTGGGCACCAAATTTCAGCACCCAAGAGATCAATGTGGACGTGTGATATCATCAGATGCCAATTTTTCTGGGAAAAACTTCTACTCCTATGCTGAGATCAGACCTGGTATCTTCTAAGCCAGAGACAGACACCGTAACCTCTCGGCAATGATCACAATGTCCTGCAAAGGACATGTAACATTTAGTTTGATATACCTTTGGATCTTGTTAAACCAGTCATCTTTGCTGTGTACCCCCACTTACTGATTAAGTGGAAGGTGTATAATGAAAGAATAGGCCTAGGATATGTCTGCACCTGAGGCTGTTGTATCAGCATTGCTTAGGACTGTGGTACCCACATTAAATGATACTGCTGGTCACAGGCATGAGATGGTGCATGCAAGACTGGAACTCCACATCAGAGGAGAGGCATGTTAGGATGCAACCATGTCATGATTCAGCACAGCACAGATGGACCTTTTAAATTTAAGCCCAAAAAAATGTTGCATGCCCTTTGCAATCAACCTGTTTGATTTTCCAGGCAATTTTCTACATTCAGTAGTTTGCCATTGCTTTCTGAACAAGATGTCAACTAAAATGCTCGTGTAGGGTTTGAACCGCCTATCCCACCGGTCGCCAACATTGCGGTTAGGCATTGAACCGTTTAGGCCTGTGGCGTATTTATGCTTGTAGCTACGGTTTGCAATCACATTTTCCTCATGTTGTCTTCTTCTGCGTTCATCCGGAGTTGTTTTTTTTCGGACGTGATTGCATTGTGCATTTACAGCAGAGCTGCGTTCTTGCGCCGTTAGGCCGACACATCCGACTTCTGCAGGCATTTGTTGACCAGGTTAACCTTCCCGGTTTCCTCATGTTGGACTGGTAGTACATGGTTCCATCACCTTGCTACTGAGTGAGTGCGTGGTGACACTGTGGGCTGTGAAATTCACGTGGAATGCTTTTACATTTGTCCTGTAGTGACCTGCATGTTCGGAACAATGGCTACTGATCGGCTGTTGCTGAACTGACTGATTTGCCTTTTCGGTTCACGAGTGCATTTTTCAGGAGACTCCTGGGAGTCTGCGCTGAAGCTGCGGAGTTTGTGCTTTGTGCGACACTTTCGGCGGGTCGTCCTGCGGTAAAAGACCGAGCCATGTGAGAAAACCGGGGTCAATTAGGTCTTTCCAGTGACTGCTGAGTCCATCAACGATGAACTGTGGTTTTCTTGGATGAATTTTGTGTTGGCATTCTGGCGACGGCATTATGCACAGTGTACCTGTGCGGGCTGTTGGATTGCCGACACTCCTGTCTATTCCACTTTTCACATTGGACAGTGGGGAGCATATTGTGTGATATTCACTGGCACAGGAATGGAGCATGATGGGGACGACCCGTTGCCGTGAAGTTGGAACCTCGACTAACTAACTAACCAACTCCAGCATCAGCACATTGGTTTGAGACAGAGCGCTATTTTTCTTTCAGCCACGTCAAAATTAGGCCTAGGTTCCTAATAATTAATATTTCCTGCATGGTTTGTAGGTATTTCATTGTCGATAGACTTCAGCCAAATGAGGGAATTACAAATACACAAGTGTGTATATGAATGCAGGAGACCTGTTTTACATATACACAAATATGTACATAAAAGTGACTGTGTAGTCTGGTACATACACAAGAGTGACAGATCTGTTTTACACATACACAAGTGTGTACGTGCATGTTACAGATTTGTTTTTTCACACACACACACGCGCGCGCGCGCGCGCACACACACGTGTTTACATGAATTCAGCTATATGATCTGATATTTAAACAAGTGTGTACATAATATGTAGTTTACATATACACAAATTTGTACACAAACATAGCTAATGTACATTTCAAATAGTAATCTGCGTGTACATGAATGTGCACACATGCATACATATCTATATGAATATCACTACTGTATGCTTTATACATTCACAAGTGTGTACATGAATAACAGATAGTGTAGTTGTACACATGCACTAATATGTATGTAAACGGAGTTGATGTACATGCTACATACACTGCAGGTTCCCCACTTACCAGATGTCGATCATCGTCATGCCTGGCTTGATTATTGACATCATGTACTTCCGTGTCTGAAGACAAGATTGACACAATATGTTATTTAGCGGAGAGAAGATTGATAATGCAGTTATTTACTGCTGACAATAACATGTTTTATATCCACAAATAGAACTACTTCTTTTGCACTTTATTCCACCATCTGGGAAACAGGACAACCAACCAACTCAAGTCAAACCATTCAATCAACCAACTCAAGTCAAACCATTCAATCAACCAACTCAAGTCAAACCATTCGATCAACCAACTAATATCAAACCATTCAATCTTTCATGATCTCCTGCATCTGGAACACAGGACAACCAACCAACTCAAGTCAAACCATTCAATCAACCAACTCAAGTCAAACCATTCAATCAACCAACTCAAGTCAAACCATTCAACCAACCAACTCAAGTCAAACCATTCAATCTTTCATGATCTCCTACATCTGGAAGACAGGACAACCAACAAACTCAAGTCAAACCATTCAACCAACCAACTCAAGTCAAACCATTCAATCTTTCATGATCTTCTACATCTGGAACACAGGACAACCAACCAACTCAAGTCAAACCATTAAACCAACCAACTCAAACCATTCAACCAACCAACTCAAGTCAAACCATTCAACCAACCAAGTCAAACCATTCAACCAACCAACTCAAACTATTCAACCAACCAACTCAAGTCAAACCATTCAACCAACCAACTCAAGTCAAACCATTCAACCAACCAACTCAAGTCAAACCATTCAACCAACCAACTCAAGTCAAACAATTCAACCAACCAAGTCAAACCATTCAATCTGTCATGATCTCCAACAGCCCCTTCCATGATATCATTCAAACGTCCTTAGTTCTCTTTTCTGTGTCTTTTTGGGCCTCCCTCTATTTATGAGGGGGCTTCACATGAAAACCTTAATTTTTTTAATTTTTAGTGAATATATTGTGGGGAAAAAAGAGTAAAGAACAAATGTATCATTTTTCGATGTAATCACCACTCCGTTCAGTGCAAGTCCTCCAGTGCCAATAAAGTGCTTGGATTCCTGTATTTTAAAAAATTTTCTGGGGTCACTACTCGGTGTGCCTAACCCAGTCGTAAACAGTCTGTAACGCTGCGTATTGAAACTTCCTACTCCATTCATACACTTGCTGGACTGACATGCATGCATCACCATACTCGATCTTCATTTGCCGATGAATTTCTATAAGTTTCACCCCTTCATTGATATAAAAATATTTAACAGAACACTGAACCTCTTTGGTGCATGTCAAAAGTGGAGCGGCCACTTTTAAACTGCCTTTATCATCTGCACTGTGATATTAGGTGCTAAACACTCTTGACATTCTTAACAACAATATTGACAGGTTACAAGACAATGGCATAGTTATTGTAATTTCTATCATACTTTTAAGGTTTTCATGTGAAGCCCCCTTGTATTTTGCCCTGTGGGTTCCAGAGAAAGGACATTCTAGTTACACCATTACCAAGTTATCCGAGTGTGTGTCCTATTCAGCGGCAGTGTCTTATAAGTACAACTCATTAAAGTACCTAGCTTTCTCTGGTAAGTGCAAAATAGTAGGAGGTTCCTGTTTAAGTGCAAATATTCCACAGAAGTTGAAATCTCAAAGATTGTGATTTGTTCATGTGAAGCTGAAAACTAGAATGTGAAGTGCTGAATGTGCTAAACACTGTAACACTCATCTCATACAGCTCTAGTACTTGCCTGTCTGTGTGCTTCAGCTGCCTGCCTCATTGCCTCATACTGATAACTCTGTGAACGATCCAGCATCTTCTTCTCTTCGTCTGTCATACGGTTTTTGGCTGTGCGGCTGTGAAACAGGAGAACGTAATGAACAGTTCATCCAGATCGTTGTGTGAATAAAATATAATATAGCATCTAGACGCAGTGTATAGATGCATTTATTTTTGTAAAAACAACAATATTATCACATGGAAACTGTTGTAATCATGGTTGTGTTTATTTCTGTCAAAAATTAACAATATTGTCACATAGACACTTTTTTAAAATCATAATTGTGTTTACTTATGTCAAAAATTAACAATATTGTTACGTGGACACTTGTTTGATCATGATTGTGTTAACTATTTCTGAAAAAAATTAACAATATTGTCACATGGAATCAGTGTAAGATCATAGTTGTGTGGGCTATCCCATACACGACTCTTAACTAAATAAACTAGCCACAGAAGTCGCTAAAGCAACCAAAGTCATGTCATGTGCCAGCATCATCAATGTGTGTTCGTTCTCAGAGCCAGGTTGTCTAAGTAATCTGTAAGTTTCTGCTAATATTGTGTCCAAAAGGTACTCAACAGGCTGTGTTAACTATTTCTGTCACAACAACAGAAATGGTGTATAGACTATATATATATATATATATATATATATATATATATATATATATATATATATATATATATATATATATATATATATATATATATATAACATAGTATAGACCATGTTGTTTTAACTATTTCTGTCACAAATATAACATCACATAGAAACAATGTATAGACCATGTTGTTTTAACTATTTCTGTCACAAATATAACAACATCACATAGAAACAGTGTATAGACTGTGTTGTTTTACCCATTTCTGTAACAAATATAACATCATCACATAGAAACAGTGTAGAACTATGTTGTTTCTTCAACTATTTCTGTCTCCATCCATCCATCATGTGCCATGCCGGTAAGCGTGGGCGGTCATGTTCTGCCATCTCACCCGATCACCAGAGTCGTGGATCAGCTCCGTGTTTCTGTCTCGACTATGCCACAAGGCCAAGCCATCCAGGTACTTGCTTCTAGGTCTTCCCCTTGGTCTGTTCCCCTCGATCTTACCAGTTGTCACCAAATTCTCCAATCCATTTCTTCTCATAACATGTCCAAAAAATTTTGACTGTCTACGTCTAATTTCTCTAATCAATTTACGATCTTCATTTGTTTCTTGAAGGACTTGTTCATTGGTCTTTCTGGCTGTCCATGGTATTCTTTGCATTTTCCTCAGAAACCACATCTCTACAGCCATCAGATGTTTTTCAGCCTGACTGCTCATTGTCCACGCTTCACATCCATACAAAAGTACAGGCTCAATGTAGCATCTCAACACTCTCTTTCTCGTTTCAATTGACATCTTTTTATTGGTCAATATGTTTTTCATCTTGCTAAAGGCTACTTTTGCCATGGCGATTCTTGTTCTAATCTCTTCAAGGCATCTCCCATCAGATGTTATTACTGTTCCGAGATAATTGTACCTGCTCACTTGTTGAAGAATATTCCCATTTACTTGTATATTACATTGTGGTATTTCGTCCTTCCTAGTGACGACCATAATCTGTGTCTTTTTACAATTTAATTCTAACCCTAGTTGTTCACTGTGTGTCACAATCGCATCTACTAAATTTTGCAGGTCCTGTTCATTGTCTGCAATCAAGACTGTATCATCTGCATATCTAATGTTATTGATGCATCGTCCCCCAATGTTGATTCCTTCCATATCTTCAATATTTCTGAAAATACTTTCACTGTACAGGGAAAACAGATCTGGAGACATTACACATCCCTGTCTCACACCCCTTTTAATAGGCTGATATTGGCTTACTTCATTATCAACTCTTATGGCAGCTTGTTGTTTCCAATATATGTTTTTTACAAGTCTAAGATCTTTTCCATCAATTTGTAGATCTTCAAGCATCCTTATCATGTTGACATGTCTCACTTTATCAAAAGCCTTTGTGTAGTCAATAAAGCAAAGGTGTAGATCTTTGTTTACTTCTATAGAACGTTCGATTATGTTTCTCAGTATATACACAGCATTTACTGTACCCTTGCCTTCCACAAACCCACATTGTTCTTCTCCTATTTCAGGTTGTATTTTCCTCCTAACTCTTTGCATGATAATTCTTAGCAAAATCTTCGTGATGTGACTCATTATACTAATTGTTCGATGTTGATCACATTCCAAGGCTCCTGATTTCTTTGGGATTGCAATAAATACAGAATTACATAACTCCTGAGGTATATTTCCAGTATCATATATTGTATTAAGCAGACTGGTAACTTGATCTATTCCATATTCTTCTAAAGCATTAATCATTTCTGTTGTGACTCTGTCTGAACCGGGGGTCTTGCCAGATTTCATATGGTTAAGAGCATTCTGAACCTCCATCTTCAAAATTGCTGGTCCTTCATTATTATTTTGAACATCATACTGTTCGTCTCTGTTGTCGTCATACAGGTTTTTCACGTAATCTGACCATTCATGTAATATCTGATCTTTTTCTATTATGACTCTTCCATCTTTTGTCTTTAGGCAGCCTGCTGATGTACGTGTTCTTTGATTAGTAAGCTCCTGAATTCTTTTGTGCATTAGGTTCGCATTGTTACTGTTGTGTAGTTTTTCAATTTCTCTGCAATTTTTCTCAAGCCATGTTTCTTTTGCCTCCTTACATAAGGTTCTCACTTTTCTGTGAATTTCTTCATATTTGGCAGGATTATTTTTGTTCTGTCTTCTTGTTTCCATTAGTTGTAAAATTTCTTCAGTCATCCATGTCTTACGGCCCACTTTCTTTACTTTTGGAATAGTTTTTTCTGCTGCGCAACTGATTGAATTCTTCATCGTTTCCCATTGATCATCTACATCTTGAAACAGGATCTCTAGATCAGACAATATATCAAATTTGTTCTTTACTTCTATGTTAAAATTATCTTGTATTTCTTTGTCAGTTTTCAATTTGCACCAGTCATATTTAGGGTTTCCTGCTGTATACTTGACTTTCTTTAACTTTACCCTCAATGTGCCTGTAATTAATCTGTGATCACTGTAACAGTCTGCATTTGGAACTGTTTTTACGACTGTTAACGCATTTCGAAACCTTTTGCTAATCAGGATGTAATCTATCTGGTTTTTAATCCTGCTGTCTGGACTCCTCCATGTCCATAATCTTCTAGGATGCTGTTTAAACCAGGTGTTTCCTACAACCATTTCTTGTTCTTTTGCCCATTCTACAAGTCTGTATCCTCTTTCATTTCTCTCTCCCAAACCATGGTTGCCTACACTGCATCCATCGCCTTGCTGTCCTATTTTTGCGTTGAAATCACCCATTATGATATTTATTTCTGATTTTTTGCAGTTCTTCAAAGCAGACTCCACGTCATTATAAAATTCCTCTATGCTTTCTTCACTGCTTTCACTTGTTGGGGCATATACTTGAATGACATTTATTTTAAAAGGTCTTCCGTTTAATTTTACTAATAGGACTCTGTCTGACACAGCATGATATCCTTTGACAGAATTTGATGTTTGCTTATCTAATATAATGGCTACACCTCTTTGCTGTTCTTCTCCCCCAGAGTAAATAATCTTACAATCCTCTCCTGTCCTTATCCCTGCTCCTTTCCATCTCGTTTCCGATATTCCTAATATGTTAATCTTCTCTCTCTTCATTTCTTTTTTGATGTTTTCTAACTTTCCATCTGCATTCATTGTTCTAACGTTCCAAGTTCCTACTTTCAATGATATTAATCTGTTGCACCTAGTAGCCTGTTGACGGTCTGGAGTCACCTGGTGCGCATGACTATCCCTACCGGGCGAGGTTGCTCCTATGGAGCACCCATTTACGCCGTTTCTCTGATTATCGATGATTTCACACAACATGATTTTCTTGGCATGTGTAAAGAAGGTAGTTTGCCATTGCTTTCCTTCCTAGCAGTGACCATACTGGTCAGTGACCGTAGCCATTGTCTCCTCAAAAAAGAGATCCTCTGCCTACCGTCGTGAAGGTGGAGACCATAACCTACAACTATCTGTTGGCTGCTCTCCATCTTCATGGGCTAAACGGGTACTCCACCTTGCCCAAGGGTGTCCCGTAGGTTAGCGGAGGGAAGGAGGCGCCTTACTTCTCCTTTGATAGGGGATACCCCTACCCCGCTACCCATTTCTGTCTCACATGTAACATAATAACACAAAAAAACGGTGTATAGACCATGATTGTTTTAATTATTTCTAGGACAAATGCAATAACAGAAGAAATGGAGACTATAGATCATGGTTGTATTAACTATTTCTGTCAAATATGTTACAATATTATCACATGGAAACAATGTATATCTTGGTTGTGTGAATTACATCCAGCTATACAATCTGATATCAGTGACAATCTCTACAGAAAAACTCACATCACCAACAGAATACGAGAATCAGTGAAGGGGAGAGTTAGTACATATACATAAAAAGAGATAGACAGTGAGAGCAGAAAGTAAAAAAGAAGAGACAGAAGAAGATAAGAGTAGGAGAAAGATGAGGTGAGAGGATTAGAGTTGAGATAGTTAGGAGAGGAAGAAAGGAGGGACAGAGGAAAAGAAAGACTACTTACTCATCCTTGTTAACAGGATATTCACAAATCTCTCCTATAGGAAAACTGCCATCACTGAACAGATCCACTATGGGGATTGAGGGTGGGTTGGTTTGTTGCTTGACACCGACAGCCCCACCACCTGCTGAAAAGGTAACAATATAACATGAATGGATGTCCACGTTCATTTCAGAATCATCTTCAAATTTCCACACTATCATGTCTAATGTCCCTATCCACACTATCATGTCTAATGTCTTTCTTTGTCTTTCATGTACAGGGGAATAAAAGGCCGGGAAAAAAGGAGGAATTGTGTCTCCGATCAAGTGTGTAATTTATCTTACACATGAGTTCCATTTCTGGTGGAAGCTATTTTAATGAAATTCTACAATAAAGGTGACAAAAAGGCACTGTCCACATTTCTGTTCTTATTTCAAATGTATCTATCAGTTTACCATCACGAGGAACTCTTCATTTCAGATCATAGCAAGTGTTATTTGATCTAGACATTCAGATCACCCATTACAATTTTGATATTACCATTTCTGTGATTACCTATAGTATTTGAAAGCTGAATGTAAAATTCAACCTTCTTAGATTTCTTTTTTTTTTTTTTGTAGTTCTAATAAGTTTTCCACAAGGTAGTCAGTCTCACATAACCCCTCCTTAGTTGTCTCTTATGATATTAGTCGTAGGTTACAGTGTTACTAATTTTTGCTTCTCTAATGAACTGGTAACAAATGAGTGAACAACATGACATTTACCTTTTTTCTTCTTGTTTTTCTTCTTCTTCTTGGTATTTTCTCCTTCACCATTTTCATCTGTGAAAGTTTTCAGTTGAATAATGAGAACATAGCCATAGAGCTATAGCACTGATAACACAACTTCAAGCAATCTTACATTTACTGTCACACAGCAATAACACAACCTCACACTTAAGTCTTAACACAACTTAGTAATATCTTTTCTAATGATAACACAACCTCAGACTGGATATCTGTCAGATCATTTGCGATTGGTCTATTCAGAAGCCGGCTGCGGGTGATTTGGCAGCAGACCGCCTTGCATTGGTTATAATATGGTATGGGTGCCGGTCGTTCAGAAAGCAATGGCAAACTACTGAACACAAACCTGCCAAGAAATCACAAACAGCCAAAAAATGCTGGGGTTGAATGCGACGTCCTGTAAAGGATATGCAACTAACTATTTAGAAGTTATTCTGTCACATACCAATAACACAATCTCACATATTCATTTGTTTTTAAGTCCATAATGGTAACACAATCCCATACTATCTAATGCTATGAAGAAGAAAAAAAAAATCCCCCACTATCTTAGGATAACACAATAACAAACACTTTATATGATGATAATACAAAACCTACACTATCTTATGTTATGTTAACACAATCTCACATTATCCTATGCTATGATAATACAACTACACATTTCTGATTCATGTCAGCTTTCTAATATGGGATAACAAACCCACTTACACACATATCATAGTGGGAAAGTTGGGTGGAAGTGTAGAAAGAAGGAAAAACATTTATTAAATTTATAAAAAAGCAAAACAAACAGAACAGCAGCCTCATAATAACTGCAATGCTAAGAAACAAGGTACACCATGAAAACAGCAGCCTCATAATAACTGCAATGCTAAGAAACAAGGTACACCATGAAAAAATGTATACTACCATCTTGTTCCTTCTCGCTGACTTTAATGCCAGCAACACCATTGACAATAATCTCTGTGGCAGCATCATTCTTCTCTCCATTGAGTTCATCACCATTCTCTTCATGTCCACCAGTGCCATTACTGGTAATATTTGCATCTGAATGGACGAAACAAATCAACTACAGATAACGGATATTATTAATAGTATTTACATATTGAGCACAACCCACTACTGGCAACGCCGATCGCATTCTGGTATGAACCTAAGTCCTATCCACGTCAATATGGAAGCACTATACTCGAGTTTCGCCCTCGTTTGAGCTCATCAGTAGTGCATATCCTTGACCGGATCCGGAAACAGTCCCGGATCACGCGTGTGAAGCGGGTGTGTAACCACGCGGCACACACTGGACACACCAAATTATCACAACAGAACATCACAACGCTACCCATCGTAGGCTATGCTCAAGTATTTACACCTGAAGGAAAGAAACACTGATTACAGATAACATACATTACTAGTAGTATTTGCATCTGAGTGGATGAAACAAATCAACTACAAACTTTATTAGTAGTATTTGCATCTGAAGGAAAGAAACACGTCGACTACAGATAACAGAAATTACTTAGTATTTTCATCTGATGAAAAAAAAATAAAACAGCTACAGATAACACTTACACATTTCAGCAGATTCATAAACACCAATTTCTACATGGTATTAAATAAACTTGATATGAGTGTACAGCAATAAGACCTTTCATCTATCAGACCACGACCATCAACCAGCTCTGAATTGTTTGTCAAATGTCCAACAAATGTCTGTTTTCTTGCCTTCGGCGGTTTATGTCATAACTTATCCAACATAAGACTTCCGCTGGATAGGACACACATTGAACAAATCTGATTTGTATAACTAGAAAGTAATGGGTCTAGATCCCCAAGGGCAATGTAATGGAAGGAAACCTACAACCAGAAGAATACCATGGGAAGGACAAAGAGGAAAACAGAACAGCTGCGGCAGTGTAGTGACTAGAGGCTCACCTGCTTGCTCAGTGGTCGAGGGTTCAAACCTGCATTGGGACAGATTTTTTTTTAAAGTATTGTGATGTGGAAAAAATAGAGTCTGGATCACCAATTTACTTACACCCTTTCACCTAGGAAAATCTCCAGAGCTGACACATAAAATGTTAGAGCTATGTATGCACTAGGGGGTTAATGATGTTGTTTGTAATCCCGTATCCTCTCGTACGAAACACAGCTGCATGAGATTCGGCAGCGAATCGCGTCACATTGGTTTCGTACGGAGGTATGAGCCCGCTACCTCAGCATCAGCACATCAGAAGTTTAAGAGGGTCAACCTAATTGACCCATGTTTTATCCATACATCTCAGTCTCTCCCTCACAGCAGCTAACCACCTATCAAAAGAGCTAAACAGAGTACACAGTTCATAGATCCAGCAATGACCCCCAGCGGCCTCTGGAAAAAATTTAACTCGTGAACTGAGTGACAGAGTCTGAATACAAACCTATCACCTTTGACCTGAGCAGACAGCTTACCCACAGAGATCCCCGTGGCACAAGTGGTAGGGTAATAAAATATAAGATGGGCATTTTAGGATCACACAAAACAAGATGGAAGGGAGCAGGTGAAACTGTTGGGAACATGAAGAAAATCAAACTGATCATATGTAGGTCAGCATGGCCAGTTGGATAATAATGGGTGTTCTTAAACATCCGGTGTGCTGATTCCAAGGTAAGGGGTTCAACCCTTACACCTGTCAGTTGGACTAAAATGTTAACCTATCGTCCTTGACTTGGGGACTTAAATTACAAGTATCTCTGAAGTCGGAGTGGTGTTGCCTGATGGCGAGGGACACTGTTAATAGGGAAAGCTAATCCGCACGCACAATTAATTCCAGCACTACCAGAAGTAGTGTATATGGACTATGTTTGAGATCAAAGCGAGCGAGCGCACACCAAATAAAAGGTCATAGTTCAGTGTTAATGTAAATCTTTTAGAGGTGTAAATGTAGATTCAATTCACCATCAATCACCATCTGCTTATAAATGAAATTAAGCTAAAGCTCAAGAGATAGATAACATTAACATAAATATGGAAATCAATACAATGTAGGACATCAAGAAACTATTATATTATTAGCTTAGGGACACTCTTTGGTCCGTCTCATAAATAAATACCAGGCCCTACTAGTTACTGACTGCTGAGGATTTAAAAGCATTTAGAACAAATCACTCCGGGAAGGTTAACCCGGTCAACAAATGCCCGCAGAAGTCGGATGTGTCTGCCTGACGGCGCAAGAACGCAGCTCTGCTGTAAACAGGCACAACGCAGTCACATCCGAAAGAAAAAAAAATCCGGATGAACGCAGAAGAAGAACAAATCATGCATAGAAGACCTTGGGAAAATAGAATAAAAACATACCATGATAAATAATAATAATAATAATAAAACATGGATCGCTAAGAAACATTGTTGACAACTTGTCTTACAAACAGAAAGATCCTTTTTGGCCACATTATATGTGATTATACGAGAACAGAACATATGGAACATGCGACAACTTGAAAGATTTATGGAAAGACAGACAGAAAAGGAAGACAACGAGAAAAGATTCTTCTTGTTTCATGGCACGGCAAATGACATGCTGACTTGGTTTAGAAACAAGATGAAAACATGATCTCCCACGCCAGTCGACATACTCTCGGTGTTGATTGCTAACGCCCTAAACCTTTACAAAAATATTGAAGAAAGGATATGGAAAATAAAAGAACGCTCAAGGTATATAAATAATTATTATGTTATCTGTAAAAATAAAATAAACAAACTCAACTGCAATGGGCGCAATGGCAATAACTACAACTTATTCTCATACTCTACACGCTGACTTACTATTTTTCTTCTTTTTGTGTTTTTTCTTCTTCTTCTTGACTTCATCTCCCAAGTCTAACTGCTCTGCTGTTTCCTCTCCAATCCTAACTTGAGGTGGATGCCCATTTTCTTGCTTTATTTCATCGTCGGGATCAGTCTTGACAGCAGCCATGTTGATCGCATCAGACAGACAACTGAGAATTAAAAAGTATACACTGGTGATTTATGAAACAAATGACACCTTAAAAGTTACACGGGAAAGCGCATTTTCATCATCATCATCAAGTGCCCTGTCAGCTGGCGTAGGCATTCATGGCTCTCCACAGATCTCGGTCTTTGGTGTTCGGGATCAAATCTGCTGATGTTATTCCTCCATGCCACCGCCTCAATCCGTCCAGCATTATTTCTCTTGGTCTGCCTCTGCCTCTCTTCCCCTCGATACAGCAGACCGTATCGTGCTGAGGTTTTAACGTGTTGGTATGGGAGCCGGTCGTTCAGAAAGCAATGGCAAACTACTGAACGTAAAAACTTGCCAAGACATCAACAGCAGTAAAATGCTGATATTGACAGCAACGTCCTGTAATAATAAGGATATGCAAAAAAATAAAATATTCATTGCCGGCTCCGTGGTGGAGGTGTCACAGACGCCATTCGTAATCCCGCATACCCGCTTTCGGCAGACGATTTGGCAGCAGACAGCCTTGCGGTGGTTTTTTTTTAACGAAATGGTATGGATGCCGGTCGTCCAGAAATCAATGGCAAACTACTGGACGTAGACTTGCCAAATGTTGACTGCGACGTCCTGTAAAGGATACGCAACTAACTTTTAAAAAATGTATATTCATAGCAAGTTAAATTGAATTGTGTTACGTTGAGTCAAGAACTGACATTCTCATACGTGCTCCGTCCTCATTTTCAACAGCCTGCGAAGACTTCTAATACTAATGGTATCAGTTGCAGTTTGATTATGTGTCCGTCTGACCTTTCCTGATTATCGGCCAGAACCTCTGGTCTCTACCTGCCACTTCATATGAAGAAGTGCCCCCCTCCCCCATATGTCTCCACCTTGCCGCGGTGGTGGGGGGGGGGGGGACTTGCGTGCCCTAATGACCTAAAGAGCCCTGCCGACGGAAGCACACCTACATGTCGGACAGGCCTTGAGATAGGGACCAGACTAAGAGAGACACAACCTGCTGCTCTGCAGGTAGACTGAGGACAGCAGTCAAAAGCGCAAATCAGGCTCACGAAGCCACAAACTCTTGGTCCAGACACACACTCTAAGGCTCCCATCTGAGGGAAATGACTGAATGCCTCTAAGCCATCAACCTTTGGATGTGAGAGCCGGACCGATACTCACCTACTGCAAAACGGAGGTGAGATGCTGAGCACGTTACATGCTCAGCCCAGATACTTGTTCGAAGGCTCTCAGCTGGGGGATTTGAGGGATCCTCGGATGAGAGGGTCTGGCCGTTACTCGCTCACTGTCACATAGAGGTAATGTGCTGCGCCGGCAGCACGTATAGCCTACCTCGTGAGCGAGTACTAAAGGTAGAACAACCGCCCCAGTCGCACGAAATGGTTACGGAAAATGTCTACATCTATACTCATAGAGTGAGTGTAGTGAAAGGTGGAAGAATGTCTCATTAATACGAAATGGAACGCTTGACTAGCGAATCCATTACGTGGAAGCCAGAAGCGAAGGCTTGCTGAGTGGATGTCGCCCGCAGACTGTCCGTCCCTGGTTTGTGCGGTGAGCGGCCAGTGGCTAACGAAACGCCTGATATATGGAAGTGAGGAATTAAAGCAGCCACGGACATGATATGGCGATTCCTCGGGTGAGCCCAGTCTCAGAGCAATATGTGCCGGCTCTGCAATTATGGAAGCCTCTTTGGATGGCGGGAAATGCCCATGGTCTGCCCCTGCCTTCCATTGAGAGAGCAGAACGTGATGTCTTTGACCGTTCTACCTTGGCCAGCTGAGTTGAGGGCGACACCACAACAGTGAGAGTCTAACGTGCCTCAAAACCCGAAGAAGGCTAACCTCATTTAAAAAATGCCCACCGAAGTCGGATGTGCCGGCCTACGGATGGCAAATAAAAACTGGCACTACGGAATTACGTCCGAGTGAAATGTCGATCGTGCCCGGAACAGCTCTGACTAGCTAGTTTTCCGAATGTCCGGAACAGCTCTGACTACCTAATTTTCCGAATGTCCCTCGTGCTTGGAACAGCTCTGACTATCTAGTCTTCCGAATGTCCTTCATGTTCGGAACAGCTCTGATTAGTTAGTTTTCCGAATGTCCGTTGTGCCCGGAACAGCTCTAACTACATTTGGGGAAAAATTCTGGGGGAAAAAAACCACTCCGGATGAACGCAGAAGAAGAAGAATATGAAGAAGTAATCATCTATACAATACTCAGATGGGTCTGTTGAATGGCAAATACGGAGCTCTTGGGCTTTCACGGCGCGGGTTGGAGTACGAACTGTTAAGAAAGACAGAGGTACTTTTGCCGTGACTGTGAGCTTTTTAATCATAGAGTTCATGGCAGTAACAAAGGCGATAGCATAGCTGGAGACATACACGTTCACCCATGATGGTTTTCTCAGCCACTCCATGAGTGAAAAGGAGACTCTGACATATGATATCTCGACTTTCAGCATTAAAATGGACACGAAGGCTGTAAAGGCGGTGTTTCGGTGGCTTACGAAATAATGTATTTGTGATAGACACACAAAGCATGCTATGGTATATGTAAAACAGAAATTGTTATGTTGTGCATCGCTCGAAAAGACCATGATTAAGAGCATATAATGGATTTTCTGCCCAGGGCATGCGTGTGTGCGAGGAAATGAACAGGCTGATAGACTGGTGCTCGTTTATTTGAGCGGCGCGACTGATAATCAAGCTGATAGACTGGCTGCTTCTTCTAACAGGCTAATTTGTGGGTTCGAGTGAAGAATTGCGGCAAAAGAAACCGTTCTTCTCCATTGTAAATACATTCATTGGCGTACAGCGATTAATTGTCCCAGTTCCGCGGTCTCATGACAAGCCTACCTTTTTTAAGGCTTCTTAGTCCCACTGTGTGCCTTTCGGCCCATTGTGGTCCACCAAGGTCTGTCTGTCAGTGTTATTGGGCAGTGATTTGGTGATTAGAGTTTATAGTTTGGATTTGTAACCTGGTGAGATCAAGTGCAGATGAAGCTACACTCTGATCTTAGCCAACAAATCGCTAATAACATTTACTACACTTTGATCTTGACAAGCCTACCCTTATTCTTGATGTGCTTCTCTTTTGAATTTTTCTGGCCATTCCGACCTTCAATTTGAGCGACAGAGTAGCGAACGTGATTCGTAAACCAGAAACTGCGATTGAATTCAGCTGCAGGAGATTTGGAAGCAGGGCGACTTGTGCTGATTTTTAACAATGGCATGTGTGTCGGTAGTTCAGAAAGCAGTGACAAACTACTGAACTTAAACTTGCCTAGTAAATCACAACCAAACAATTCTCTGGTTGAATGCGGCTCATGTAAAGGACGTGTACTAACTTTTAATTTCTTATTTTCAGCTACTGGCATGGGGGACCCACTCTTCTTTTATCTTGCCTCGAGCAGGACAATGACAGGTTTCTCTTTTTGGACGGTACCCACCCAGGGTAGGTGGGAAAAAACCTTGCCTCTCTAGTTGGCTTGATATTTTCCTGGCAATTACCTTCTCCAGCAGCTTGCCTATTGTATTCTGCATGGTTATAATTCAATATCCCTGAATTTTTTTGTTGTCTTTGTCAGGCTTCGGCAAGGGAATCAGATAGCTGTGTAACCATTCCTCCTTGATGCTAGCACTCCCTATACTGTTGTTGTACATGTCTGCTAGTTTCTCTAGTTCATTGTCGGTACACCTATTTATGTCGTCGTATCTTATGCCATCAGGACCTGGAGCACTGTTTTTTGATCGTCGAAGCACAGCCTTGATTTCTTTCACTGTCACTGTGTCTTCCTCCGAAGTGTTCTGGGCCTTGCATCTGTCTGAGGTGACCTCCTTGGCCAGATTTCGGCCTCCCATGTCTGTCTGGTTGCCCTGCTCAAGGTAGCGTTCAAAGAGGGCTTTGCCCTTGCCCTCGTCAGTCCTCTGCCAGGTGAGGTCAGCACATTGGAAGTCTGAAATGCTCTTATTCTTGACTACACCACTCATGCTTTTATGTAGTCGCCAGAACAATTTCAGTGACTTGTCTGTGCTTACTCTTTGACACACCTCTGCCCATTTTTCGCTTTTAACCACCTTGACCAGTTTTTTTAAATAGCTTACTTTTGTGTGCATCTCTCTTTCTAAGTGCAAGCAGGGACTAGGATGACCAGCTCTGTTCTTCTTGGCATTTTGCCATCTCCTTACAGCACTACGCTTATCCACCCAAGCCTTCTCCACCTCGAGACTCCACCACGGTGGCTGCTCCCAGCTTTTTTTCCTGCCCTGAAACGTTCTGCGCTTGTCACGTCTTATTTTACTCACCACATGAAAAGAGAAACCTGGACCAATGCAGCAGTCTTTGCCCATGATGTCTATGAAGGTTTCCACTCAGGCACTGAAACCGTTGCTGCAGCGATTGATCTTGAGGACGCATAGAACAGAGTACCACTGGATTTTTTAATGTTTCAGCTTCTTGAACTAAACGTAAGTCCATTCCTCCTTAGTTGGATCGCTGCAGCCCTCTACCAACGGAAAGTAGTTTTTAGATGTGGCAGTTGGACTTCGGAACCAACAACAATATATCCTGGCCTACCACAGGGATCACCATTATCTCCGGTACGGTTCAACGCCTACACAGTGAGAATCACCAGTGAGCAGATCACTGGACCTGGCAGGACATTGTCGTATGCCGATGATGTTTTAGTGTATCGTCAGGGTAAGGATAGAGAGGAGGTTGCTGTGGAACTACAAACCGAACTCAATCGCATAAGTACTTGGTGTGATGAAGCTGGGGCAATGGTCAACCTAACAAAGGCAACAGTGACTTGGTTCTCGTTGAATAATCATATTGTCAACAATCCAACACCAACTGTAATGCTGTGTTCAGAGACGGTGGAAAGAACGCAGGCAATGAATTACCTGGGGATACGGTTTGATCGAAGCCTTGCTTATAATGTGCACATAGACTGGGTGATAACAAAGGCCAAACGGGGTTTGGCAGCGATGCGGGTGATGGCGGCAGCAAACTGTGAGCAGCGCCATCTATGTCTTCTGTACGAGGGGCTGGTCATGTCTGTTTTTGAGTATGCAATGGAAATCCTGACTCTCAGCCATACGCAGATAGAAAGGATGGAAAGGATACAGAATGAAGCTATGCGCATTATTCTTGGATGTACAAGAGATACAGCATGCAGGGCGATGCGCTACCTTCTTGATTTTCCAACCATTGAAGAAAGAATACAAGCTTGCAGGGCACGCGCCTACCTCAGAATTAACGCAAACACACAACATCCACTGCATAGTGAAATTAGGAAGGTGAAGGGCAGCAGGTTAAAAAGAGGACGGTCGTGGATGGGTCAAGCCGAAGACATTCTTCAACAGGTGTGTTCACTTGAGGACTTAGAACCTGGCGAGGAGTGGGTGCAAGTGCCAACAGACTTCTGCACATCCTTTTCAGTTTGCATCCAACTAGATAGAAAATGCAGACTAGAAAATCCGGCTGCTGTTGAGGCTGAAGTACAAGCGTTGATTTTCGAGAATTCGCTAGAAGGTGACGCGGTCATCTACACAGATGGGTCGGTCGTCCGACATGTGAGAAGCTCATGGGCCTTTACAGCTCGGGCCGGAGTGAGAATTGTGAAGGAGGACTCTGGTGCTTTCACTGAAACCACAAGTAGCCTGACCATGGAAGTCATGGCAGTAAGTAAAGCAATAACATGGCTCGAGACACAGACATTCACTAGGGCTTGTTTCCTTAGCGACTCAATGAACACGATCAAGAGGATAGAGGAGGGGTCGATCCGAAGAGAATGGTTGCTGCCTCTGAAGCGGTCTCGGCTGGCAAAGATTAGTTTCATCTTCGTGCCAGGTCATGTGGGAGTACAAGGAAATGAGCGGGCTGACAAGCTCGCAGGTGAGGCTACTGTGGAAGGCGGACGCGCCATGGACCAGGCTGACATTCTGAATGCTCTACGAGAAGTGAGACTTTTGCGAGAACCAAGTGATGACTGTGAATCTACAACAATGGCCAGACTGCGAGAGCAGCAAATTAAAAGAGGAGTGGCCAAACAAGAACACTACGCAGGAAGCCAAAGAAGATTGATAAACCAACACAGAACTGGCGTCGTTAGCCGCTACACGCTGCGGGATTTGCTGAGGAGGGGATCCTAGCACTTATGGACTGAATGGTTCGATGTGCAACGAGGATGATCTGTCGACTAACTAACTAAGAGAGGACAATGACAATCATTAGTCTTCTCTTTGCCAACTGATGGTGTTTTAATCAAGTTTGTATTTGCTACCCAGTTTAAGCTTCACACACACACACATCTTTTTCTGTTTCTCTTGCTTAGTATAGGGTGTATTTTTAATGAATATGCAGTGTTTGAAAGTATTGCCGGTCCAAGTTTTGTATTCACCCTCCGTAAAGTCCATGCAACATAACAGGTAAATACAAAACTTGGACCGGTAATATTTTCAAACACTGCACAGTCATAACAAATACAGTTTTACCCCATAAGAATAACGTATTTATCCAATTTCTTCTGTTGATATAATATTGTAGGGGTTCTGGAAGAACCTCAAAATTGAGAGGGAAGACTAGGAGAACTTTAAATCAGATAGCGGGGGGAACGAAAAATAGTAGTATGACTGTTCGCTGGCTGTTGAATGAGGGGACGGAGCACGTATGGGAATGTCCTGAGTGCAGTGATGTCGGTTCTTAACTCAACTCAACTCAATTCTGTTGATATACGCCATACATCTCATGTCTTTTTCTTACGGTTGTGATGAATGATCTTGGAAACATCTTGAGGTAAATGTAGCCCCATGGTAGACTCTGATGTTTGGGTGTGAAGTAGCTTCACATCTACGAGGCCATGGCATAATGATAATGAGTAGTTCTCTCCCTCGTCGTCTTTCCGTCCCATACCCATTTTGAAAACTACTCTGGTATCAAGTTTATGAGGTTGGGTCGATACCAGCACTATACTGATGGGAAAACCAAACTGCATCCGCGGCAGGCAAGTCCACCACTATGTTACAGCAGCCTCATAGAACATCTGAGATACAGAAACCATGCGCCAATCAAATTGTAGCTCTTCAGTGAGTGGGAACATATTAAAGGCAGTCAAGGACACACAAGTGGCTTCCCTTGGGACTGTGATTGTCAAAGATACGATACAGATTTTGTATGTAATCGATGTGAACACTTTGTTACGAATCCTCACTTTTTAGTAGGCTTTACTACTACACGTCGGAACTGCGAGTGTAGGACAGCAGATGAGGAGGTAACTGTATATGTGTCAGTGTATATAAATGACATTTGTCATGTCAAATTCTCAGTTCCCCGGAGTTTTCCGCTCTGACTCTTGCTTGTCTCATCTGCAACTCAGCAACTGTTAGTTACAATAACACCCCTCCCTCCCCCGGACAAGTATTTCAAGTAATGTTATGTACGACACAAATTAATAAATGTAAAAGATGTGTATTAATAAACTGTCATTTACTACTGCCAATATAGTACTTTGCGGTGTATGGCAGAGGGGTCTTTGAGCCTGAGGAATAAAGGCCGCCTGGCTAGTATACTAGTAGTAGTTAACTTAACTGTTAAGTAAGTAAGTACAGTCGCCGTGAACTGTGCAGGTTTAAAGGATTTTCTAGTTGCCCCCGACAGAAAAAAATCCCACACACCCGAAGGCCTAGGGTTTGTAAACGCAGATTCACAACCTCGACATACCAGGTTCAAAGACAACTGCATGCAATTTGGGAGTAGATCGCTTTTTCACTATATAAGTCCGTCTGTAGCTAAGAAAGCAATGGCAAACTGCTGAACGTAAAATTGTATAGAAAATCACAGACATGCAATAAATGATGGGGTTGAATGCAACGTCCTGTAAAGAACATGCAACTAACTCACTATGAAAATTTTTTTTTTTTAGATAGAGCTGGCAAAACATAATCCAACTGTTGATAGATACTGCAATCAGGTATTCTAAAGATCCAGTTTGGGAATCCCTAAACTAAACAATTGTAATTATAATCTTCACCTAGACACTTGGTTGAAAACATCACAAACGCATGGTCGCTCTTTGAGCCTGAGGTTTCTTGTGTTGACTAAAAAATCATTGTGTGTGACTGATTCGTGAAGATAATCAGAGTTCAGGAATTTGAATGAATGCTTACTATGGGGGATCAGTTATTTGTGAAAAGGATTTTTTTTTTTTTTTTAAAGAGATACTTTGATTATTTCACTATCCCATAGTTTACCACATGTGTTAGTCTGAATTTCAAAAGAGACTCCTCCCCCGATGTGTCTCCACCTTGCCGTGGTGGGGGAGCTTGCGTGTCCCATCGACCCCATGTGCTTGCCGATGGATGAAAACTACATATCGGACGGCTCGTGGGATAGGGACCAGACTAAGAGAGACACAACCTGCTGCTCTGCAGGTAAGACTGAGGATAGCAGTCAAAATCAGGCAAACGATCCCTAAAATCTCAGTCCGGACATAACCTCTAAGGCTCCCATCCGAGGTGTATGGCTGAACGTCTCTAAGCCATAAACTCTCGGAAGTGAGAGCCTGGCCGACACAAACCTACATCAAAATTGTGATGATGTGCTGAGAACGCTACATGCTCGGCGCAGATTCGATCGATGGCTCTTAGCTGGGGGATATGAGGTATCCCCGGATGAAAGGGCCTGACCGTTACTCGCCCACAGACGCACGGAGGTAAGGTGCTGAGCCGGCAGCACATGTAGCCTACCTCGTGAGCGAGTACAAAAGGTGGAAAAACACCTCGGTCGCACATCCTGCAGACGTCCGATAGTCTGTAACCATACTCATGGAGTGAGTGTAGTCAAAGGTGGAAAATTGTCTCGTTGACACGAAATGGAACGCCTGTCTTGCGAATCCATTACGTGGCAGCCCGAAGCGAAAGCTTGCTGTATGGAAGCCGAAACAAGAGTCTCGAAACCCAAGGAAGGCTAACCTCATTAAAAAATGCCCGCCGGAAGCCGGAAGTGTCGTCCTACGGGTGGAAAACTAAAAATTGACACTATGCAATTACGTCCGAGTGAAATGTCTCGTCCGAATGTCTCTCGTGCTAGGAACAGCTCTGACTACCTAGTTTCCGAATGCCGCTCTTGTTTGGAACAGCTCTGACTAGGTAGTTTTCCGAATGTCTGTCGTGCCTGGAACAGCTCTGACGGGCGCAACGACAAGCACATGTCCGAAAACTCGCTGAGTGGATGCCGTCTGCAAACCTGTCTGGTTTGTGCGGGAATGGCCCGGGGCAAACGAAATGACCAATATATTGAAGTGAGGATTCAAAGCAGCCATGAGCAGGTCGTGACGATTTCCCTCGGTGAGCCTAGATCCAGGGCGTTATGTGTCGGCCCTGCAACTATGGAAGCAACCTTGGATGGCGGAAAATGCTATGGACTGTCCCTGCCTTCCTTTGAGGGATGACTGTTGTCTTCGACCGTTCCAACTTGGCCAGCATGGTTGTAGATGGCACCACAAAAGTGAGAGTCTCCCAGGAATGCTACCTGGTCAAAAAAGCACGCTATTGTCGGATGTGTTGGCCTACGGGTTTCGGCCCAAGGGCGCATAACAGACACACCGCAATGACATCTGAAAAAACACTCCGGATGAACGAAAAGAAGAAGAAGAGAAAAGAGACTCAGGAAGTTGTGGAAGCTAGTAAATTATTGCTATTGGATGAGGATACAGGGAGAAACTAAAAGATGGTGCTGTATAAAGATGGAAACATCTTAACAGTAAAACAGGCAGCAGACCCTTTTGCAGATTCATTTGTTAAAGAAATCAACATTGAAAACAGTCCGGATAAACATCAAGATATTTCAGTGAAGTGAAAATGTACAAGACACAATGAAATAACATCAGAGGCACTGGAGGCACCTATAACACTCAGTGCATGGAGCTAGCAATATAAAAACTGAAAATGAGAAAGTCACCAGGATTCGATGGAATGTCCAGTGAAATTATTAAGAACCTAGCCGCTGCAAATCTTCATGAATTGCTGGACCTTAGGCAGAGTTTCACAAACCTGGAGAAAAGCATTCATAATACCTTTCCTAGAACTGAGACTTCTGAGGTACTTGTAATTTACGTCTCCAAGTCAAGGATGAGAAGTCCAGGGGTTGAACCCACTACCTTGGTATCAGCACACTGGAAGTTTAAGAGCAAGTGCTCTTATCTATTCAGCCATGCTGACCTCCAGAGTCTGGTATGTGTGATGAGGATAGATCTGAGGACAGCATTTGACAAGGTTTGGAAGGAAGTTCTGATGAAGAAATTGAAAAACTATAAGCTGAATGAAAGAATATACAAATAGGTGAAAACATACTTGCTAAACATAAGAGCCCAAGTACGTTTAGATGGGCTCAAGAGCGAGAAAGTTCTATTACATTATGATGTTTCCCGGTGTCGTGTCCTGTGCCCTACACTTCTGCTAATCTATTTTAAGGACCTGTTTGCCAAACTACCACATCAAATTAAAATTGCAGTATATGCTGATGACTTGGTAAAATTGTGTATAAATGAACATGCAACTGTGGCCTCAGACTGCTACTAAGGACTATCTGTAGATGCATTAGTGGCATGGGTACGCCAATCCGGTGTGGGATTTGCCATTAAGTTGGCCCCTGGTTGGCAAACTAGCTGAATTTCTGAAGGCTATATAAATGACAGGCTTATGACCATTAAGTTACCCCTGCTGAAAAGAAAGAAGCATGCAACCATCGTGAGTGTCTGTGTCATCTTCCGAAGATGACGTCAAAAACAAGTTCTATGAGGACCTGCACAATGTATTAACATCTGTTCCCAAAGGAGACAAATTTATACTCCTTGGGGACTTCAATGCCAGAGTAGGCAAAGACACCGGCTCTTGGAGTGGCATCATTGGAAAGTACGGAGTCGGAAATTGTAACAGCAATGGACTCTTCCTTCTTCAGACCTGTGCCGAACACGATCTCCTGATCACCAACACAATTTTCCGTCTTCCCACGAGAAATAGGACATCGTGGATGCACCCTCGCTCGAAACACTGGCACCTCATTGACTATGTCATCGTCAGGAGGAGTGACAGACAAGACGTTCGGATGACAAAATCCATGTGTGGTGCCGAATGTTGGACAGACCACCGTCTCATTATCTCAACAAAAAACATACACATCAAACCACCATGGCGTCCTCAAGGGGTAAAAATGCAAAAAAACAAACAAACTAAATGTCACCCGCCTAAACAGCAAAAAAATGCAGCTGTCATTTGTAAATATGCTGGGAGACCACCTCAAGCCCAATGCTGCAGCTAAGCAGGATGCGGAAACTGAGTGGAGAGCCCTAAAGGACATAATTTACAACACTGCTATGGAAATCCTGGGTCCAGCCCCCTGAAAGCATAAAGACTGGTTTGATGAAAATTCCGAAGACATCAACCAATTGCTATCTGAGAAACATCTTCTCCTCAAGGCAAATTTGAATGACCCAAAGTCAACATAAAAAAAAGATGCCTTCAATAACATTCGGAGAGTAGTGCAGCAGAAACTTCGGCACATGGGCAACTCCTGGCTGAGCAACAAAGCGAAATGAAATGAAATTCAAGGCTTTGCTAATATACATGATATGACAAACTTCTACGACTCACTGAAAGCGGTCTCTGGTCCTACATCACCAGGCATAGTTTCCCTCCTCAGTGCAGATGGGGGAACATTGGTCACTGGTAAGAAAGAAATACTTCAACGCTGGGCAGAGCATTTCAGCAACATCTTAAATACATCTTCCTTCTTCGATGATGAAACCATCAACTGCCTTCCTCAAGTTCCCACTAATGATACACTTGATGACCTATCAACCATAGTGGAAGTAAACAAAGCCATCCAGCAACTTTACAGCAGTAAGGCGCCTGGTCCTGACTTCATTCCAGCAGAGATATACAAGGAAGGTGGGCCGCTCCTAATAGAGCAGCTTCACCAAGTCTTTACAAACATATGGGTGAACGAGACCATGCCACAAGATTTCAAGAACGCATCAATAGTCCACCTTTACAAATGTAAAGGAAACCGCCAATCCTGTGACAACCACCGAGGCATCTCCTTGCTTTCAATTGCAGGGAAGATACTCGCCAGAATTCTTCTCAATCGCCTCATGGCCCATCTCAATCAAGGTCTTCTTCCTGAGAGTCATTTGTGAAGCAACCAGCACTGCAAGAGCCGTCAAGAAAAGGCTGGACAGAAAAGCCACTGCAGGAGATCCTCCTCCTGGAACGTCAAGCATTCTTTGCCCACATTGTCAAAGAACATTTTGTGCCAAAATAGGCCTTATCAACCATCTTAAAACTCATGGCTCCATACTTTCAACCCCACTGGATGAAATGAATGGTCATCATCATTCTTGATGGACAAACAGTGGCATGGGTATAGGTGGTGTGTTAACATCAGTACAGACATGTGTAGCACCACTCTCTTACCTTCCCCACAGAATAAAAAAGCAAGCATCATCCAGATAAATGGAATACTTCTAAGAAAAGATAAATAATCTACATACCTTGGCACCACATTTGACGACAGACTGACAAGAAGAAAACACATTAACCCTTTACAGGGCAGACGCTTGTCCGTTTTCTAGCCCTGAACGGGCAAGATTTTTTCAGGTTCGGTAAAGTTTCGGGTCGCGTTAGTAAAAACATCACAAATAAGGTGTTAGTCAACCGATTTTAGTTAAATAAACAACACAATGAAGGGAAAAGCATGCAGAATATGTTACTCACGTGATTGTTGTCGGTAATCCATAAATGAACACAAATATTTACGAAATACGGCATGTTGCTTGTGATTTTCCGTCATCTATACGGCAATTTACAAACACATTTTCAGAATCATAATTACTTTATTTAAAGTCCGACTCAGACTGCTAATGCAAAGTAACGCTTTGCACTGATATCTAGCTCCGATTAATAGTCAACTTCGTGCCATTTAATGTCATTTAAATTGAACAGAGCGAAATCTCGGCTATCACTTGAAGAATCGCCGACGTCCGTTTTGAAAAACAGCGTAAAAATCCCGAAAACTATCAAAAATTGTCCGTAAAAGTCCGTTCAAATTCATACTATCGCGTTTACAAATGGCGGCCACGTTGTCAAGCTGTCGGCGAAAGCGAAAGTAGCGGTCGGAAGTGTCGGAAAGCCGAGAGATCGCGATTTTACAATGCATAATAGTATCGGCCGGAGTCGGCCGTTACGATCGTTTTATGACATCGGCCGGAATTAGCCGCTATGACCTGTAAAGGGTTAACAAGGCAGCAATCTAAGCCAGGAGGAAGATAGCCATCCTGAGAAAACTAAGAAAAACCACAAGGTGGGCCATTGGAAAACAAGCTTCAGATGGAAACTTTAAATATTTTTGTTTTTGGTGAATATATTCTGAAAAAGTAAAGAACAAATGTATCATTTTTGGATGCAGTCACCACTGCATTCAATGCAGGTCCTCCAGTGCAGATAAAGTGCTTGAATATGAACACAGAAGAAGAAGAAGAAGAAGAAGAAGAAGAAGAAGAAGAAGAAGAAGAAGAAGAAGAAGAAGAAGAAGAAGAAGTGCTTGAATTCCTGTAGAAAAAAATTATCTTGGTTGCATGTGTAACCACTCATGCACCACCTGCTGTACCTCCTCATCACACCAAAAAGTCTTTACTCCCAGTGACTCTTTGAGTGATCCAAACAGGTGGAAATGACTTGGGGCTAGGTCTGGCAAGTGTGGGGGATGTGGTTCACAAGGTGGATGTCTTCGGTGGTTTCAACTGTTGCACAAGTAGTATGGTGGTTAAGCATTGTCATGTTGCAAAAGGACACCTTTATTCAGAAGTCCACGTCGTTTGGATGTGATTGCGGGTCAAAGATGATTCCTGAGAAGATCTGTGTACGTTTCACTGGTTACAGTTTTCCCTCTTGGCATGTAGTGCTCTGAAATAATGCCTCATTCATCCCAAAAGAGAGTCAGCATAAACTTCTTCTTTCATTCGCTTATAATTGATTGTCTATATCTGCAGTGTTGTCTTGTATAAACTTTATTGTCTTTTCTACTTCATTCAGTGGTCCATAGATTTGTATCTTCCACTTGTTTCTCAAGGCCATGTTTCTTATTTTGTGTAACAATGTTTTGTGTTTTGTTCAGTCGCGGTTATGTTTTCTTCATTCATGGTTATGCTTTCTTCAGTCATGGTTATGATGTCTTCAGTCATGTTTCATGTTTTTGTTAATTCACAATACTGCTTTTACTCATGTTTCTTTTTTTATTGCAGAGGAAGAACAAGCTATGGCACTCACTGCTTCCACCTGTCATTCTCTGTTGTTGAGAATCAGTAAGCTAAAGAGAATAACTTTAGCATTGAGAGCATCATCTGCAGTCAACAGCAACAGAACTTTATACCCTAACATTCCTCAGCCTTGTTGGCAGGGAGATGATTGGCTAAGCAGTAAATCAGACAGTGCTTGCCAGACAGATTACAACACAAAGCTTTATGACCAGACAAGGGAACGCTGTTCAAATGTTTTATCTGGATCACCAGCTCATAATTGTGATTTTCAAAGGATATCAAGACATTTAAAGCAGTATACTGTAGCTGTTCCATGTGTGCTCAGTAGGGGTTTCTCAACAATATCTGCACCATTTGCTGCCTGTCATCATCACAGTACAGCTTCATCCTTCTCCTCTTCCCATGAAAGACTGAGAGCAGCTAGCTCTTTACCTGAAAAACACCTTTTCGATCAACAAAATGCGTTGTATAGGTATAAATCACAGAAAAGTTTCAGCAGTTTTTCTCCAGCCAAGCTGATCTTGGACTCATCCCCTAAATCGCTTCAGCCATATCTCAGACTGATTAGATTTGACAAGCCAATTGGTAAGTACATACACTTCTTCTTCTTCTGCCCTTTATCTGTGCTGGGGCCCAGGCCCTCAACCAACTCACATCAAGTTATTCTATCCTTAGATATCTCCTACAGCTCCTTCCTTGTTCTCTCTAAATTATTTATCTGTCTCTAATTCTCTTCTCCTATTCATGTTTTTAGGTCTCTTTGTTTTGTTCTGTTCTCTAATTCATGGTTTTAGGTCTCCCTTTGTTCTCTTCTTCTATTCATGGTATTAGGTCTCTCTTTGTTTTGTTCTTTTCTCTAATTCATGTTTTTAGGTCTCCCTTTGTTTTGTTCTGCTCTCTAATTCATGTTGTTAGGTCTCCCTTTGTTCTCTTCTCCTATTCATGTTTTTTAGGTCTCTCTTTGTTTTGTTCTGTTCTCTAATTCATGGTTTTAGTTCTCCCTTTGTTCTCTTCTTCTATTCATGGTATTAGGTCTCTCTTTGTTTTGTTCTGTTCTCTAATTCATGTTTTTAGGTCTCCCTTTGTTTTGTTCTGCTCTCTAATTCATGTTTTTAGGTCTCCCTTTGTTCTCTTCTCCTATTCATGTTTTTAGGTCTCTCTTTGTTTTGTTCTGTTCTCTAATTCATGTTTTTAGGTCTCCCTTTGTTCTCTTCTCCTATTCATGTTTTTAGGTCTCTTTGTTTTGTTCTGTTCTCTAATTCATGTTTTTAGGTCTCCCTTTGTTTTGTTTGCCCTGTGGGTTCTGATGAAGGACCTTCTAGTTACACTATTCTCAGGTTTTCTCAAAGTGTGTCCTACCCATTACCAGCATCTTTTCCTTATTTTTTGATTCGCTGAAATCTGTGTCTTTCTCACTGTAAGCTCTTCTTGACTGATGTTTTCATACCATTTAATAATTCTGTTCTATGTAGGCAACAGTCTGATATATGTTAAGTATTCACATGTTTTATTGGTTATTCCTTGGATGTAGACACAGCAATCTTGGATGAAAAGGCTACTGACTGCACTAAGTGGAGATGTACTTTAAAATATCTTGAACTGGGTGAAAAGAGACTTATTCAACAAATGAATGAACTTTATTTTCAAAGGGTTACAGATATGGCAGTATCTGTATGAGATGAGACTACCTTTTTTTTCACCCACACTAATCACTGGGACTTTAACACTAATTTTCTGGGAATAGGTTGGGAAGAAAAGTTGATGAAGAAAGCAAAGCAGTTGGTGACCCCACCTCATGTATCATGGACTATATTATGTGGATACTTTAATTATCTCGTGTTCACTATATGTAAGTAAGGAAGATCAGATATTATATAGCAACATATGTGTACGCACTAAGAACCACTTTTGTCAGCAGTGAAGCTAACCTTTCTTTGTCTCAGTTTGGGCTATAACAGACAACGAACACATGCGTACACTTTGTCACAAACATTTTTGCATTGAGCAAGGCGCTAATGTGATTAGATTAGGAGAAGGCAAGTTCACATCATGGTGTGTGTGTGTAGCTTTCAATCAATCAATCATGTGCCATGCCGGAAAGCGTGGGCGGTCATGATTCGCCATTTCACTCGATCACCAGAGTCGTGGATCAGCTCAGTGTTCCTGTCTCGTCCATGCCATGTGGCCAAGCCATCCAGGTATTTTCCTCTCGGTCTTCTTCTTGGTCTGTTCCCTTCTATCTTGCCAGCTGTCACTAAGTTCTCCAGTCCATTTCTTCTCATAACATGTCCAAAAAATTTTGACTGTCTACGTCTAATTTCTCTAATCAGTCTACGATTGTCATTTGTCTCTTGTAGTACTTGGTCATTGGTTTTTCTATCTGTCCATGGTATTCTTTGCATTTTCCTCAGAAACCACATTTCTGCAGCCATCAGATGTTTTTCAGCTTTCATTTCATTTATATTTCTCTATGGGCATTGGGTTAAAGTTGACAATTAAATATCTCAAATCTGTAGAGGAAACACCACCACACCAAGGCCTAATCTTATTTACCACAACTTAGTCCTGATCCCAATCAGGCTCTATACGCTGTGCTGAATCATGACCTAGTTACATTCTAATGTGCCTCTTCGCAGATGTGAAGTTCTAATACCGGTCTTGTACACCCTCTCAATCCTGAGCCTGGAGAGGGGATGTAGAGCTCGCAACAGTCTCTGTGAAGATGGTACTTTGGTACTGGGTTGGGAACAAAGTCTCTACACCAATCTCACTCCAACAGAAGCAAGCCCTTGTCTGAGCTCAAGCATGTATGTTTAACACCAGTCCATCAGACTTAACAGTTTAAACAAGCTCAAGCATGTATGTTGAATACCAGTCCATCACACTTAACAGTTTAAACTCAGCCTGGAGGTCAGCAGTGAGGGAAAAAACAAAACAAAATTTAGTGTTCCAAGGATTTACCAACCATGCAAGTTTTCAATTTTGATGTTATCTAGTTTCTCCTGTGATCTTTACTTCTTTCCATTTACTTCTATAAATGCTGATCAATACCTGTGTATTTATTTATCAGGCTGTTTCAGTTGCCTGAAGGCAGCAATTGATGTTTGATTGTATGTGTTGTTTATCTAGGCACCTGGCTCCTCTACTGGCCATGCACGTGGAGTATTGCTCTTGCTGCCACGCCAGGATGTTGGCCAGATTGGACAATGCTGGCCCTGTTTGGGGCTGGGGCATTCTTCATGCGAGGTGCAGGCTGTATCATCAATGATATGTGGGACATAGACTTTGATGGCAGAGTAAGTGGCTTGTGTAAATACATGAATAGCTGGCAATGAAGTCATCATCATCATCATTAAATTATTACAGAGAATGCTTTCAAATATAGCAACATAGTTAAGTTAGTTGCATATCCTTTACAGGATGTCGCAGCTAACCCTTTCATATTTTGGCTGTTTGTGATTTCTTGGCAAATTTACGTTCAATAGTTTGCCATTGCTTTCTGAATGACCGGCACTCGTACCATTTTATGAAAACAAATGCAAGGCGAGCTGGTCTGCTGCCAAATCCCTCGCAGCGGTGTTTTGAATGGGATATATGGGATTACGAATTGCATCCATGACTCCTTCGCCACAGAGCCGGTAACATGCTTGCAAAAAAATAGACTTTTTGTGTCAACATTACTAGAACAACAATGAACGAGAAGAAGAAGAACAAGAAAAAATAGACTTTTTGTGTCGACATTACTAGAACAACAATGAACGAGAAGAAGAAAGAGAACAAGAAAAAATAGACTTTGTATTGACATTACTAGAACAACAATGAATGAGAAGAAGAAGAACAAGAAAAAATAGACTTTTTGTGTCGACATTACTAGAACAACAATGAACGAGAAGAAGAAGGAGAACAAGAAAAAATAGACTTTTTGTATTGACATTACTAGAACAACAATGAACCCGGGAAGGTTAACCCGGTCAACAAATGCCCGCAGAAGTCGGATGTGTCGGCCTAACGGCGCAAGGACGCAGCTCTGCTGTAAACAGGCACAACGCAATCACATCTGAAAAAAATTCCGGATGAACGCAGAAGAAGAAAAAGAAGAACAACAATGAATGAGAAGAAGAAGGAGAACAAGAAAAAATAGACTTTTTGTATCGACATTTCTAGAACAACAATGAACGAGAAGAAGAAGAACAAGAAAAAATAGACTTTTTGTGTCGACATTACTAGAACAACAATGAACGAGAAGAAGAAGGAGAACAAGAAAAAATAGACTTTTTGTATTGACATTACTAGAACAACAATGAACCCGGGAAGGTTAACCCGGTCAACAAATGCCCGCAGAAGTCGGATGTGTCGGCCTAACGGCGCAAGAACGCAGCTCTGCTGTAAACAGGCACAACGCAATCACATCTGGAAAAAAATTCCGGATGAACGCAGAAGAAGAAAAAGAAGAACAACAATGAATGAGAAGAAGAAGGAGAACAAGAAAAAATAGACTTTTTGTATTGACATTACTAGAACAACAATGAACGAGAAGAAGAAAGAGAACAAGAAAAAATAGACTTTTTGTATTGACATTACTAGAACAACAATGAACGAGAAGAAGAAAGAGAACAAGAAAATATAGACTTTTTGTATTGACATTACTAGAACAACAATGAACGAGAAGAAGAAAGAGAACAAGAAAATATAGACTTTTTATGTCGACATTACTAGAACAACAATGAACGAGAAGAAGAAGGAGAACAAGAAAAAATAGACTTTTTGTGTAGACATTACTAGAACAACAATAAATGAGAAGACGAAGGAGAACAAGAAAAAAAACATGGTTAGTGGAGAGGGTCGACTTCATTGCACCAGGTTTTACCCCATATAGTTGAATCTCTCTTCACAGAGCAATTAACTGCCTGCTGCAAGCATTGTTTAGAACACGACTCCGTAGTTCTGGTGATGACCTTCAGGTGTCTTTGGAAAAAAAAGTTCCCACAAAATTAATGTCGGAGCCTGAAAGAAGAAACCATGACCTTCTGGGTGCAAGGCAAATGGCTTAACCTCTTTGCCAAAATGGCTCCAGGGAGAAAAAGACAAATAAGAAGCTTAAAAAAGAAAACCACAGCAGGAACCTACTGTGCGTATGTAAAACATAATTGGAGCCTCACGGTTTTGTAGGCCTGAATGTATGGAGTAGGTGGCCAATCTTTCCCTGCAGTAGTGAACAACAAGAGCTGGCATTGAACCCTTCTACTATTGTCATTCCATTGTCAGTGTCCTAACCACTCAGCCAACATGTTCACAAGAGGAAGTTAGTTGCATGTCCGTTACAGGACGTTGCAGTTGTCCCCAGCATATTTGGGCTGTTTGTGACTTCTTGTCAAGTTTACACGTTCAGTAGTTTGCCATTACAATGGCAAACAAGTGGAAGAATAACCTAAAATAAGATATAAAATTGTAGTCCTGGGAAGGTTAACCCAGTCAACAAATGCCCACAGAAGTCGGATGTGTCTGCCTAAAGGCGCAATATCGCAGCTCTGCTGTAAACAGGCACAACGCAATAACGTCTGAAAAAACTCTCCAGATGAACGCAGAAGAAGAAGAAGAAGAAGAATCTCAGTAGCTAAAAAGCTTTTAGAAGAAACAAACATTTGTGACATCAAGAATCATCATGAAAGAGCTGTAGGATAGGATAATCACACCATATATTTTATGTGGTAGCCGCAGAAACACAGTGGCTGGCATGCTTACCTGCTGGCCTGGTGGTCATGTATGTGGATCTCCACAGAGGCAAATTTTAACATTGACCTGGGATATCTAGTCAACCCAGCCTGAAATGGAAAGCAGGACATGTACAGGCGGCCGGGTGATATTGACTATATTGTGTATAGTAGTGTCTGTGATAGTTAACATTGTGTCACTTGTATTCCTGTGATTGTGTATAGTGATGTCCGTGATAGTTAACATTGTGTCACTTGTATCCTTGTGATTGTGTATAGTAGTGTCTGTGATAGTTAACATTGTGTCACTTGTATTTCTGTGATTGTGTATAGTGATGTCCGTGATAGTTAACATTGTGTCACTTGTATCCTTGTGATTGTGTACAGTAGTGTCTGTGATAGTTAACATTGTGTCACTTGTATTCCTGTGATTGTGTATAGTGATGTCCGTGATAGTTAACATTGTGTCACTTGTATCCTTGTGATTGTGTATAGTAGTGTCTGTGATAGTTAACATTGTGTCACTTGTATTCCTGTGATTGTGTATAGTGATGTCTGTGATAGTTAACATTGTGTCACTTGTATCCCTGTGTTTGTGTATAGTAGTGTCTGTGATAGTTAACATTGTGTCACTTGTATCCCTGTGATTGTGTATAGTGATGTCTGTGATAGTTAACATTGTGCCACTTGTATCCCTGTGATTTTGTATAGTGATGTCTGTGGTAGTTAACATTGTGCCACTTGTATCCCTGTGATTGTGTATAGTGATGTCTGTGATAGTTAACATTGTGCCACTTGTATCCCTGTGATTGTGTATAGTGATGTCTGTGGTAGTTAACATTGTGCCACTTGTATCCCTGTGATTGTGTATAGTGATGTCTGTGATAGTTAACATTGTGTCACTTGTATCCCTGTGATTGTGTATAGTGATGTCTGTGATAGTTAACATTGTGTCACTTGTATCCCTGTGATTGTATATAGTGATGTCTGTGATAGTTAACATTGTGTCACTTGTATCCCTGTGATTGTATATAGTGATGTCTGTGATAGTTAACGTTGTGTCACTTCTTTCCATGTGATTGTGTATAGTGATGTCTATGATAGTTAACATTGTGTCACTTGTATTTCTGTGATTGTGTATAGTGATGTCTGTGATAGTTAACATTGTGTCACTTGTATCCCTGTGATTGTATATAGTGATGTCTGTGATAGTTAACATTGTGTCACTTCTATCCATGTGATTGTGTATAGTGATGTCTGTGATAGTTAACATTGTGTCACTTGTATCCCTGTGATTGTATATAGTGATGTCTGTGATAGTTAACATTGTGTCACTTCTATCCCTGTGATTGTATATAGTGATGTCTGTGATAGTTAACATTGTGTCACTTCTACCCATGTGATTGTGTATAGTGATGTCTGTGATAGTTAACATTGTGTCACTTCTATCCATGTGATTGTGTATAGTTATGGCTGTGTTAGTTAACACTGTCACTTGTATTCTGGGCATGAACAGGTTGCAAGAACCAGGACCAGGCCTCTAGTTTCAGGGGAGATCACTCAATTTCAGGCACTGGTTTGTCTGAGTACGCAGCTCTCTTGTGCTCTGGCCATTCTGCTGCAGCTTAACACATATAGGTAAAGTTAACACATATAGGTAAAGTTAACACATATAGGTAAAGTTAACACATAAAGGTACAGTGACTTATATTGTTGCCTTTACCATCTGTACAATCACTGCTACAGCTTAGCACATATAGGTACAGTGACTTATATTGTTGCCTTTATCATCTATACCACTACAGCTTGAAGACACATGAAGGGTGTAGCATAGGTGGGAGCGCAAGCGCAATTGAAATACCACTACTTTTATCGTTTCTTAACTTATTCAGTCTCGCTAGAGATTTGTTCGCAGCAGACGAGCATAATCTCCGGCGGGCCTATTCTCGCCGGTCGCGAGAGCCGCACAGTGGAAGGATGGGAGATATTGCTCGCAATAGACAAGCAATATCTCCTGCGGTAGCTCTGGCGGGCCTATTCCCGTTGGTCGCGGGGTCCGCTAAAGTCAGGTGGAGAGTTTGACGATAGTGCACGCTTTACACAGGCCCGGACACTTGTGATTGACAGACGTGCGCGCCCTTATGGTCCGGGCTCGTATGAGGTCCTCACCTCGTGGTGGCAAGGTCTTGGAGGTTTTGACGCTGTGCCGCCAGCGTCTGCAGCCTACCTTGTGCCAGACGTATTGGTTACCCATTCCTCTGGAATACACAAGAATTAGGCAGAGAGAGGGATCATGTAGTTTGGGCACCACATGTTTCTCTGAAGCTCTGCCCAGGCATTGTGATGGAATATTGGCCACATTTCAACTCACATACTTTAGTCTGTCAAGACTGCAAGGCGCCACTCACTACAGCTGAACACATATAGGTAAAGTTTTTTCTATTGTTGCCCTTACCATCTATACCACTACAGCTTAACACATATAGGTACAATTCTTTCTATTGTTGTCTTTACCATTTATACCATCACCACTACAGCTTAACACAAATAGGTGAAGTTACCTCTGTTGTTGCCTTTATCATAACTACCACCACCACCACTACGGCGACTACAGTTTAAAACATATAGATATAGGTAATATTATTTCTGCTGCTTCTATTTCCACCATCACAACTACAGTTAACATATACAGAGAGCTCTATAACCAACACTACTCTGCCACTGTTGCATCTGAAGCTTAACACATCAAATTATCCCATTCCCCTAGGTTACCTTGTAGCGGTAGAGGTGCTTGCATGTTCCAATGACCCAAGAGCCATGCCGACGGTAGCACAGCTACTTGTAAGGTCTCCCATGTTCAGGTCAAGGGATAGGGACCAGATAAAGCGGTACACAAACCTACTGCCTCGTAGGTAGACTGGGCACAGTCAAAGGCTTGGGGAAAACAAACCCCCAGAAATACTTGTCGAAGTTGGATGTATTGAGCCACAGGCTTGACAACAGTGCAACACAATTCACTTGACTATGATGATGAAATATTACAATGAAATGTTACCATTACACATCAAGCCCATAGATGCACAAGTCTCCCCTTCAGAATTTCTACGAGCATGTGACAGCTGATCACACCAGTTTAGTATTGGTTCACATTTTCTTTTGTCCTTTATTAAGTCTTCAAGTTTAGCAACTCCTTTTCTTCTTCTTCTTCTTCTTCTTCTTCTTCTTCTTCTTCTTCTTCTTCTTCTTCTTCTTCTTCTTCTTCTTCTTCTTCTTCTTCTTCTTCTTCTTCATCCTCCTTCCTCTCGTTCTCTTCTTCTGCCTTGTATCCTTCATTGGGGCATGGACCTTCAATCAACACCAAGTCAGCCTATCTTTTGCTATCTCCTGCAGCTCTGTCCATGTTCTCCACATATTTATTTCTGTCTTTAATTCTATTCTACATGTGTTTTTAAGTCTCCCACTATTTCATTTGCCTTGTGGGTTCTAGATAAGGGAGTGTCTAGATATACTATCTTCAGGTTTTCTCAGTGTGTCCCACCCAGTGCCTGCATCTTTTCCTCATCTCTTAATCCACTAGAATTTGTTTAGTTCTCTCCTTGAGTTCTACATTGGTGCTTCTGTTATACCATTTTCGTCCTACTATTCTGCGCAGCACCGCCAATTAATGAATGTTTGTAGCGCATTAGTATTTCTTTTAATTATTCTCTATGTTCTGATCCATATGGCAGTACTGATTTAACACTGGAGTTATATATTCTAAGTTTGGTGCTCAGTTTAATTTCTTTTGACTTCCACACATTTCCTAGTGCTGTGAAAGCTTCTCTTACCTTTTGCATTCTTTTGTTAAGTATCTTTATCAGTTCCACCATCTGTTTCTACATTGCTGCTTAATTAGGTGAATGATTGCACATCTTGAAATGAGGTTTCACCAAGGAAGATTGGGTCGTAGTGTGCTTGGTTTAATCTCAGGAAGCACATTTGATACAAATGCACATCGAAGTTGGACACACTGACCTTTGAGGTGTATAGCAAGATTTGTGCACTCTCTTTGAAAAAGCAACTAAAAGGGAGCAGAAGCAAATAATATACACACATGTATTATGCTAATACATACATATGTTCATCTCTGTTTGTTAGGAAAGAAAACCTACCTATGGATATATAGGTCCCGTTAGTTTGGATGGAATCTTTAGAAGAAGAAAACTTGACACAAGTACACGCCAAAGTTGGACACACTGACCTCAGAATTGTATAGCAAGATGTTATTCACTCGCTTTACACAAACCTCTTATAAAGGTGGTCCTTATCCTGGTGCAAGGAAATGCAACCTAAATATTAAATGTCATGGCAGGGCAGACCAGGCCCTAAGTAAGCCTTGGTCAGCAACTGGTCTAGGATCGAAGCTCCAGTAGAGCATTGTTTTGCTGAACCTGCAGCTTCTGCATCTTGTCTTGTTCCAGATGAATAGGTGTTATCCTTCCCTCTGGAGTTAACTAGGCAGGCTGAGCAAGGGATTGTACTGCATGGGCAACACATGGTCTCTACAATTCAGCCAATACTTTGTGCTGTGGGGAGGAATAAACTTTGCTACCACCATATGTTATTTTTATTATGCCTTGTTACAAGCACAATGTAACAAACTATAGTCTGTCAAGGCCGTGAGGTGTCAGTCAGTCAGTGGAATCGAAGCACTCGCTTTGAACAAAAAAAGAATAAAAGAGAAGAAACAAACAAATAATACACACACATGTTTATGTTCTAATACATACGCACTTTCATCTCTGTTTACCTGTTTGTCTTACAGCATAATTCTTGGTGCTGCATCCCTGGGTATAGTCGTCACATATCCTTTGTTTAAACGTGTCACCTATTGGCCACAGTTTATACTGGGTAAGTTTTGCTGTCTCAGTTATTCATGGAATACGTTACATGACCCATCTGTGTGAGTTTATTTCCCATGCTATCTCAGTTATTCATGAGTTAGATTACATGACCCATCAATATATGAGTTTATTTCTCATGCTGTCTCAGTTATTCATGAGATACATTACATTACCCATCTATATGTGAGTTTATTTCCCATGTTGTCTCAGTTATTCATGAGATACGTTACAAGACCCATTAATATGTGCATTTATTTCCCATGCTGCCTCAGTAATTTATGAGATACATAATGTGACCCATCTATATGTGAGTTTATTTCTCATGCTGTCTCAGTTATTCATGAGATATGTTACATGACCCTCTGTATGTGAGTTTATTTCCCATGCTGTCTCAGTTATTCATGAGATACATTACATGACCCATCAATATATGAGTTTATTTCTCATGCTGTGTCAGTTATTAATGAGGTACATTACATGACCCATCTATATGTGGGTTTATTTCTCATGCTGTCTCAGTTATTCATGAGATGCATTACATGACCCATCAATATGTGGGTTTATTTCTCATGCTGTCTCTGTTATTAATGAGATACGTTACATGACCCATCAATATATGAGTTTATTTCCCATGCTGTCTCAGTTATTCATGAGATGCGTTACATGACCCATCAATATGTGATTTTATTTCTCATGCTGTCTCAGTCTCCTCAGGGGCTTCTCATCAATTTATATTTGTGTGCACTGTATTTGTGTTGTGTATTTGTGCTTATGCACATAGGTATGTGTTGTTCTAGCACAATAATTAGTAAATTGATTTACATATCAGAGCTGTCCAAAAAAGAAACCTGACTTTTAAAACAGTGTTACGAGTAAGTGGGTCAGTGAGATAGCAACTACATATTTGTTTGCCTGTAACGTTTACTTTTAGTCTAATAGTAGCGGGATCACAGCCTGGCGGTTAGCTGTTCACGTACATGTAGTACACTTGGCAATTTTTAAAACATTCATCAAAATTAGTGCTAAATCTGCTTATTGATGAACAAAAAGAAATCTCATACACAGTCTGGCACTATTAGAATGATCAAATGCTGACAAAAACTTTCTGAAAAATTAGTCAGTAATCATTAGTCATTAGTCGCGGTTCCAACTTCACGGCAACGGGTCGTCCCCATTATGCTCCATAACTGTGCCAGTGAATATCACACAAAATGCTTCTCACTGCCCCATGTGAAAAGTGGAACAGACAGGAGTTTCAAGAAACCAACAGCCCTCGCAGGTATACATTGCTTAATGCTGCCGCCAAATGGCAACACAAAAGTCCTCCACGAAAAATACAGTTCATCGTCGATGGAAGCGGCAGTCACTAGAAAACCGACAGCCACACATTACTGCATAAGGTAGTCCAGTCAGTTCTGCGACAAAGCCGGCTGCCATTATTCCGAACATGCAGTTCACGCTACAAACAAACGCTGACAGATGTCAAAGCTTTTCACTGTGCATAATGCCGCCGCCAGAATGCCAACACAAAAGTCCTTCACAAAAAATACAGTTCATCGTCGATGGAAGCGGTAGTCACTAGAAAACCAGCAGCCACACTCTGAAAAATGATATGAAAGGTAACAAAACCTAGGTTTATAGCTATGATGTCAAAACTAAGAGGCAATCATCACATTGGGTCAGAATGTCATCACTGCAACAAACAAAAAGCACATTAGAGTTGCTCAAATGTGAAGGTTTTGTTGATGTCTTTTTCGTTTGGAAAGTCTCTCATCTCATCATGTTCCTCTTGTACCTTGCGGTGTCGAGGTGAAGTATAAACTTCGTGAGAGTGCCCGGTTATGGGCTTCGTATATCGACATTCCCATGGATTCTGTTATTCCCTCCGTCCAGCGTTTACGTGGTCGGCCTCTTCCTCTGTTTCCATCTGGTCTGTACGTCATTGCCTGTTGTGGCATGCTGTTGACTGGTAGCCTACTTGCATGGCCAAACCATTTGACTTGCTGCTTTCTAATAAAATCTAGAGCAGCTTTAACCCCCACTTTAGTCCTGATTTCTTCATTTCTGATCTTATCTCTTCTTGATACGTTGAGTATTCTTCTCAGGAACCTCATTTCTGTTGTTGTGATTTTTCTTTTCTCTTTTTCTGTCATTGTCCAGGTTTGGAAAGTAACCATTTATAATGAGTTCCATCCTGTCAGACAATCAACAAAGAGTTCAAATTTAATGTCATGGAATCATTTAGATATGGCTCATATGCAAAAAAAAAAAAAAAAGACTGTTTTCTTTCATTTGCTTGAAATTTGTCTATAACTGCAATGTTGTCTCTTGTATGAACTTCCCCCGGGAAGGTTAACCCAGTCAGCAAATGCCCACAGAAGTCGGATGTGTCGGTCTAATGGCGCAAGAACGCAGCTCTGCTATAAACAGGCACAGTGCAATCACGTCCGAAAAAACTCTCAGGATGAACGCAGAAGAAGAAGAAGAAGAAGTATGAACCTGTCTTTTTTTAGTTCACTCAGTGGCCCATAGATTTTATCTTCTTGTGTTGTTTCTCTAGGCTAGAAGATTTGCCTAAATATGTTGTATTTTGAGCAGTCTTGAAATATGTGATCTGTCACATGTGCACATGGCTTATTTTTTAAAAAAAGGCCTGAAGCATCGACTAGCAAAATGCTGCACCACAATAAGGCACCAGTGCACACATCACGACTTAGTTTTGAGTTTTTAGCAAAGCTCAAGACAACTGTTGTCCCCACAGCTGTCATAACTCTCCATATTTTGCCCCTGCAGATATTTTTCTTGCTACCAGAGTTGACATACACCCTTAAATATCGCCAGTTTCATACCATAGATGAAGTCAAGTCAACAAGTAAAGTACCCTTTTGTACTAATTATGGCACATCTGACACATGACGCACAACCCATATTTGTATAGACCAATCGGCACTTGGTGGGTGCTGGTGTCAGTATCGTACCTGTTGCCTTTACTTCCCCAGAGGTTTCTGGGTACCCATTTTAGGCCGGACCAACCTGGAATCCAGGTAATTAAAAATCAACAAAATCCACCTCAGTACTGATCAAACCCTTGACCTGTAGGTCAGCATGGCAGAATGGATAAAACCGCATGTTCTTAAACATCCGGTGTGCTGATGCCGAGGTAAGGGGTTCAGCCCCTACAGTGGACAGTTGAACTAAAATGTTGACCAGTCATCCTTGACTTGGGGATGTAAATTACAAGTACCTCTGAAGTCAAAGTGGGTTCGCCTGATGATGAGGGACACTGTTAATAGGAAAAACTAACCCAAGAGCAAAATTCAGTCCAGCACTACTGGAAGTAGTGTGTATAGACTACGCTTGAGTTCAAAGCGAGCGAGCGCAAAACAAAATCCTTGACCCTGGTCGACTGGCCACTATATTACCGCAGCTCCCTACCATAGAATAGGTCCTGGATAATTTAATGCAAGACAAGCATGCTTTCCCAGAAAATGATTTCCAGGATGCATTCCAAAGCTGGAACACACTTTGGGAGCTATGTATCAACCGTGGAAGGATCTGTTTCAAAGGAGAAAAGTCTGGCTAATTTATAAGTAAAGCAAAACTATTTTTTTTTTTCAAATAGTCTAGTTTCTTTTTGGACTGCCCTCATATGTAATGACACAGCACATTGATTATTGTGTTCATTATTTAATTGTGCGTGGTTTCTGTACATGAATATGTGGATTGCTTACATATGTTTTGTCTCTATATTACGCTGTACATTAATGTTCTGAATGTTTTGTTGATGTATATTAATAAGCACATTACATATGTATGTTCATTGTCTACACATTTTGTACTTTATGTGTGTATGTTGTCTCTGTATGTTAATATGTGCATTACATTGTGTCTGTATTATCTTTATGTGTTCATGTGTACATTGTATACACATAATTAAATTAATTGTTTGTCCATCAAGAGAGTTCTAAGATGGCTCATAAGGCCTTTTTATGGCTCAAATTGTTCTTTGTCAATGTGGGCAAAGAATGCTTGACGTTTCTGGAGGAGGATCTCCTGCAGTGGTTTTTCTGTCCAGTCTTTTCTTCACAGCTCTTGCAGTTCTGGTTGCTTCACGAGTGACTGCGCCCTTGTGTAATGATGTACGCCACGAATTTCGGTCTTTGGCAGCAGTCTTCCAGGTGTCATGATAAATTCCAAAAGCTTTCAGTGAGATTTTCTGAGTGTCTTTAAAGCGTTTCCTGTGGCCGCCTTCAGAGCATTTACCACAACGCAGCTCGCTGTAAAAAATTTGTTTAGGGAATCTGTGATCTGGCATGCGAGTTAAGTGACCAGCCCAGCGAATCTGATCTTAACCCACGCCTGCCGCTTGTCCGCTCACCAATCACCACAGGGCTTGAAGGTGATATATGAAGTTGGATGAAGAATGACTTGAGCAATGAATTGGATTAAAGTAGGGAAGAGTTGCGCAATTCGTTGACCTCACTTGTGGCAAGACAAGTCAAGACGACTGGAGACGGATACAGGTGCAGTGAATGACCAGGGCGCTCTACGTGCCTTGCTGTGCTCATTACGTTCCACAACACTTTGCAGGTAAACGCCTTCTTGCCCGTTGAATCATCAGTGATTTCTTCCGCACAGTCTGCCGAATCCTGTCTTCACATGCTTCACATACCCTAGTTCACCGATTGGTTTGGCACTAAATCGGGTACCCTCGCCTAGTTTAGCCAGCCTGTCACAGCTGTTGCCCTGGGGGGTGGCCGCTGTCGCATGCTGACAGCCACTAGGAGCCACAGGCGTGAGCTGGATGTCAGGCTTGGACCAGTGGGGAATGGTCCCTGAAAAGGGAGCGACAATCATCCTTACCAAAGGTGCTACCAATGCCTGACACCCCAGACCCCACATATACGTTGTACATCTGTACCTGGTGATAACCGGTCATATTGTTTGCATACATGGTACACCTACAGCTGGTGATAACCGGTCATATTGTTTGCATACATGGTACACCTACAGCTGGTGATAACCGGTCATATTGTTTGCATACATTGTACACCTACAGCTGGTGATAACCGGTCATATTGTTTGCATACATTGTACACCTATAGCTGGTGATAACCGGTCATATTGTTTGCATACATTGTACACCTACAGCTGGTGATAACCGGTCATATTGTACATATACATTGTACACCTACAGCTGGTGATAACCGGTCAAATTGTACATATACATTGAACACCTACATTTGGTGATAACCGGTCATATTGTACATATACATTGAACACCTACATCTGGTGATAACTGGTCACATTATACATTGTACATCTAGAGCTGGTTATAACCGGTCAGCTGAGGTATGAAATGAAAGTTCTCTACTTACCCAATGGTCTCCTGTGATGACATGAATTTCATTTTTATATGATTGTATAATGTGATTGTGTTGTGTCTTTATACTGTGTACTTATGTTGTGTGACTGTATTGCATGATTATATTGTGTGGTTGTGGGAACACTCAGGTTTATTTGCTATGGAGGAAGAAGACTTGCTGAGAAAAAAAATGTTTACTCAGGGCAAAAAACGCATTATAGATGTGATTGTTCCGTATTCACAGTTGACATTTGACAGAGGTATACCTGTATTTGTGGAAACATTACAGCTTCTAGCTAGTGTCTGTCTTATCACTCACAATTAATACTCACAGACAGGTAGGTGTGTAAATATATATATATATACATATTTGTGGGAGTATACATCCTCTAGTGCAGCGATTGTTTCATCACTCACTGTTGATACTGACATAAATCTACTGTTTTCAGCCAACCCATTATGTTCATGCATCTAACCCCCCAGCTGCTTCATAATTCATCCCTTGATTCTAATTCACACACACATCTAACCCTACAATTGCCGCAGATTTCAGTCAACACCCTATTCTAATTCACGCAATTAACAGTACAGTCTGCAGATTTCAGTCAACAATCAATCAATCATGTGCCATGCCGGAAAGCGTGGGTGGTCATGACTCGCCATTTCACTCGATCACCAGAGTCGTGGATCAGCTCAGTGTTCTTGTCTCATCCATGCCATGTGGCCAAGCCATCCAGGTATTTTCCTCTCGGTCTTCCTCTTGGTCTGTTCCCTTCAATCTTGCCGGTTGTCACTAAGTTCTCCAATCCATTTCTTCTTATAACATGTCCAAAAAATTTTGACTGTCTACGTCTAATTTCTCTAATAAATTTACGAGTTTCATTTGTCTCCTGTAGTACTTGGTTATTGCTTTTTCTATCTGTCCATGGTATTCTTTGCATTTTCCTCAGAAACCACATTTCTGCAGCCATGAAGTGTTTTTCAGCCTGACTGCACATTGACCAAGTTTCACATCCATACAAAAGAACAGGCTCTATATAGCATCTCAACACTCTTTTTCTCATTTCAATTGACATCTTTTTATTGGTCAGAATGTTTTTCGTCTTGCTAAAGGCTACTTTCGCTATGGCGATTCTTGTTCTAATCTCTTCAAGGCATCTCCCATCAGATGTTGTGATGTTCCGAGATAATTGTATTGATTCACTTGTTGAAGAATATTCCCATTTACTTGTATATTACATTGTGGTACTTCGTTCTTCCTAGTGATGACCATAACCTGTGTCTTCTCACTATTTAATTCCAACCCGTTGCTCACTGTGTACAACAACCGCATTCACTAATTGTTGCAGATCCTGCGCATTGTTTGCAATCAATACTGTATCATCTGCATATCTAATGTTATTGATGTTTCATCCTCCAATGCTGATTCCCTTTATATCCTCTATATTTCTGAAAATATTTTCACTGTATAGGGAAAAAAGATCTGGAGACATTACACATCCCTGCCTAACACCTCTCTTAATAGGCTGATATTGACCCACTTCATTATCAATCCTTATGTCAGCTTGTTGTTTCCAATATATGTTTTTTATAAGTCTAATGTCTTTCCCATCAATTTGTAGATCTGCAAGCATATCCACCATGTTGACATGTCTAACTCTTTCAAAAGCTTTTGTGTAGTCAATAAAGCAAAGATGTATAGCCTTGTTTACTTCTATAGCACGTTCAATAACTGTTCGCAGCATATACACAGCATTTACTGTACCCTTTCCTTCTACAAACCCACATTGTTCTTCCCCTATTTCAGGTTGTAATTTCTTCCTCATTCTTTGCGTGATAATTCGTAGCAAAATCTTTGTGATGTGACTCATTATACTAATTGTTCTATGTTGATCACATTCCAAGGCTCCTGATTTCTTTGGAATTGCAATAAATACAGAGTTACATAATTCATTATCATATAATGTGTTCAGCAGTCTGGTGACTTGATCTAGTCCATATTCTTCTAAAGCTTTAATCATTTCTGTTGTGATGTTATCTGCACCGGGGGCCTTGCCAGCTTTCATATGCTTAAGAATATTTCGAACCTCCATCTTCAAAATTGGTGGTCCTTCATTATTAAATCTAATATCATACTGTTCATCTCTGTTATCCTCATAAAGGTTTTTCACATAATCTGTCTATACCTGTAGAATCTGATCTTTTTCTATTATGATTTTGCCATCTTTAGTTTTTAGACAGCTTGTTGATGTACTTTATTTTATTAGTAAGTTCCTGAATTCTTTTTTGCACTAATCTGGTATTTTGACTGTTGTGTTGTTTTTCAATTTCTAAGCACTTTTCCTCAAGCCATGCTTCTTTTGCCTCCTTATATAATATTCTGACTTGTCTGTGAATTTCTTCATATTTGGCAGAATTATTTTTGTTGAGTCTTCTTGTTTCCATTAGGTGTAAAATTTCTTCAGTCATCCATTTCTTACGATCCACCTTCTTTAATTTTGGAATAGTTGATTCTGCAGCCAAAGTGAATGAATTCTTCAACATTTCCCATTGATCATCCACATCCTGGAATAGGATCTCTAGAACAGACAATATATCAAATCTGTTATGTACTTCTATGTTGAATTTGTTTTGTATTTCCTTGTCATTACTCAATGTACACAAGTCATATTTAGTGTTTCCTGTTATATACTTGACTTTCTTCAACTTTATCCTCAATTTTCCAGTAAGTAATGTGTGGTCACTATAACAATCAGCACTGGGAACTGTTTTTGCTATTGTTAACACGTTTCTAAATCTTCTGCTAATCAGAATATAGTCAATCTGGTTTCTAATCCTGTTATCAGGACTCCTCCATGTCCATAATCTTCTAGGGTGTTGTTTAAACCAGGTGTTTCCTACAATCATTTCCTGCTCTTTTGCCCACTCTACGAGTCTGTATCCTCTTTCATTTCTCTCTCCTAAACCATAGTTTCATACTGTGTATCTATCCCCTTGATTTCCTACTTTTGCATTGAAGTCCCCTATTATGATGTTTATTTCTGAATTTTTACATTTCTTTAAGGCAGCCTCTATGTCATTATAAAATTCTTCTACACTATCTTCACTGGATTCTTCTGTTGGGGCATATACTTGAATAACATTTATGCTAAAAGGTCTGCCACTTAATTTAACTAGTAGAACTCTGTCCGACACGGCCCAATATCCTTGAACAGATTTTAATGTTTTCCGGTCCAAAATAATTGACACTCCCCTTTGTTGATCTTCACCTCCAGAATAAATAATCTTAAAATCTTCATCTATCTTGATGCCTGCTCCTATCCATCTAGTTTCGCACATCCCTAAAATATTAATTTTTTTCTCTTTCCAGTTCTTGTTTTTGTTCTCTAATTTGTCGTCGTCATTTAAGGTCCTAACATTCCATGTTGCTAATTTTAATATCTCTGTCCTTGTCTTGCGATGATCAGTCTTTAGGCGAATCATAATGTACTAGGCACTTTTAAAGAGGTAGTTTGCCGTTGCTTTCCTCTATGGCAGTGACCATACTGGTTAGATGACCGCAACCATTGTCTCTCGAAAGAGATCCTTTGTCTGCTGTCGCGAAACTTGAGACCATAACCAACAAATATCTGTCGGCTGCCCTCAAAGTTTCATCCACCACCTGCCTTCCGTGGCTTCTTTTGAACACTTCCAATAAACGAATACGAAATGACACCACATAATCCACAGGAAAACACTAAACAGCGTGAAACACTAAACAGCGTCTCCGAAGAATAAACGCGTCACGTCGTCGCCATTTGTACCGGAAGATCAGTCAACACCCTATTCTAATTCATGCAATTAACTGTACAGTCTGCAAATGTCTGTCAACTTAGTATTCTAATTCACAAATCTAACCCTGCAGTTGCACATTATGTGGAAAAATATACTGGAAAACTTAGTGATAACTGGGAATATTTATGAGAAAAGAGCAAGAGGAAAGCAGAGATAAATATTTGGATAGTATGGCCACATGGCATAATAAAGACAAGAACACAACTGATCCAAGATTCTGGTGATGGTATGAGATATCACAACATGACCACCCATGATTATCCAAGATTCTGGTGATGGTATGAGATATCACAACATGACCACCCATGATTATCAGTATGGCACATGATGATGATGATGATGCGACTCTCAGCCAGTTCACCTAAGCTCATTTACATACTCCTACTCACACTTCTCATATCATTTGAGTCATTGGTGTCATAGTGTGAATGATGTTCTCCTCATGTCATGTTAGTGATTTCTGTCAGTCTGTGAGTAATGGTTCCCTCATACTACTGAGTTAATTGATGTCAGCATGTGAATGATTTTCCCCTCATTTCACCTAACGGGGATGTTCCTCTTGTGTCACTTGATTGATTGATGTTGTTTGTGTAACAGTGAAGATATCATTGCAGTTGAGTTATTAATGTCATCATGAAAGTGATGATCTCTTAATTTCATTTAAGTGAGTCATACCAGTGTAATCAGTGTATCAGTAATGGTCCCACAATATCACTTCAGTGATTTTAATATCAGTGTGTGAATGGTGTGATTGATATCAGTGTGTGAATGGTATGATTGATATCAGTGTGTGAATGGTATGATTGATATTTGTGTGTGAATGGTGTGATTGATATTAATGTGTGAATGGTGTGATTGATATCAGTGTGTGAATGGTATGATTGATATTAGTGTGTGAATAGTGTGATTGATATCAGTGTGTGAATGGTATGATTGATATTAGTGTGTGAATGGTATGATTGATATCAGTGTGTGAATGGTGTGATTTATATTAGTGTGTGAATGGTATGATTGATATTAGTGTGTGAATGGTGTGATTGATATCAGTACTTGAATGGTGTGATTGATATCAGTACTTGAATGGTATGATTGATATTAGTGTGTGAATGGTATGATTAATATCTGTGTGAGAATGGTGTGATTAATATCAGTGTGTGAACAGTGTGATTGATATCAGTGTGAGAACAGTGTGATTGATATCAGTGTGAGAATGGTGTGATTAATATCAATGTGTGAACGGTGTGATTAATATCAGTGTGTGAACGGTGTGATTGATATTAGTGTGTGAGGTCAGCATACCCAAATTATAAGAGCCTGACTCCTAAACTTCCAGTCTGCTGATACTGAGGTAGCTGGTTTAACTCCCACACTGGTCAACTAGACTTAAATGTGTAGCTTCTCATCCTTGACTTTGGGACATAAATTACAAGCACCTCAGAAGTTGGAGTGGGTTCACCTGGTAGATGATTGATGTAAACGTAAGAATGATAGTCCCCTCATATCACTTATATAATTGTTATAAGTGTAATAGTGATGGACGACTCATATCATGATGGTTACAGTTGCCGATAATTGTATGATGTGAAGGAAACAATAACCTACTTCTGTTTCAGGCTTGACACTAAACTGGGGTGTCCTGATGGCTTGGTCATCTCTAATGGGATCAGTGGAGCTGCCAGCCATCGTCTTATACCTCACCTGTTCCTTGCAAACAGTCATATATGACACGATTTACGCACACCAGGTACATACATTCAGATGACAGTACTTCTGTCAGTCCACAATGTAACTGCCAGTCACTGGTGTGACAGTCAGCTGGCGGTACAATACTATCAGTCCTTGCATGAAGGGCACGGTCAGTTCATAATGTCTCCATAGTGTTAGCTCACAGTCCGATATTGTGATATTGTCACTTCTCTAGATGACACTACATTTCATAGGTGTGGCAGTTATTTGACAATACAATACTGTCAGTCCATGGTGACATAATTATGATGTGATTCTGTTGATTTGAGATGAGGCGCTGTCTATTCATGATCTTACTGTCAACTAATTATTTGATACTGCCACTTCAGGTGACATTGTCATATCCTTTGTGTGACACTGTCAGATCACTTCATAATTTTCACAATGTCAGTCGGCAGTGAGACGCTTTCAGTTTATGATGTGGCCCTGCCGGTTCACTATATGACATTGTTTAAGTTCACAGCATGACACTTAATCTATAGTGTAACGCTCAAGTCCATAGTGCGACACTTTCATGATGTGGCATTGTCCATGATGTGACACTGTCAGTCCATTATGTGAGACAGACAGTCCATAATCTGACATTGTCAATCCATAATGTGACACTGTCAATCCATAGTGTGACATTGTCAGAACATGGTGTGACACTAAGTTCATGAAGTGACACTGTCAGTCCATAATGTGACACTGTCAGTACATAGTGTGACACTGTCAGTACATAGTGTGACACTGTCAATCCATAGTGTGACACTGTCAGTCCATTTTGTTACACTTCTAGTCCCTGGTGTAACACTTTCGTGATGTGGCTTTGTCCATGATGTAACACTGTCAGTCCATAAATCAGTCCATGACATGATTTTGTCAATCCATATATAGCACTGTCATTCCATGAGTTAGTCCATATATAACGCTGTCATTCCATGAGTCAGTCCATTGTGTGACACAGCTTTTCCAACACTGTCCGTCTATGATGTGATATTGTTTGTCTTTTTTATGTTTTTGTGTGTGGTAATGTCGATAAGTATAGTCAAGTCTTAGTCAGATATGACTGAGCTACCGTATGACAGTAGACAGTACTACCTGCTTTTTGTTAGCGCCAAATTTTAGGTGTCCCTCACTAAACCCAACATCCTATTTTGTGCCAACTGCTTCGGGCAATTGGGAGGGTACAAGCCTTACCCTTGTGCGAGAAAATGCAGCCTAAAGACTAAATGTCATGGCAGGGCAGACCAGGCCCTAAGCCTTGGTCTGCAACTGGTCTAAGATGGAAGCTCTGACATGCGAACAGTTAGAGTATCGCTTTGCTGATCCGGCAGCTTCTGCAGCTTGTTTTGTTCCAGACATATTGGTGTTACCTTTTCTATGGAGTAAACTAGGCAGGCTGAGAGAGGGATTATGCTGCATGGGCAACACATGGTCTCTAAATTTAACCCAAACTTTGTGTTATGGTGGGGTATAACTCCATTTTACAAACTATGTCTATCAAGTTAGCAAGGTGATGTGACATTGTTAGTGTGTTGTGTAAATATTATGAGCTCAATAGATATCACTGTCTGTCCAAAATATGACACTTGTTAACCCACAAAGTGATGCTGTCAGTGCATAATGTGACATTGTCAGTTCATCATGTGACACTATGAATGGTGTGAGATTGTCCACTAGATGGAATTGTCACTTCAAGATGTGATACTGTCAGTTCATGATGGGACATTGTCAGTTTATGATGTGATATTGTCCATGATGTCACACTGTCACTTTATAATGTGACACTCAGTTTATGATGTGACATGTCATTTTATGATGTGACACTCATCTTGATGTGACACTGTCAGTTCATGGTGTGATGCTGTTGTGAATAATGTGACACTCTCAGTTTATGTTGTGACACTGCCTATGCTTTGACACTGTTCATGATATGACACTGTTGTGACTTACGTGACATTGTCAATCTACAAGATAGAATTGTCAATTCATAATGCAACACATGAGCTCAAAGGTTGACACCGTGAGTCCCTGGTGTCACACTGCCAGCTTTGGAAGAAATGTATAGACTCGTCAGGACACATCTTTGAGATTGTCCTCTTGGGAAACAACTTTTACACATCAGCAGACATCTCACAAATTGTTCGCCAAAACCAATAATTGCTAGTATTTTATTGCTGTTATTTTGTTATAAAAATATTGCATTATTTGGTTAAAATATTGCGTTACTTGGCCAATTCTTTTCTTGATTTGGGTACTGAGTTTTGTTACAGTGAATGTCCTCCCATCTGCTGTTTTCCCTTTGGTTCTGGCTGTGGACTGGTTGTTGGGTTTTCTATGATGTTTATTAAGCAAACTTATTTTACAGATGATTCCATTTGCACTGAGTGGATGTTAGGGCTGTGCTTGGTCGGTAGTCTCCTGACATGTTTATATGGCTGTACTGTGATTGGACTATAGTGTTTTAATATGATGGTAGGGCTTTACTATGATTGGTCTGTAATATTTAAAACATGATAGGATTATTGTGATTGGTCTATAGTATGTTGATATGATGGTAGGTTGAGCTGTCTTGATTGTTCTGTAGTATTTTAACATGATGAAAGGTTTATACTGTGATTGGTTTGTAGTACCTTTGGATGATGGTAGGACTTGATTGGTCAGTAGTTTCTTGGCATGATGGTAGTGCTGAACTTTGATTGGTTAGTAGTATCTTGGCATGATGGTAGGGCTAACTGTGATTGGTTTACAAAATCTTAACATAATAGTAATGCTGTGCTGTGAATAGTTTGTGTAGTAGTATCTTGACATGATAGATTGAAAATGACAAGGTTAGATTTTGACATCTTAGTTTTAAACTTACAAAGTGGTGATCACAGCAGCAGCAGAGATGACAACCAGGAGATTGATGGAGCTGACAAGGTGGACAACATTGAGCCTTCTAACTCAAAATGGATAACAGAAACTTTAGTTATCATATTTGTTAAATATATGTAACCATTGAACGTTGAAAGATTCTTTCTTTTTCTTGACATTTTTTCATTTATTGTGGGATAAACTGCTAAGTCTTTTGGTAAATTTAAATAAAAGTAGTCTTTTTGTTAATCAAAATAAAAGTAGTAAGTTTTTTAATCAGGATACAAGTAGTCTTTTGGTTAATCAAAATCAGAATAATTCCTTGCATAGGTGGTACAGGTTTTTCACTAGAGAAATGTTTGATTTTGTTGTATTACAAGTATTTTTGTTATTGTTCTTATCATAATTATCTAGGTATTAATTGGCAGTACATGGTCAGTATTTCAAACTATAAGCAACATTATATGTGAGGAAAATAAATATCCCCCAAAGTCTTTGTAGAATTATAGCATCAGTAAATCAAACTGGCAATTTTATAAGATGTCCAGAATTTGTAGTATCACAGTCAGGCCAGGATTTATATTTACAGTGATCACTGTTGTGTGGTTGTTTCTGTTTGTGTTAATAGACGTAACAGTTTCTGTGTAATTGTCTCTGTTTATGTTGATAGACATGACAGTTGCTGTGTGGTTGTTTATGTTGATAGACATGACAGTTGCTGTGTGGTTTCTAATTATGTTGATAAACACGAGAATCACCACGCGGTTGTCTCTGTTTATGTTGATAGACATGAGAATCACCATGTGGTTGTTTCTGGTTATGTTGATAGACATGGCATTTGTTTCTGTTTATGTTAATAGACATGACAGTTGTTGAGTGGTTGTTTCTGTTTGTAATGTTGGTAGGCATACCAGTTATTGTATAATTGCTTTTGTTTATAATGTTGAGATACATTATGAATACTGTTGTGTTGTTTCTGTTGATGAATGTTGATAGACATGATGCTGTACGAATGTTTCTGTTTATGATTTTGATGGACATGATGATTGCCATATGACTGCTTCTGTTTATATTGTTGATGTACATGATGAATGCTGTTGTGTACTTTCTGTTTATAATGTTGATAGACATGATGATCGCTACATGGACTGTTTATAATTTTAGAGACTTAATGTTAACATACATGATTGCTGTTTGGTTATTTCTACAATATTTTAGATTGGTTCTGTCATGATTATTATTGAGTTACAATACATGGGGGTGACTTCTTCCTGGTTCTTTCTAGCTGCATGTTTCTACTCCTGGTTGTTTTAACTGAATCTTCCATGTACTTATCAACATCAATCCACTCAAGGCATACCCACACATGCTCCGTCCCCCTCACTTGTAACTTTGCTGCACCAAAATGTAACTGACATGCAGAAGACATGTGACATATGATACATATGATATGTGAAACTACAACTCCAGCACATATATTATGCAGTCTTACTTTTCCTATTTGCATGCTTTTGTTCATATTTAATTCCCAGCATTACGTTTTGGTCATCTGTTATGTGTCATGGACTCATACTATAGGTGTAGAACAATGTTTATTGGAGGACTGAAGTTATACATGTCACTTGACCACATGTCACTTGACTACATGTCACTTTGACTAGATGTCACTTTGACCACATGCCACTTGACTACACATCACTTGACCACATGTCACTTGACTACACATCACTTGACTACATGTCACTTGACTACACATCACTTGACCACATGTCACTTGACCACATGTCACTTTGACTACATGTCACTTGACCACATGTCACTTGACTATACATCACTTGACCACATGCCACTTGACTACATGTCACTTTGACTACATGTCACTTTGACTACATGTCACTTTGACTAGATGTCACTTTGACTACACATCACTTGACCACATGTCACTTGACTACACATCACTTGACCACATGTCACTTGACCTCATGTCACTTGACTACATGTCACTTTGACTACACATCACTTGACCACACGTCACTTGACTACACGTCACTTGACCTCATGTCACTTGACAACACATCATTTGATCTCATGTCACTTGACCTCATTTCACTTGACTACATGTCACTTGACTACCTGTGAGGACTTCTTTTCATGTCTTTGGGTATATGGTGCCACCCCCATATTTGTAGACTGATCAGCACTTGATGGGTTATATGGTCAAATCAGGCCGTGTTTTCTTCCCAGGCACTCTCCTAGAATATATTTTAGGCTAGGTCTATCCCAAGTCAGTGAAAAATAGTACCTGCCTTAAAGATTTAAACACAGGACCTCTTAAACAAGCATGCTAGCCACCTCACCAGCATGGCTCCCTGGCTGCATGTACACACAGAATGGTAAAAGTTTGTTCCATTCCATTGTTTAACTCATCCTATTCCTAAACAACTGTTATTCTAAAACAGATGCTGTAGGAGATAACTGAAGAACTGTTTAAGACAGGGGTTAAAGAAACAGCTTGTCATGTGTGGGTGTAAAGTATTAACACTTGTATGGGACAGAAACAGTTAAAGTAATAATTATGATAAAGTGCGATAATATAGCAGTTGGTTATGAGAACATTTTTGATTCTCGCTCGCTCGCTTTGAATTCAAGCGTAGTTCATACACACTACTTCTAGTAGTGCTGGACTGAATTTTGCATGCGAATTAGCTTTTCCTATTACCAGTGTCCCTCACCTTCAGGCGAACCCACTCCCACTTCAAAGGTACTTGTAATTTACGTCCCCAAGTCAAGGATAAGAGGTCATCATTTTAGTCCAACTGTCCAATGTAGGGGTTAAACCCCCTACCTCGGCATCAGCACACCAGATGTTTAAGAACGTGTGTTCTTATCCATTCAGCCATACTGGCCTCCAGAAGAAATATTAAATATGTGATAAGTACAGAAAGGGTTAATGTGAATGTGTTGAATTGTTGCTGTGTGTGTGGCTACAACTGAGCATGTCACCTGAATGCAACGAAGGTTTGAGTGTTAAATTGTTGCTATTACTGTGTGTGTGTGGGTTGAGAGTTGCACATGCCACCTGACTGCAATGTTTTAATGAAGTGTTGAGTTGTTGCTACATGAGCTCAACCTGTTATTGAGGTTGCTGACTTCATATGCTGTCTGAAATATTGTAACAAAGGGTTGCTTGCTGAATTGTTGCAGCTGGTACTATATGAACCCATCTTGTTACTTACTGAAATGTTTTAACAATGGTTTTAATGTTCAGTTGTTATTACATGAATTCATTGTGTTACTGACTGCAATGTTTTAATGACAGTTTTAGTGTTGAGTTGTTGCAGTGTTACTACATAAACTCATTGAGTTACTGACTGCAATGTTTTAAAGATGGTTTGAGGGTTGAGTTGTTATGGTTTGAGGGTTGAGTTGTTGCATCTGTTAATACATGAACTCATCTTGATACTGACTGCAACATTTTAATAAAGGTTTGAGTGTTGAGTTGTTGTAGCTGTTACTGTATGTGGGGTCCACAACTGTGCATGTCACCCAATCACATTTTAATGAAGGTTTGAGTGTTGAATTGTTGCAGCTGTTGTTGTATGTGGGGTCTTGATCACAACATTTTAATGAAGGTTTGAGTGTTGAGTTGTTGCAGCTGTTACTGTGTGTGGGGTCTACAGCTGTGCATGTCATTTAATCACAATATTTTAATGAAGGTTCGAGTGTTGAGTTGTTGCAGGTGTTACTGTGTGTGGGATCCATAGCTGTGCATGTCACCTGATCACAACATTTTAATGAAGGTTTGAGTGTTGAGTTACTGCAGCTGTTACTGTGTTTGGGGTCCATAGCTGTGCATGTCACCTGATCACAACATTTTAACGAAGGTGTGACTGTTGAGTTGTTGTAGCTGTTACTATGCGATCTCATCCTGTTAACCCCAGCCAACATTATTGACTAGAAGATGTCACAAAGCAGACAAAGCCACGCACCAAAGACACCCCCAACCCTTGTTTTGTTTGTGAAAGAAAGAGAAGACATGACAATTAAAATACATGCTTGGCATCATTTTCCTTTCTACCAGGCTTTGCATTCAACTATGGTGCTTTGTTAGGGTGGTCTGCAGTGGCGGGTTCTGTTGATTGGCTGGTGTGCCTGCCTTTATATAGCTCGTGTATCCTGTGGACCTTAGTTTATGATACACTGTATGCCCATCAGGTAAGCCTCTACCCCGGGACTGTGACATGTTCTCTGCCAGAAGGATGCACTTTTGTTGTGTTTGGCTTTACTTGCTTCTATAGTAGACGGTAGCTAGTGCAGCTTGTTGGTGTGTCTTAATGTGTGCACAGGAGATTGTCTGGGCAGAAATCTATTAATGCTAGGAAGATCATCTACAGCTGTGTTCAGAATAGATTGAAGAGACATAATTATGTTCAAAGTAGATTGAAGACTGATGTAATTATGTTCAAAGTAGATTGAAGACAGACATAATTATGTTCAAAGTAGATTGAAGACTGATGTAATTATGTTTAAAGTAGATTGAAAACAGATATAATTGTGTTCAAAGTAGATTGAAGACAGGCGTAATTATGTTTAAAGTAGATTGAAAACAGATATAATTGTGTTCAAAGTAGATTGAAGACAGACGTAATTATGTTCAGAGTAGATTTAAGACAGACATAATTGTGTTCAAAGTAGATTGAAGACAGACATAATTGTGTTCAAAGTAGATCAAAGACTGATGTAATTATGTTCAAAGTAGACTGAAGACAGGCCTAGTCTATACTAGATTGGAGACAGAAATGAGTCCAGATTAGATTGTAGGCTGAGTGCTCAATGGAGTAAGTGGTCAGTCTTTTCATCCCATAGCGAACAAGGAGAGCTGACATTGAACTCTCATCTGACCACTCTCTTGCCATTGTCAGCATAACATCCTAACTGTTACACCAACACACTCGTGAATTAGATTGAGGACAACATAAGTGGTAAAGATTATATTGAAGAAAATAAAACCTTTATTTAGTTTAGCTAAAGTCCAGCATAATTTGTCCACATTACATTGAAGATAAGCATCATATGTGTGTAGATTCAATTGAAGTCAATGCTCCATGTGTTACTGGGGCCTTTAAAGGAAGCATAGAATAATAACACTGTAATCTACGTGCATGATGTAAGAGGCAGCTAGCCAGGATTGGCTTGGGATTGGCTACCTCACGTCATATAAAACTTCAGTTAGAAAATCAACCAACCGTGAACAAGTCTCACGAAAAGGAAAGAAACATTAACTCAGCCAACCAAGATGAAAGGAGGTAATTCTTCTAGAAGGAGTATGATACGATGTGGAGAAAGCTGTAAGGAGCCTGGGTCGCTGGATTATCTCCTTTCTCCTAGGAAAATCTCCAGAATGGGCACCTGGAGTGTTGGAATTATTATCATTTGGGAAAGGCGGTACGAGAGGTGGGTTAAATTAAATATAATATTAGCATTCTGAGATTATGCAAAAGAAGATGGAATGGAGCAGGCAAAAAGCTTCTTAACACAGGTGAAATAGTGCTGTTCTTAAGCTATGCAGAGGAAAATACCACGTACGGTGAAGGAGGGACCCTAATGCTGTCTAAATAGGCAGAGGAAGCACTAATAGAGTTGGAGGCTGTGACTTCTAGATAAGGGTGAATCACATTAGGAGGAATTTTACACGAAACTAAAGAACTATAGGACATCAAAGAAATGTCAGTATCAAAATTTTCATGGGCCAAGATTGGATCAGATAACATGGGTTGTGAAGAGATCAATGGGAAACACGGATCTGAAGTCATGAACAAAGATGGAAACTTATTCACCAATGTTTGTGCAATGAATCAATATGTCTCAGGTTTCGTGTGTTTCCACATAAAAGAATATGTAAAGCAATGTGGGTATCACCAGACTACAATTCAGAAAATCAAACAAGAAATTTACATCATCTCTACATGGCATAACAGTTTTAAGTGTGCAGATGTAGGTTTAGTGTACCATCTGCTGATCAGTAAAGTTAATTTGAACCTCAAGGTCTTATAAACATGGAAATCAATGCAGTGTAGGCTAGTGAACAAAAGAAGAAGATTACTGTGTAGGCCCTCTCAGAAATATGGAAAATATGGAACAATGTTTGGTCAGTCTCTAATAAATACCAGATTCTGCAAAAGTTAGTAGACAAGATGAGTACAGAAAACTAATGGCAGCAATTTGAAAGCATTTGGAATGAATCATGTAAAGAAGTCCTTGGAACAAAGGAATGAAAACATATAGCATGGATAATGACAGATCCTTTACAAATATAAGAAGGGAAGAATAAAAATTCAGATTTAAACACTAGCAAAAACAGAACTACAAAAGTTAGTACCCATGAAAAATAGAAGAAGACAGAAGCACAGAAGCTAATAAAGATGTTTTACACTGGATAAGAGCAGATAAAAGGCAATATTTAGATGACTTAGCAGGGAGGGAAAGAGGATGCCACAGTGAAATGAAACTGCAGAGGACGTTTACAATAACACAAGAAAAGTAGTAGGAAAATACAATCAACTAAGTTGACTGATCATATATAGTAATGGGGCACTTTTCATCACCATTACATTTTCATATAACCCTGGAGAGAATGGTGCTGCAGGGAGTGACCAGAGGATCAAGCCGACACTCAGGACTCCGAAGAAAGAAAATGGACACATAATTAGACAGCTACTGGTACCATTAGTATTGGGGCCCAGGAAGGTTAACCCGGTCAACAAATGCCCGCAGAAGTCAGATGTGTCAAGAACGCAGCTCTGCTGTAAACAGGCACAATGCAATCACGTCCCAAAAAAAAACTCTGGATGAACGCAGAAGAGGAAGAAGTATTGGGACTCTTCACTGGCTGTTGCAGATGAGGATGGAGCACGTATGGGAATGTCCCAAGTTTAAACACAGAAACCACAAACAATAGGTTGCACGATATATTGCCTGGCATATTTTGCTGCATCTCGTCAGGTGTATGCTGTAGAGTTATATACCATATGTTTGTTTAGTCTGTTTGTTTAGTCGACGGATCAACATCACAGCACACGGGTGCAACCCATAAGTGCTCCGTTCTTCTCCTATCTCAAACCTGAGTCTGGAGAAACTCAGCTCAGTGCACGAACTCCGTAGCACCGACGAGGATCCTGAAATACTTTCAGTAGATTTTTAACTCAAAATTTTGCCTGGGCAGTGCCGTTAGGCTACTCTTTTTCGATTTTCAACTGCCAAGGGATTTTTTACGTGCGCAACAATACACACGGGCGTCCGATCTCACTACCCAGAGACTAGGGGAAATTTTTACTAGAAGTTCACGTGAAAAAATCCCAGTCGTCACCGGGACTTGAACCCGGGACCTCCAGCTACTTCAGCTGAAAGCCAGTAAATCGTGCAACATATTGTTTACGGCTTCTGTGTTTAAATTCACGAAGGGAATACACTGTTGTGAATGTCCCGAGTGCTGTGATGTTGATTCTTGACTCGACTCGACTCATCAACATTGAAGATCACATGAATAGATGGATTGAGTACTTTAAGGCACTCCAGATACTTGTTCCTTGTTTTACAATTACTTAAATTTATGCTTCTTGCATAAGTAGTAAGTTTCCCATTTGTTAATCAGTTGAGAGTGTCCAACCATTTAAATTTGTCTATAGTCCTGTCTTGAAATATAAGGGGATAGTACAAAACATTTTTGTAAACTCATTATAAATTAAATTAAAAAATTTCAATACAAAATCAATTTTTAAAAAACGCTGTGCAACATTTTGCTGCACAGCTGCAACAGCTAACCAACCATGAAAAAATTGTGGCATGAGGTAAAATTTACGTTTGCAATGTGGTTGCAACCAGTGCATATTCTCACAGCCTTTCAAATATTTCATATAATCTCACATTTATATGTGAATTTATTCTCACAGCCTTTCAGATATAATGGAACATTTACTACCCAGTGCTTGTAATCAACAGTATTTCAGCATGTTTATGAGCTGTTTTCTTCTGTGCAGTATATATATATGCAACTGTTTGCCTGCTGTGTTAATGTGTGTTGCTCACTCACAAAAGCTTAGCGTATGTTACATAACTGTTAATTTGCAGCTTGTGGCCTTTTTTTTCACATGGTGACTGATAACAGACATGTAGGGTCTGTAAATGTGGGGGAATGGGAATCTTTGAATGTGGGGAGAATGTGTAAATGTGGGAAGATGGGATCTGTAAATGTGGGGACATGGAATCTGTAAATGTGGGGACATGGAATCTGTAAATGTAGCATGTAGTGATGTGTCTGTAGAACTGGAGATGTAGTGAGTGTGATGAATTCTGTAGAACTGGACATTTAGTGGATGTAATGTTTTTATGGAACTAAATGTGTATTCTCCCAACCCCTTTGTGTGGTAGGTTGTTTGCAGACTGGATGATAATAGTTTTTGTGACTAGAATTGACAGATTGACTGATTTATTAACCAGAATCTATGTAATAACACTCATAACTGTTAACCAGAATCAGTTTAACAACACTCCTAACACACCCATGTCATTCAGAAAGGTCAGAAAGCAATGGCAAACTACTGAACATAAAACTTGCCTAGTACATCAACAGCAGCAGAAATGTGCTGGTGTTGACTGCAACGTCCTGTAAGGGATATGCAAAAAAAAAAACAACAAAAACAGCACACATGCATATATGTCCAGTCTTCCCCAAATTGATATTGATTGCCCCAATGTTGATTGTGGATAGCACTACAACTGGTATGAGAATGGAGATAGAGGCAGTCGCTGCAGATCTTTGCTGGGTAGCTGAGATTCCATATACAATTTTTGCTATAATGTCAGTTTATGATTGAAATGGTCTCTTAAAGTGGTTATGGTATGAATAGTTAAGTTACATAGGAATATCTTCCCTTCATCCATGATCACGGAAATGTTTAGAGTATCATTGATATCTAAAAGATCTTCAACTATGATTGCACTAAATGTTTAGAATACTATTTTATTGATTGGTAAACAAGGTTAAACCATGATTGCAGTGAATGTTTAGAGAATATTAGTGATATGTGAATGAGGTTCAACCATAATTACAGTGACAGTTTAGAATGTTATTGGTATGCGAACAAGGTTCAACCATGATTGGAGTGAAAATAATCATAATAAATAATGTCAGGTAATTGATATGTGAAAGATGTTCAACAATGATTGCATTGAATGTTTAGAATGTTATTGATATGTAAACAAGGTTCAAATATGATTGCAGTGAATGTTTAGAATATTATTTATATATGAAAGTGGGTCAGCCAGGATTGCAGTGAATTTTAAGAAAATGATTGATGTGTGAAAAATGGTCAGTATGTATTTGCACTGAATGTTTAGAATATTATTGACACATGAATGAGTTTCAACCATGACTGCAGTGAATGTTTCAAATATCATTGTTATGTGAACAAGATTCAACCATGACTGCAGTGAATGTTTCAAATATCATTGTTATGTGAACAAGGTTCAACCATGACTGCAGTGAATGTTTAGAATGTTATTGATATGTGAATGAGGTCTAACCATGATTATAGTGAATGTATAACTGTTATTGATATCTCAGTGAGATTCAATCATGATTGTAGTGGATGTTTAGAATATTATTTATATCTTACTACCAGGTTAGCATTAGCTGTTGTTCATCCTCTAGTCATGAGGTTAGTGTTAGCTGTTGATCATCCTCTAGTCATGAGGTTAGTGTTAGCTGTTGATGCCTCTAGTCATCACACCAGGTTATAATTAGCTGTTGATGCCTCCAGTTGCAGATTTAACTTTAGCTGTCGTGTGACTGAAAGCCTGCAGTTAATTAGCTTTTTTAGTTGACAAATAAATACATATTATTGTTTAGTGCTCATAGAAGGAGAAAAAAGAAGTAGAGATTAGAGGATGCACTATACAACATAACATTGAAGGCTTTCAAATTTGATGATGTCTAGCGAGTCCTATAATCTCTACTTCCTTCTTCTCCTTTCATGAGCACCAAACAATAACGTGTGTTTATTTGTGAACTGTCTTAGTGGCCTCAAAGGGTTCCCCAACTGATTTCTTAGTGGAACATGTTATTGGTCAGCGCTGTTACCTTTTCTACCCAGATTTTTCTGGCTGTTCCTTATCCCAGTTTTTCATTTGGTGAAAAGGAGAGGAGGCCTTCCAGTATATAAGCGGACATTATTTCAGTCAGAAATGACTCGTCAGTGCCAGAATTAGGTTATGCAGTCAGTTATTCATAAATAAAAAGTAACAGACCCTTGTTCACGCCATAGCCACATTGGGCATATGTTGCAGGGTCCATATTTGTGTAGACCTAACAACTAAGTGGGTGATGTAGACAGTGTCAGGCCGGCCACCTTGTCTTCCCAAGAAATTTTCTGGAACTCATTCTAGGCTGTGATGATCTGGAAGTCAGGTCAATACAAAATGTTGCTTCACCCTGATGGAATCCCTGTCTGGCAGGCGGGTGTCTAGTCACTGTATCGCCGCAGCAGAGCTATTCATGCCATCTGTTTATTTCTGTCTCAATTGCTCCCATCATTGTTCTATTCACAGACAATTTCCATGTAAGGTAGGGGAGACTCAGAGAAACTAGTTGAGGAAACAGGCCTGTAAGTCCTGCCTGGGGGAACTCTGTATGTATACCCAGATTGTCAGCTGTTTGTGCTGCCTTGATAATCTTGTCTGTTAGTTGTATAGAGGCTTCAGGTTGTGAGATAATCGTCTGTTAGTTGTATAGAGGCTTCAGGTTGTCAGATCATCTTGTCTGTTAGTTGTATAGAGGCTTCAGGTTGTGAGATAATCGTCTGTTAGTTGTATAGAGGCTTCAGGTTGTCAGATCATCTTGTCTGTTGTATAGAGGCTTCAGGTTGCCAGATCATCTTGTCTGTTGTATAGAGGCTTCAGGTTGTAAGATCATCTTGTCTGTTTGTTGTATAGAGACTTCAGGTTGTGAGATCATCTTGTCTGTTGTATAGAGGCTTCAGGTTGTCAGATCATCTTGTCTGTTAGTTGTATAGAGGCTTCAGGTTGGCAGATTATCTTGTCTGTTGTATAGAGGCTTCAGGTTGTCAGATCATCTTGTCTGTTAGTTGTATAGAGGCTTCAGGTTGGCAGATTATCTTGTCTGTTGTATAGAGGCTTCAGGTTGTCAGATCATCTTGTCTGTTGTATAGAGGCTTCAGGTTGTCAGATCATCTTGTCTGTTGTATAGAGGCTTCAGGTTGTCAGATCATCTTGTCTGTTGTATAGAGGCTTCAGGTTGTCAGATCATCTTGGCAAATCGCTGAAGTGAAATCCAACATTGCAGTTGCAGAATTTTTTTTTTAAAAATCAGGACATTGCAGCAATAGCAGTTTTTGGTTGTTGTCAAGAACATTATAGCACACGTATTTTTTAAATTGGGATATTTCCTCAGCAGCTATCTTTAGAAAAAAACAACCCCAGGACATTGCAACAACTGTATTTTTTTTAAAAGTTGGTCATTGCAGTAGCAGTATTTTTTAAAAATAGGAATTTGCAGTAGCAGTATTTTTTTAACATCAAGGCATTGCAGTTGCACTATTTTAAAATCAGGACATTGCAAAAGCAGTATTTTTAAAAAAAAAGTAGGACATTGCAACAGCAGTACTTTTAAACCAGGTAGTATTTTTTAGGTAGGTCATTGCAGCAGCAGTATTTTATAAAATGAGGAAATTGCAGCAACAGTATTTTGTAAAAAATCTTGGTACTACTGTAATGGTGGAGTCTCCTTGTTCTTCACTGTTGTTCTAAAGATTCCTGCACAAGAGGCTCGGCTGTGAATTTGGAATAATTTCTGCTTCCCTTAGTTTAGTTTCTCACGATGCTGGCAGGTTTGTCTGCCATTCACTTGAAATGTGTCTATATCTGCAATATTGTCTATTGTATGTACTTCATTGTCTGTTTTAGTAAACTCTGTGGTCAGTAGAGTTTATACACTGGCAGGTGTTTTTGTAAATGCATAAAGAAATACTTTGGCAGACGATTCTAATTGTATGTCTTGGTATATTGATTGGTATCAGTTCAGTCTCTTCATTCTGTATCAGATTAACACATGTGTTTGTATAATTTATATTTCTACTGTCAGTATTCAATTTGTTATGTACTTAAATGTATTGTTAGTTTGCTGTGTTCCATCCATGTGCTATCAGGGCTCATAAGGGGAGCAAAGAATAGTTACACTGTAACCTGCCATGCATGTCATAATAGGCAACTAAGGAGGGTTGGCATGGGACTGGCTTCCCCATCCCATATAAAACTTTAGCTGCAAAATCTAACCAAGAATGAACAAGTCATGAAATGGTTGAGAGCCTATGCTCCACCGGGATATAAATGGCATCAGCAGAAGAGAAAGATGTTTTCTCTATAATTTTATTGTAGGTTAACTTACATTTTTAAATATTGATGCCATATATTTATTAAGTTCTCTGGTGTCTTTCAGTTCTTTCTGCCTTCTGTCTATCTTTTCCTATCTTTATGTCTTCGTTCCCTCTTTCTTCATGATTTTCATTCACATGATAAATGTTCTCATTTATTTCTTTGGCAGAAATAACCGTTATTAATATTTGTTGTTAATTGTTGGCAGGACATCAAAGACGACATCAAAATTGGGATCAAGTCAACAGCCATCTTGTTTGGAGATAATACCAAGCCCTGGCTGTCTGTATTTGCCACTGCTATGGCTGGAGGCATGGCATACACCGGCCACCTGTGCCACATGACGTGGCCGTATTATTTGGCTATTGGTCTCACGGCAACCAAAATAGCCCAGCAGGTACATTTATCAACCAACTGTAGTTAAACATTGCATTTATTACTGTTCCTATACATCTAGTCTGATTGATAAATTACGTATAGTCAATAAAATGTAACAGATCTTGGAGAGAAAGAGCATGGACACTACAAACTGTATATAAAGTGATTTACTACCTGCACACAACATCACTGATTTACAAGATGTACACAGTATCACTGATTTACTAGATGTACACAATACCACTGATTTATACAGTCACCAATTTACCAGCTGTACAGATATACACAATATAACCGATTTACAGTATGTAAACACTATCACTGATTTAAAAGCTGTAAAGAAAGTTAGTTGTGTATCCAGTACAGGATGTTGCAGTCAACTCCAGCATGTTTTGGCTGTTTGTGATTCCTGGACAAGTTTATGTTCAGTAGTTTGCCACTGCTTTCTGAATGATGGGCACTCATACCATTGTATGGAAACCAACGCAAGACAGTCTGCTTCCAAATTGCCCGCAGCTGTGTTTCGAATGTGGTATGCCAGGTTGCGAATTGCATTAAAAGCTGTAAACAGTCACTAATTTACTAGCTGTACAGTCACTGATTTACTGTCTGCACACAATATCACTGATTAACTGGCTTTACATAGTATCACTGATTTATTTTCGGGAAGGCAAACCCAGTCAACAAACGCCCACAGAAGTTGGATGTGCCGGCCTAAGGGTGCAAATAAAATTGGCACAATGAAAAAATGTCAGAGTGAGAGTGGAATGTCCTTCGTGAAAAGTCGAACCGAAAGCTCGCTGAGTGGACGTCTTCTGTAGACACCGTTCCTGGTTTGCGCGGGGAGCAGCCTGTGGTGAATGAAATCCCAATACATGGAAGTGAGGAATTAAAGCAGGACGTGGCAATTCCTTGGGTGAGCCCAGTACCAGAGCGCTATGTGTTGACTCTACACTTATGGAAGGCTCCTTGGATGGCGGATAATGCTCATGGACTGCCCCTGCCTTCCCTTGAGGGCTGACTGTAATGTCTTCGACCGTTTTAACTTGACCAGCTGGGGTGTGGACGGCACCACAACAGTGAGAGTCAAAAGTCCTTTGAAACACCTGGGAAGGCTAACTCAGTCAACAAACACCCGCAGAAGTCAGATGTTCCGGCCTAAGGGTGCAAATAGAATTGGCACGACGCAATTACGTCTGAAAAAACACTCCGGATGAATGCAGCAGAAGAAGAAGACTGATTTGCTACCTGCACACAATATTGCTGGTTTACTGGCTTTACATAGTATCACTAATTTACTGGCTTTACACAATATCACTGATTAACTGCAGTACCACTGTATCACTGATTTACTGCTTTATGCAATATCACCGATTTACAGGCTTTACACAATATTGATTTACTGGTTTTACAGAATATCACTGGTTTACTGGCTATACACAATATCACTGATTTACTGGCTTTACATAGTGTCACTGATTTACTAGCTGTAAACAATATCACTGATTTACTGCTTTACACAGTATCATCAATTTACTGGCTTTACGCAATATAACTGATTTACCGGCTTTACGATATCACTGATTAACTGGCTTTACACAAAATCAATATTTACTGGCTGTACACACTATCATTGATTTACAACCTGTAGTCTCTGATTTACTGACCGAACACAATGTCACTGACTAAGGAAAAGAAATCAGCCGACTCTTCTTTCCATTGTCTGATTGTTTTTTATTTATTACATGCATTACTGCTGTACCACAGTTCAAACTATTTCATTTTTCATCCTTATCCAGCTATACACTATTGATCTGAAGAACCCGGAAGAGTGCGGTAATGCGTTCCGTGAACACTTTTATCTGGGAGCTCTGATATTTGCTGGGATTGTCATGGCAAACTTATTGAGGTCCCAGGAGCAGCTTGAGTCAGGACATGATGAGTCACCAGCTGGCCAGCTTGATGTGTAGCAACTGTAGGAGATGGAGAGAGATGACCCAAGAGTATGGACACATGTGATAGTGAAGCATAAAAGTGTATGATCTACCATACACTGAATACTGAACAGGACGTTGTGTTTGCAACCACATGTGTACACAATTCAAGATTGGCAAATAGCCATGTGCACATGTGGATTGGCATTGCAGACAGCCGATCACATACTCCAAGACTGCTCCAGATCCATACCTAGGCAAACCTGGCCCAGAGAAACAACAGTGGAAGATAAAACTCCAAGAACCACTGTGTGAACTTAAAAAAGACAGAAGTTCATACAAGAGACAACTTTGCAGATACAGACAATAAATTTCAAATGAATGAAAAAAGAATATTCTTGTGTATGTGAGACTGTATGATACAGTGCATGATATATACACACTTGTGTGTGTGTGGAAGAGAGAGAGCTGGATTAAAATGTTGACCTGTTGTCCTTGACTTGGGGACATACATTACAAGTACCTCTGAAGTTGGAGTGGGTTCACCTGTTGGCGAGAGACACTGTTAATAGGGAAAGCTAATCCACACGCAAAATTCAGTCCATTCTAGTATAAATAGTGTGTATGGACTACACTTGAGTTCAAAGCTAGTGAGCGAAAAAAAAAAAAAAAGGAGTATCACACCTAGTTATGCACCCCCAGAGGTAGGTCAGTGTGTCGGACTTTGGCCCGCATTTGTGTCAGGATTACTTTCCCTAAACAAACTCTATCCAAGGTAAACAGGCTCTATCTACCCTTGGGTGGGTTTTACTATTCTTAACAAATTTCTTTGGCCTGCATTTGTGTCAAATACTTTTCCTAACTCTATCCAAGGTAAACAGGCTCTATCTGCCCTCAGGTGGCCTTTACAATTCCTAATAAAATTTGCCAAGACATTGACCTCATGGCTCTTTGTGGTTTCCAGCTGCCATGGGATTATTAACATGCACATGGGACACTCCCTGTTTTTCACTCTTACCTGAGAAGTCTAGGTATCAGATCACTACCCAAGAGATCAAAGAGACATTGATATCGTTAGATACCAATGGTTCTTGGACAAATTCCCAGTCCTATGCAAGGATCGAGTTGAGTTGAGTCAAGAACCGACATCACTGCACTCAGGACATTCCCATACGTGCTCAGTCCCCTCGTTCAACAGCCAGCGAAGAGTCATACTACTAATCGTTCCCACAGCTATCTGATTAAATGTTCTCCTGGTCTTCCCTCTCAGATTTGAGATTCTTCCAGAACCCCTGCCGATTCCCCGCAATCTCATTCTTTCCACATATGGGTTCTCAATCTGTTCCTCCGCCTTTTCCACCTGGTCCCACCTCCCCCTAGTCCATAGGCAAGATACCACCAAGAGGTGCATTCTCTGCTAGCCTATCAGCCTGTTCATTCCCCCGTACACCCGCATGGCCAGGGAAAAATATCCATACAATTCTCACAATCTGTGGCCTCTGAAGCGACGAGAGCCATTCCACACGAAACATTCCTTTCTCCAGCTTGCTAAGCATATTCTTTGAATCCGTAATGAACACAACGTGTGTTGCAGTAGTCTCCTCTAGCCACCAGAATGCCGCTGTTACTGCCTCCGCCTCCATTCTCATGCTGGAGGTCGTAGTCTCATATGCCAGGCTCTCCTTTTTCAAGACTCGCCCATTAGCCTTTGTAAGGATCGAACCCGGTATTTACTGAGGCAGACACCGCACCCTTTCAGCCACTTCTCTCCGTGCAGTAGCTAGAACACAGGCCTGGTGGTCAAGGTTTATATTCACATTGAGGAAACCATTGTTCACATTGACCTAACCAGATATGAGTAACTGAAAATGACCTGAGTTGTAAAGGCAGCTAGCGTGAGATTGACCACATGATCGGTCTGTATAAAATGACCTGAGTTGTAAAGGCAGCTAGCGTGAGATTGACCACATGATCCATTGATTGGTCTGTATAAAATGACCTGAGTTGTAAAGGCAGCTAGCGTAATATTGACCACATGATCCATTGATTGGTCTGTATAAAATGACCTGAGTTGTAAAGGCAGCTAGCGTAATATTGACCACATGATCCATTGATTGGTCTGTATAAAATGACCTGAGTTGTAAAGGCAGCTAGCGTAATATTGACCACATGATCCATTGATTGGTCTGTATAAAATGACCTGAGTTGTAAAGGCAGCTAGCGTAATATTGACCACATGATCCATTGATTGGTCTGTATAAAATGACCTGAGTTGTAAAGGCAGCTAGCGTAATATTGACCACATGATCCATTGATTGGTCTGTATAAAATGACCTGAGTTGTAAAGGCAGCTAGCGTAATATTGACCACATTATCCATTGATTGGTCTGTATAAAATGACCTAAGTTGTAAAGGCAGCTAGCGTAATATTGACCACATGATCCATTGATTGGTCTGTATAAAATGACCTGAGTTGTAAAGGCAGCTAGCGTGATATTGTCCACATGATCCATTGATTGGTCTGTATAAAATGACCTGAGTTGTAAAGGCAGCTAGCGTGATACTGACCACATGATCCATTGATTGGTCTGTATAAAATGACCTGAGTTGTAAAGGCAGCTAGCGTGAGATTGACCACATGATCCATTGATTGGTCTCTATAAAATGACCTGAGTTGTAAAGGCAGCTAGCGTAATATTGACCACATGATCCATTGATTGGTCTGTATAAAATGACCTGAGTTGTAAAGGCAGCTAGCGTAATATTGACCACATGATCCATTGATTGGTCTGTATAAAATGACCTGAGTTGTAAAGGCAGCTAGCGTAATATTGACCACATGATCCATTGATTGGTCTGTATAAAATGACCTGAGTTGTAAAGGCAGCTAGCGTAATATTGACCACATGATCCATTGATTGGTCTGTATAAAATGACCTGAGTTGTAAAGGCAGCTAGCGTAATATTGACCACATGATCCATTGATTGGTCTGTATAAAATGACCTGAGTTGTAAAGGCAGCTAGCGCAATATTGACCACATGATCCATTGATTGGTCTGTATAAAATGACCTGAGTTGTAAAGGCAGCTAGCGTAATATTGACCACATTATCCATTGATTGGTCTGTATAAAATGACCTAAGTTGTAAAGGCAGCTAGCGTAATATTGACCACATGATCCATTGATTGGTCTGTATAAAATTACCTGAGTTGTAAAGGCAGCTAGCGTGATATTGTCCACATGATCCATTGATTGGTCTGTATAAAATGACCTGAGTTGTAAAGGCAGCTAGCGTGATACTGACCACATGATCCATTGATTGGTCTGTATAAAATGACCTGAGTTGTAAAGGCAGCTAGCGTGAGATTGACCACATGATCCATTGATTGGTCTGTATAAAATGACCTGAGTTGTAAAGGCAGCTAGCGTAATATTGACCACATGATCCATTGATTGGTCTGTATAAAATGACCTGAGTTGTAAAGGCAGCTAGCGTGATATTGTCCACATGATCCATTGATTGGTCTGTATAAAATGACCTGAGTTGTAAAGGCAGCTAGCGTGATACTGACCACATGATCCATTGATTGGTCTGTATAAAATGACCTGAGTTGTAAAGGCAGCTAGCGTGAGATTGACCACATGATCCATTGATTGGTCTCTATAAAATGACCTGAGTTGTAAAGGCAGCTAGCGTAATATTGACCACATGATCCATTGATTGGTCTGTATAAAATGACCTGAGTTGTAAAGGCAGCTAGCGTAATATTGACCACATGATCCATTGATTGGTCTGTATAAAATGACCTGAGTTGTAAAGGCAGCTAGCGTAATATTGACCACATGATCCATTGATTGGTCTGTATAAAATGACCTGAGTTGTAAAGGCAGCTAGCGTAATATTGACCACATGATCCATTGATTGGTCTGTATAAAATGACCTGAGTTGTAAAGGCAGCTAGCGCAATATTGACCACATGATCCATTGATTGGTCTGTATAAAATGACCTGAGTTGTAAAGGCAGCTAGCGTAATATTGACCACATTATCCATTGATTGGTCTGTATAAAATGACCTAAGTTGTAAAGGCAGCTAGCGTAATATTGACCACATGATCCATTGATTGGTCTGTATAAAATGACCTGAGTTGTAAAGGCAGCTAGCGTGATATTGTCCACATGATCCATTGATTGGTCTGTATAAAATGACCTGAGTTGTAAAGGCAGCTAGCGTGATACTGACCACATGATCCATTGATTGGTCTGTATAAAATGACCTGAGTTGTAAAGGCAGCTAGCATGAGATTGACCACATGATCCATTGATTGGTCTGTATAAATATGAGACTAACACCATCTACCCAATATAATTCAAGACAAAGCTCCAGTGACAATCCCCTGGAGTCTCAGAGAAAATTGCACCCGCAAATAGAATACACAACTTTTGGAGCGCGAGGTTGTTGACTTAACCACTTCGCCACGGAGGGAAGAAAAAACACTCATATCATGAACATCTTGCACACTGTAGTGGACATGATAATGTCATGAGTGTGGTATGACCTGAGTTCCAACCCTGTTCTCATCTCGCTAAGTGAGGGAAGTCAGGAGTGGTGTTCACCTGATGGCGAGGGAACTGGTCATAGGGAAAGCTAATCCACATGCAAACATAATCAGTCCAGTGCACTAGAAATAGTAGTTCAAATCAAGCTAATGCAAAAAGCAAAATAATAATTAACTCCTGGTGTCTCATGTAACCAAGCCAGACTTCATCATGTCAATAGAATCTAGGCACTCCCACGTTGCCATGTAATAAACAACTCCAACTGTTACAGTTCATACGTACATTTGCATATATTTTTGATGCCTATAGAAATAGAAGACAGAAGGAGAAACTATAAGACGCATTAGACAACATACAAATTGTAAGCTATAATTACCCCCACCCGGATTCGAACCTGTCACCTCCAAATGATGACCATGCGTTGCTGTGGGAACATGGATACTTCGACACATGACCAACTAGACACCCCTAAAAGAGGTGTCTTCATGACCCATATGAATGTTTATGAAACCCACAACTATGGAATATGGACAGAATTCTTATCTAATCACTGAAACAGCACCATAAGTCTCAGAATTTTTTATTAACCCAGCATAGGCCAAATAACAAATACATCAAACCGGTTTTACTGTGACCAGTGTATTAACGGACATTTAAAGAGATATGATTGGTCGATACCAATGTGGTTTATTGTTATAATCACAGCTTCCCCTCTGCTCCACCTTACAGAGGTAGATAGGTTTGTGTGTTTCAGTGACCCCTAGAGCGATGCCAACAGTAGCACAGCTACTGGTAGGGTCTCCCATGTTGGATAGGTCAAGGGATAGGGACCAGATGAAGAAATACACAAATCTGTTGTCTTGTTGATAGACTGGGACAAAGGCTATGGACAGCAAACCTGAAAAAAATGCTTGTCAAAGTTGGATGTACTGAGCTTCAGGCTTGTTGAAACAGTGTAACTCAACTCACTTGATGATGATAATCACAGTTTAATGATAACCAAATATAAAATGTCAAACCCATATTTATGTCACATTTGAATAACAACCAAATATAAAAATCAACAAACCCATAGTTCTGTTTGAGAAACAATATCAACAGCAACATACATTTGATGTCCTGGTGAATACCACTAAATATATTCCAACTGTTGATTTTGTTCAGTTAGATCAAATCACACACAGTTGTGATACTTCATTTATAAATACAGTGAGTAAATACAGAAAACAGTGCAACGGGTCAGTTTTACAGCAACACAATCACAGGAGAAAGCGGAGGCTGGAGCCCATCATGATTGTAACAGGTTCACAAAGTATGATGAGAAAAGTGAAGATTTCAGGCAGACTGGGAGGCTTCCATTCAACAAAGAAAAATAGAGAATATCTGTTGGATTTTTTTCCCCAAGACATGCTGGTAGGGTGGAAAATGAGCAGTTGTACAGATGGGCTGGGCCTGCATTGTGGGTGGGGTGCATGATAAGGCAGACGTGGTCGGGGCCCTTTGGGATTGTGTGCTTAGTGCAGAAGAACAGATAATGAATGAATCACCCTAAAAAAAAAAAAAACGAGAAGTAGATTGTGAGCTTTACTAAAAGCTAGAAGAACAGATAGATCATCACACAGCCTGGAGGGAATGGTGCTGCAGGCAGTAACCAGAGGATCTGGCTGACACTCAAGATTCCGAGGAAAGGCCAGACGGACATAATCAGACTGCTGGTACCATTAGTATTGGGAGTCTTCTTTGGCTGTTAAAGATGAAGACGGAGCACTCTAGTGTGAGTTGTGTTAAGCTTCTTCTTCTTCTGCTGCGTTCATCCGGATTTTTTTTCGGATGTGACTGCGTTGTGCCTGTTTACAGCAGAGCTGCGTTCTTGCGCCGTTAGGCCGACACATCCGACTTCTGCTGGCATTTGTTGACCGGGTTAACCTTCCCGGGGTTGTATTAAGCTAAGGACTGACATCACTGCACTCAGGACATTCCCATGTGTGCTCCGTCCCCTCATTCAACAGCCAGCAAAGCGTCACACTACTAATCGTTCCCACCTCTATCTGATTGAAAGTTCTCAGACTTCACTCTCAGTTTTGAGATTCTACCAGAACCCCTGCCAAACCCCCATAATCTCATCCTTTCCACATATGGGTTCTCAATCTGTTCCCCCACCTTCTCCACCTGGTCCCACAGGCATGTCACCACCTCCCCCTTGTCCATAGGTAATCTACCACCAAGAGGTGCATTCCCTGCCAGCCTATCATAACCCTGCACACCTGCATGGCCAGGGCAAAAAATCCATACAATTCTCACAATCTGTGACCTCTGAAGCGAGGTGAGCCATTCCACATGAAACATTCCTTTCTCCATCTTACTAAACATACTCCTTGAGTCCGTGATGAAGACAATGTTTGTTGCAGTGGTCTCCTGTAACCAACAGAATGCTGTTGTGACTGCTTCCACCACCATTCTCATGCTGGAGGTCATAGCCTTATATGCCAGACTCTCCTTTTTAAAGAATCGTTCATTAGCCTTCGCAATGAAACCCCAACCACTATGTCTGTTTCTCACCACTGACCCATCAGTATAGATCACTGTGTCACCTTGATGTGTGTTGCTCTGGCCCGCTGCCCATTCTCTGCACTCACGACCCAGTGTTAGCACTATGGGAATGTCCTGAGTGCTATAATGTCAGTTCTTGACTCAACTCAACACAACACAACTCAAGCGACAGAATGAAAGTTGTGGCTAGGAAACCTTCATCAGCACAGAAAGAAACAAAAGTTCTGGAGTCGTCAGAAGAATACACTGAATCTTGGGACAAAATATTTCAATTGACAACCCAGTTTCATAGATCAGCTAACAGGAAATAAATACAGGCACACTTCTGTGATAGTGTGATTCAGACTAACTACCACAACAATAGGGGGGGGGGGGGATGATCTAATGGTTAGTGTGCGAGCCTGCCAAGACCATGGTCTGAATTAAATCCCCATTTTTTGGGGACTGAGTGGTCTCAAGGTATAGTGTCCGCCTCAAGTGCTGGAGGTCCCGGGTTCAAGCCCCAGTGAGGGCCAGGATTTTTTCATGTAGACTTCTAGTAATCAAATTTTCCCTGGTCTCTGGGTAGGGAGATCGGATGCCCATGTGTATTGTTGCGCATGTAAAAGATCCCATGGCAGTTGGAAATCGAAAAAGAGTAGCCTAACAGCGCTGCCCGGGCAAAATTTTGAGGAAAAAAAAGACAGCAAAAGCACACAGCAGAACAACCAATGCCTGGGGCCCATAAAGAAAGCACAAAATAACAACACTGTATATCACACATTTTGTAGGAGGGTTTGTGTGAGACTGACTACTTCATCTGGTACAAAAACTTGAGCTGTGAAATCCAACCAATCATGGGCAAGTTCATAAAATGACAGGTGAGAGTGAGTTGAGCCTATGCTCCACTGGGAGATGAAAGAAGAAGAACAGACCTTATCAGGACTAACCATAGAAAGCATGAATCAAAACTGAAGCAAGCAAACAATATGAGCCAAGGAAAATAAGCCGACTACAACAAGAATAATACACATCAGAGAGTGCTCCAGCCATCACAAGGAAGAAAAATAAAATGACCAAAAACCAAACAAATAGTTTTGAAAATTGTTGACAATGTTTTCCTGTTCTGAATTTGAATAATGAAGACAAATATATTGCACAATTTAATGCTTGGTATATTTCACTGTATTTCATCAGGTGTGCTGTAATAAACACACAATGTTAAAATTTGTTGTGATCCATATGGCACTCTGTAAAACCAAAGACACAACAGCATGACAGTGAGTTTAAAATTACCATGGTAATATGTGTGTTATGTTTTTCAGCTTTAGGAATGTATTGTTTGCCGCAGTTTATTCTGACTGACTTATGCAGTACATACCTGAGATGTGGTGAAATAAGCCAGGCAATAAATTCTGCAACCTACTGTATGTATCTTCATAATTCAAAGGATTGAGTTGTACAGACAGGCACTATCAAGATTGAGTTGTACAGACAGACACTATCAAGATTGAGTTGTACAGAGAGACACTATCAAGATTGAGTTGTACAGACAGACACTATCAAGACTGAGTTGTACAGACAGACACTATCAAGACTGAGTTGTAGAGTTTGGTAGATACACTATATGCCTGTAACAATCAATGGCAACCATGAACATAGATAGCTCTCATCGAAGGCTATTGCTGTAAGCCTTTCTGTAACATGTCCAACATGACAGGATACACGGCTGCATACTCCTTGCACTGCCTCTGACGCACCAGCTTGGCATAGGCTTCTAGAGCACCCCTGTGAAGAACACATAGATCAATATGTTTAGTTGGTCAGTCAGTGGTTCTGCTGGTCAGGGTGACAATACAAATATTCCACCTTTCAAAACAGTCGACGGGAAAATTTCCCCTCCAGTCAGTCTGTGAAAACATTTCACCTCAGTCAATCTGTCATCATCAACATCATCATCATCATCATCTTCCACTTCTGCCGTCAAGCGTCGTGGGGAGGAATAATTTGCGCTCCAGCACCTGATGGGCGGCACTGGATAGTGTCATTCCATGTGATGTCTTTGATGTCGTGGCGGCACTGGATAGTGTCATTCCATGTGATGTCTTTGATGTCGTGGCGGCACTGGATAGTGTCATTCCATGTGATGTCTTTGATGTCGTCAATCCATTTTCTTCTTGGACGTTCTCTTGGTCTCGTCGCAGATGATCTTTGATGTAAGGCCAGTGATGGTAGTTGATGGTGTTGCATTCTAATGACATGGCCAAACCACTTGATCACTTTCAATAAATGTGGCACAAGGTGTTGATCCCACTGTCTGTCTAATAACAGCATTTCTTACTCGGTCTCGGATTGTTAAGCTGACAGCTCTCCTCAGGCATCTCATCTCGCAGGTGTTGATTTTGAGAAAGTGTGATTTGGATAAAGTCCAAGTTTGAGATTGGTAGCATAGTGTTGGTGTGAATACGCTGTTTATTATCTGTCATTTTGCAGACATGGATATATTTGGATGTTTCAGTATGGTGCCACATGGCGTTTAGACAGAATGACGTCATCGGAAAATGCGGTAGAAAATGATATAGGGAAAACCCCACAAGAAACTAAGGAAACTTAGAAACAGGGAACGTCAGACGACAACAGAGAAGGAACGGAGAGGACCTTGGGTGATTCGGCTGAGGCGCGACATATTGTGTGAAGCCCATGTTCGTTTGGAGATTTGGTTGTGAGAAGGCAAAGGCTTGGCTGAGGACTATCAGGTGGAGGATGTCTAACGAAGAAAGTGTCAAAACTGAGCAGAGGACCTTCAGGTCAGTTTGAGATTGGTAGCATAGTGTTGGTGTGAATACGCTGTTTATTATCTGTCATTTTGCAGACATGGATATATTTGGATGTTTCAGTATGGGTGATAGTCAGTCAGTCAGTCAGTGAAAACATTTCCCCTCCAGTTGGTCTTTATAAACTTTTCTATTCCATTCAGTTAAACAACTCCCCTTCAGTCAGTCTTTGACAACATTTCCCCTTCAGTCAGAATGTTAAACTTCTCCCCTCCAGTCAGCCAGTGAAAACATCTAAATCCAGTCGGTCTTTATAAACACTTTTCCTCCAGTCTGGCAGCGGAAATCTCTCCTACAGCCAGTCATTGGTAATATCTCCCCTCCAGTCAGTCAGCAGAAGTATCTCCTCTCCAGAAGTATTTGGACACATCTCCCCTCCTGTCAGTGTGTGTCAGGCTAAACACTAGAAATCTGTGGACCTAATCAACTAGCACGTAGTAGTGTATCAAACATAATCCTGCTATTTCACCTATTGTATCAAACATAATCCTGCTATTTCACCTATTGTATCAAACATAATCCTGCTATTTCACCTATTGTATCAAACATAATCCTGCCAGTTCACCTACTGTATCAAACATAATCCTGCTATTTCACCTATTGTATCAAATATAATCCTGCCAGTTCACCTACTGTATCAAGTATAATCCTGCCAGTTACCTACTGTATCAAATTATCTTTCTCGTAGCCATTTCTTCACTGCATTAACCAGTCCCTCATTGTCTTAAAACTTTGTCCCATGGATAGCATTCTTAAGGGGACCGAAAAGATGGAAATCAGATGGTGCCAGGTTTAGACTGTAAGGTGGATGGGGCAGTACACTCCACCACATTGTGTTGATTGCCTCCCTTGTTAGCAAACTTGTGTGAGGATGCCCGTTGTCATGAAGGAGAAGCAGTTGCTCTCGATTCTTGTGAGGCCAAACCCTGCAGTAATGATGCTCGAGTTTTGTGAGTGTTTTGATGTAAATTTCCGAACTGATGATTCCACCTTTCGGCAGCACATCAACGAGAATAACAATCCTCTGCTTGTAACGTATGTCATTAATATCTGCCATTTCAACAGTTTTGTGTTGCGATTAGAATTGATTTACAGAGGTGTAATTTGGTATACACCTTCAAGAGATTATAAACTTAAATTGGTGCAAATTTAATGCTTCTATCCTGGGAAGGTTAACCCGGTCAACAAATGCCTGCAGAAGTCGGATGTGTCGGCCTAACAGCGCAAGAACGCAGCTCTGCTGTAAACAGGCACAACACAATCACGTCCGGAAAAAAAAACTCCGGATGAACGCAGAAGAAGAAGAAAAATGCTTCTATCTTTATTATTAGCTGAGATAATAATTGTGGTGCATAATTTTCTGACCTACCCTCACATATCTAATTTACAATTTTACTCAATGAGCTCAGTTGTCGGTGCCATATACACTTAATGTCCCATTTTACTCAATGTGCAATGCACATTCAATACTCCATTTTACTAACTAAATTAAACTGTTAATACTATATACACCAAATAATATCCCAGTTTATGAAATGAACACAGCTGTTGATGCCATGCCACAAATATCCCAATAAAACACAAAATATGACTGCGGAGCTTGATGAAAGGAAAAACACACACAGATACAAGTGGATGTTTCAATGAAAACCTTATTGAATGGTTGCTGTTCCTAGTTTTTGTGTTAATCAGATTTCTTTAAGATCCCGAATTAAGTATTCTTGGTGTATGTGTGTGTCTGTTTTTTGTTTTGTTTTTCTAGTTCATTGATAAAAATGGAAACATTCCCCTGAGATGGTTTGTGTTGTTCCTTTAAAAGTGGAAACATTCCCCTGAGTTGGCTTGTGTCATTCCTTTAAAAGTGGGAACATTCTGAGTTGGTTTGTGTTGTTCCTTTAAAAGTGGAAACATTTCCCTGAGTTGGTTTGTGTTGTTCCTTTAAAAGTGGAAACATTCCCCTGAGTTGGCTTGTGTCATTCCTTTAAAAGTGGAAACATTCCCCATAGTTGGCTTGTGTAGCTCTTCTAAAAGTGGAAACATTCCCTGAATTGGCTTGTGTCATTCCTTTAAAAGTGGAAACATTCCCCTGAGTTGGTTTGTGTCATTCCTTTAAAAGTGGAAACATTCTGAGTTGGTTTGTGTTGTTCCTTTAAAAGTGGAAACATTCCCCAGAGTTGGTTTGTGTTGTTCCTTTAAAGGTGGAAACATTCCCCTGAGTTGGCTTGTGTCATTCCTTTCAAAGTGGAAACATTCCCCTGAGTTGACTTGTGTTGTCCTTTAAAAGTGGAAACATTCTCCTGAGGTGGCTTGAGTCATTCCTTTAAAAGTGGAAACATTCTCTAGAGTTGGTGTGTGTTGTTCCTTTGAAAGTGGAAACATTCCCCAGAGTTTGCTTGTGTCGTTCCTTCCATCAAGCTTCCTAGTCATCATCATCATCATCAAGTAGGAATCTTTTGCAGCACGTTGCTTTTACCACAGTTCACTGAAAAAAACTATCTTGCCATTTCTCACACCTTATGCATCCTCATCTCCAAGGTCTCTGCAATATCCTGTGCCCATCTTTGTGCCCGTCGACTCCTACTTCTTCCTCCCACAACCACGCCTCAATCTTTGTTCTCTCCAAGCAACTATGACGTTTAATAATGCCAAAGTATTTTAGTCTCCGAGACTATGAGCCAGTTTTCTTTGCTGTTTTCTTCTTCTTGGTCCACGACATTCTAAGAATTTTTCAGCATCATTTGAGCTCAAAAGGCCTCATTTTCTTCTTCAGTGATTGGGAAATGGTCCAAGACTTACATCCATATGTTGTCACAGAAAAGATGCATGTTCTCAAACATTTGACTTTAACTTGTCTGCTGGTATTGTGCCATAAGCTCTTAATCCCTCATTGCATTGCTAAGGCCAGTCTGCATCCAACTTATATTCAACAGTCCCCGTTGTTGATTACAGAGACAGGACATTCAAAGTCCTAGTTATATTTTTTATTTTATTTAGAATTCAGTACCACCTCGCCTGCAGCCATCCCTGTTTTTCGACGCCACAAATGTCCCAGTTTACTGAGCAGACACTTACTTGATAACCTTGAGCCTATCACTCTCTGAAGGATGGTCGTCCAGCCACTGGGAATATCGACTAACTGACCAGTCCGAAACCTGCAAGGAAAGGAAAGTAATGACAACTTTCTGTGCTATGTGGGGGAAATATCTTAGCTCTTCTTAAAACAAGCACACGGGCATGATGTAAATAACACTACATGCCACAACAACATGACTTATCACAGTGAGTGGGTCTCCCTGAACAATCTTAGTCACAGATAAGTTGACCATGTTTACATTGTAATCTACACAATTTTGACACATCTACATTTTGGTCTATAAAATTCTGACTTGTCTAATTTTAGTCTATAAAACTGACATATCAACATTTTGGTCTGTAATTCTTTGATATATCTACATTTTGGTCTGTAATTCTTTGATATATCTACATTTTGGTCTGTAACTCTTTGATATATCTACATTTTGGTCTGTAACTCTTTGATATATCTACATTTTGGTCTGTAACTCTTTGATATATCTACATTTTGGTCTGTAACTCTTTGATATATCTACATTTTGGTCTGTAACTCAGATGTATCTACATTTTGGTGTGGAAAACTGACATGTCTACTCTCAGGTGTATATAAATGTCTATCAAGCTCTGATGTGCTTAGAATGTAGTCAATATAACTTGGACATATCTACATCCTAGAAGTTTATAATAAATAACCCTGCCGTAAACATACAAAGATCCTATGTTTTAGAGCCAATGCTATCCATGAAAACTCTCTTAAACAAGGTTTATGATATTATTATGCAAATAAAAGATTCTCTGCATCCTACCCTGCCCTATTATATCTGAGAAAATGATGATTAAAGACTGTTGAACTGTCATTCTGTCATCATCTTCATCATCATCTCATCTTGTTTCTCTTGTACCTTGCGGTGCCGAGGAGAGTGCTCGTTTATGAACTTAATATATCCAGATTCCCATGGACTCTGTTATTCCCTCTGTCCATCGTTTACATAGTCAGCCTCTTCTTCTGGTTCCATTTGGTCTGTACATCATTGCTTGTGGTATAATGTTAGCTGGTAGCCTAGTTACATACCCAAATAATTTCACTTGCTGGTTTCTAATGAAATGTAGCACTCTTTTGATGTATAATATTTGGACTGGCTGGCCAAGTGGCTAGAATGCCAGATTCTCCTTCGGGAGACCTGGGTTTGAATCCTCAGGAAAGTGTGGAGTTTTTATCTGTCAGGGGCAAAAAGAAAACTCTAGCCTGCACAGTTTACTGCGACTGCACTAGCCCGGTGGCCTTAATTTCTCAGGCTCAAGGCCCCCGCCCCCTGCCATACACCACAAGGTACTATACTGGCAGTAAATGAACGACCTTATTTCTGTTCCACCTGCACATGAGGAATTTTGCTGCTGCTTAAGTTTTCTGTGTCCCCTCTGACGTGTCTCCACCTTGCCATGGTAGAGGGGCTTGCTTTGTGCCAATGACCCCAGGAGCTCTGCTGACGGAAGCACAACTATATGTCGGACAGGACTTGGGATAGGGACCAGACCAAGAGAGACACAACCTGCTGCTCTACAGGTAGACTGAGGATAGGCAGAACAACAACAACAAAACTTTATTTTGAAAGGGTTAAGAATTGGGCACGCAGGCCCATCTAACATTCTGCCCTTTTATCACTCTCTTTCATACAATATACCATTCATACATCATTCAAAGACCGAACCAGGTGCACGGTGCCACTAATTCTTGGTCCGGACACATACTCTAAGGCTCTCCACTGAAGGATATGACTGAACGTCTCTAAGTCAACATCCCCCGGATGTGAGAGCCGGGCCAATATCCACCCATCGCAAAATGGAGGTGAGATGCTAAGCCTGCAACATGCTTGGTCCAGATACTTGTTCGAAGGCTCTCATCCGAGGGATAAGAGGGATCCCCGGATGAGAGAGCCTGGCCGTTACTCGCTCTCTGCTGCATGGAGGTAAGGTGCTGAGCCGGAAGTACATGTAGCCTACCTTGAGAGTGTTAATAAAGGTGAAAAGCGTTCCAATCGCACGCAGTGGTTACGATACCCAAGTCCCTATAAAACCTCATTGAGTGAGCATAATTAAAGGTGGATAAACGTCTCATTAACACGAAATGCAACGCTTGGCTAGTGAATCCATTACGTGGAAGTCCAAAGCGAAAGATTGCTGAGTGGATGTCATCTGTAAACTAAGGTGGAAAAATGTCACTTTAACATGGAATGGCATACTTGGCTAGCGAACCCATTGCGTGGAAGTCCAAAGCGAAAGCTTGCTGAGTGGATGTCATCTGCAGACTGACCGTTCCTGGTTTGCGTGGAGGGCAGCCAGTGGCGAACAAAATACCCAATACATGGAAGTGAAGAATTAAAGCAGCCATGAGCAGGACATGGCGATTCTTTGGGTGAGCCCAGCACCAGAGCGCTATGTGCTGGCTCTGCAATTATGGAAGTCTCCTTGGGTAGCGGGGAATGCCCATGGTCTGCCCCTGCTTTCTCTTGAGGGTTGACCGTGATGTCTTTGGCTGTTCTAACTTGACCAGCTGAGATGTGGACAACACCACAACAGAATGTCTGTTGAAATCCCCATGACGGTTAACCTGACTAAACAACACCCGCCGAAGTCTGAAGTGCTAGCCTAAGGGTGGCAAATAAAAACTGGCACAACGCAAAAACATCAGAGTGAAATGTCCCTTGTGCCCTGCCTATCTTGTCCTCCGGCCAGAACAGCTCTGACTATTTTGTCTTCCGGCCCCGGAACAGCTCTGACAATCTAGCCTTCCAGGCACAGTGTCCGTACACGTCTGAACCGAAAGCTCGCTGAGTGGAAGTTGTATGCAGGCTGACCGATGCTGGTTTGTGCAGGGAGCGGCCTGTGGCGAACGAAATGCCCAATACATGGAAGTGAGGAATTAAAACAGCCATATGCAGGATGTGACGATTCCTTGGGTGAGCCCAGCACCAGAGCACCATGTGTCGGCCCTGCAATTATGGAAGCCTCCTTGGATGGCTGAAAATGCCAATGGACTGTCCCTGCCTTCCCTTGAGGGTGGACCGTGAAGTCTTCGACCGTTCTATCTTGATCAGCTGGGCTGTGGACGGCACCGCAAAAGTGAGAGTCCCCCAGGAATGCTAACCTGGTTTAAAAAACGCACGCAAAAGTCGGATGTGTTGGCCTAAGGGTCTAGGCCCAAGGGTGCATAACAATACACCACAATTACATTTGAAAAAAACACTCCGGATGAACGCAGAAGAAGAAGAAAGAAGTTTTCTGTGTTATGTGATGATCGTTGTTTTGGCTTGGATCCCTGTTTTGTTGTCACGCTGGATCAGCTTCACACACTTATACAGCTTGTGGTGTTGCAAGATGCTTATTTTGGTCACTTCTTTGTTGTTTTCCTTGCTTCTTTCGCTCAGTTCTGGTTAGCGACCCTGAACTGGGTTTAGGAGGACTCACCAATGTTTTGTGCTCCACTAATCTCTTCTGTATCTTGGCTTGTCTATGTATCTTTCATGTGGGCTATCTGATCTATATCTGGTGTATATCCTGCATGTGGCAAGATGGTTTTTATATTTATCACCAGTTACTCTTCATTGTTTGGGGGTCACTGAGGTCACGATGTAATGTTATTAAGATTGATGTCACTGCACACTGTGCATGCTCATACTTGCTAGGTCCACTAAGGCAGCAACCACCCCCAAGGATATGCTTGGCCAGGCTTCACTCCCTGGTCTCATACTCGCTAGGTCCTCTAAGGCAGCAACCACCTCCAAGGGCATGCTTGGCCAGACTCCCCTGCCTGGTCATGTAGTTGGGCTGGCATCAGTCTCACCGGTATCCATTAGCCAACTCTGCTCTGCACTGACTATATCAGCCCTGTCCATGTTTCTTCCCATTTGTATTAGTCCATTATTTGCCAGCTGGTCCACATGATTATTACCATTTACTCTGGCATGCCCAGGGGCATACATCCAGGTGAGTAATGCCACAATACCTGGACCATGTATCACAATGGTCAATACTTTGGGGCATCACTTCATAGAGCATCTACAGATGTGGTTCCCAGTTTGGCTAACATTCTAGTGATCACCATACCTCTCCACAGATGTGAGGTTCCAGTACTAGTCTTGCATCCCCACTGGTTTCTACTCTTGGAGAGGGAGAGGAGAGCTCTGTACAGTCCCTGCAGAAATGGTAACTCAGGAGGAATGTCTCTATACCAACCTCACTCTGACAGACTTTCTTAGCCAAACACAATATTCATTTGGTTCATCAGGTTTCCTAATCACTCAAACAAGACTCCTCGCAATTTGTAGCTGCTCCCCAAGGTGACAATGCCCTGAAAGGGACCCGCTTTGAACCATGAGAAGAAATTATGCAGCATGTGACAGCCACACTCTACTCCATTCTGCCATCTTCTGTGATCATACTTATGTACTCCATTCTGCCATCCTCTGTGATCATACTTATGCACTCCATTCTGCCATCCTCTGTGATCATACTTATGTACTCCATTCTGCCATCCTCTGTGATCATACTTATGTACTCCATTCTGCCATCTTCTGTGATCATACTTATGTACTCCATTCTGCCATCCTCTGTGATCATACTTATGTACTCCATTCTGCCATCCTCTGTGATCATACTTATGTACTCCATTCTGCCATCTTCTGTGATCATACTTATGTACTCCATTCTGCCATCCTCTGTGATCATACTTATGTACTCCATTCTGCCATCTTCTGTGATCATACTTATGTACTCCATTCTGCCATCCTCTGTGATCATACTTCCTAAATATTTAAATTCTTTAACTAGCTTCAGAGATGTACTTTTTATTGTTCATTTAGTGATCCAGGAGATCGGCTAATCTGCACTATTTTCATATCTGTTGTATTCATGTTTATATTGTATCTTATGTATATTAGGTTCAACTGGTGTATTGATATGACTTTGTAGTCTGCCCTTGTCACCATAAACCAGGTATTCATTGTCTTCTATGGCCTTTCTTAATTGCTTCCAACAATGCTGGGTACACAACAGTACTGAGTTGAGAACTTTGAAGATAATTAGAGTTTCAGATTTCTAGGTAGTCTGAAACTTTGAACAGACCTCATATGTGCATGTGTTCCTCACCTGGTGATTATGTTTAATTTTATGTGTATATGTGCAAGTTCTCCTTGACTGGTGTGTATGTGTACTGTAGGTGTGTCTCTCACCTGGTGTATGTGTACTGTAGGTGTGTCTCTCACCTGGTGTATGTGTACTGTAGGTGTGTCCCTCACCTGGTGTGTATGTGTACTGTAGGTGTGTCCCTCACCTGGTGTGTATGTGTACTGTAGGTGTGTCTCTCACCTGGTGTGTATGTGTACTGTAGGTGTGTCTCTCACCTGGTGTGTATGTGTACTGTGGGTGTGTCTCTCACCTGGTGTGTATGTGTACTGTAGGTGTGTCTCTCACCTGGTGTGTATGTGTACTGTAGGTGTGTCTCTCACCTGGTGTGTATGTGTACTGTAGGTGTGTATGTGTACTGTAGGTGTGTTTCTCACCTGGTGTGTATGTGTACTGTAGGTGTGTCCCTCACTTGGTGTGTATGTGTACTGTAGGCGTGTCCCTCACCTGGTGTGCATGTGTACTGTAGGTGTGTTTCTCACCTGGTGTGTATGTGTAATGTAGGTGTGTCCCTCACCTGGTGTGTATGTGTACTGTAGGTGTGTCCCTTACCTGGTGTGTATGTATAAGTGTAATGTAGATGTGTGAATATTCAATGTTAGGTGTATATGTACAAGTGCTACTTGACTTGTATGTATGTGTAAGGTAGACGTGTCCCTCACCTGGTGTGTATGTGTAATGTAGGTCTGTGAATGCTTAAGGTCAAGATCATATGTGCAACTGCTCCTCATCTGGTGTGTATGTGTAATGTAGGTGTGTCCCTCACCTGATGTGGAGACTTCAGTTCTGGGGGAGCTCTAGCAAACAGAAAGTGAAGTGTGACACTGTATGGAAGTATCTCTCCCAAGGCTGGGCTGTTAGAAATATGCTCCGGCGTCTGGAACAGGAGTGGCCTGAAAACAACATCAGTCACAATAATGAGGAGTGTTCTGAGAACATAACATCAGTGATAGTAATGAGGGTTGACCAGTATACGTAACATCAGTCACAATAATGAGGGGTGATCAGTACATGTAACATCAGTCACAATAATGAGGGGTGACCAGTACATGTAACATCAGTCAAAATAATGAGGTATGGTATGTACACATAATATCAGTCACAATAATGAGGAGTGGTCTGAGAACATCACATCAATGATAATAATGAAGAATGGCCTGAAAACATCATTAGTAACTGCCATGAGATGGATACGAGAAACAGAGCAAGTGTGTAAAACGATGTCACTAAGACACACAGTTGAGAAATCAAGCGAACACTGGGGCACGAGTGGGCGGAGTTAGTGTGGTCACATGATTGCGCCCAGGCCAAAGCCGGAAAGCGAGTGTTCGGGAGACGGAGCTAGGACGTGAGAGAGAAAGGTCGATGAAAGTGTTGGAGATCGTTTGCAATGTTTGAAGTCATTCGAACCGCAGTCCAAAAGTTAAAGAATGTTCCTGTTGAGAAAGTTGGCGATTATAACGCAACACATTGAAGCTGACACCTGACAATGGGGCTGTAAACGCCGACAAGCGGTGGCGAGATAGCTGACATAGTTTTGAGAACACCTCGACCAGAAATGGCGGGCAGAGACACGCCGTGACAAAGCCTTGTTGGTCACAACTGAGATGCGTGAGTACAATCGTACGATCTATAAGATTTATCAACTAAAGTTCCTATTGACGATTAGATTAAACATGCATTATATATTGGTAGTCAGTGGGTGTGCTGGTTGTATGCAGAACGCTGAACGGCAGGAAGCCGGCGGTGTATGACAGCCAAGGTTGATAACTGTTCTACAATAAAAGTGACTGTGTTGTCTAAGGACTCAACGGACTTGTGAGTTGTGTGCATAGTAGATCTGTACATCGTAATGTGTTTGTACGAGCCATTAGAAATACTTCACCCTGGACAAATCCCAAGATGTCGGACCAGTTGGAATGATTCCGTCATTTGGCATGAATTTGGCACTTGGCAGTAACAATAATGAGGAGAGACCTGTACACATAACATCAATGATAATTTCTATAGCCATGTACTCTTAACATCAATGACAATAATGAGGATAAGCCTGTACACATAACATCAATCATAATAATGAGGCATGGCCTGTACACACAACAGCAATGATAATAACGAGGAGTGACCTGAAAAGCATCACATCAATGATGAGGACAGGCAGCCTAACCCAGGTTCTAATCCCTAGTAAGACCAATTAATGTTAGGAGGAGTGGCTGGCCGAGTGGCTAGAATGCTGGACTCTCCTTTGGGAGACCCAGGTTCGATCCCTCGGTAAGGTGTGGGATTTTTTTTCTGTCGGGGACTAAAAGAAAATCCAAACCTGCACAGTTTGCGGCGACCGCCAGGCAGCCTTAATTCCTCAGGCTCAAAGACCCCTCTGCCATACACCACAAGGTACTACATTGGCAGTAAATGACAGTTTGACAGAAGTAAAATAAGAAAATTCTTAGCCTGAACTGCTTGACGACTACTTGAGCAAGTAACTTCTATTGCTACAATTCTTTAAAAGCTCTCCTAACATCAATCAATCAATCAGGTACCATCTCCACAATGAAGGTTGACTGCAATGGATCTCCAACACTGTCTGTCTCTCGTCATGACTGACATTCTGTCAAATTGCTGTTCATCCATCTCTTGATGTTATCTTCCCACTTGTTTCGTTGTCTACCTCTTGCTCACTTGCCTTCAACCTTACACTCCAGTATGGTTTTTATAAGAGTGTTATGTCTTTTAACATAGCCAAAATATTTAACTTGCCTCTTTTTTATTTCTTTCATCAAGTCTCTTTTCCTTCCCAGTTTTTCTAGAACATCTGTATCGTTTTTGTTTCCATGAAATACGACATATTCTTCTATATATCCACATTTCCAGGGCTTCTATTCTTTCACAGAAAGAAGATACCATATGAAAAAATTGAGAAAAAAAATAAAACTTTCAATACATGTGGTACGTTCAAGTTTGCATGTCCTTACAAGTTGCACACCTTGGTAATAATTCACTTTCAGAGACACATGTAAATTATACATACCTGAAGGCACGTAAAAGTCTATACGTTTTCCCCAGGTCAGTCGCTCGTCGACACAGTGGGGAAATTGCCAGTTCCATCTGTGCAAAGTCTGCAGCCAGTCGCATTTTTCCACCATCTCCAATTGGCCGAACCAAACTGGCATGTCGAACAAACAGATCAACACAACGAATGGCCAGAGGAAGAATGCTGTAGAAGGACAAAAGCAAATCTAGTCATCATTACACATTATAGACGAAACAATACTGTACAACCATGTACGACACTGAGCTATGTATATAAAGTATATATTGGAGGTGAGCACAACTGGATGGATAAGAGCACTTGCTCTTAAACTTCCAGTGTGCTGATGTCAGGGTACTGGGTTCAACCCCTACACCAGTCAGCTGACTAAAATTTTGATTTCTCATCCTTGACTTGGGGACATAAATTACAAGTACCTCAGAAGTCGGAGTGGGTTCGCCTGATGGTGAGGGGACATTGGTAATAGGGAATTCTAATCCACATGCAAAAACCAGTCCAGTGCACTAGAAATAGTACCACTTGTATGGACTACGCTTGAGTTCAAAGCGAGCAAACACAAAAAAACGTACCGTACATACTTTATAAAGGTAATACTATGGCAGATACTTACTGCCATTGGGGTCTGGTCACAGGCTTATATAAACACAAGTGCATAATCAAATGAGGTGACCAGTTCTTTCCCAGACACCTCACAGAATATGACAATTACCAGGTAGCCATTTTTATGAACCTGTGTCAGCCTAAGAGCTGAACTGGTTAGAAAAGAGAATTTTATCACTGCATAGGATTGAACCTGGGCCATTGGGTAGGTAAGCCAGTGATTTACTCTACACATTCTACAATAATAATTGGGACAAATGCTTTTTTTCTACTGCTACATATTGTATTCAAGCAAAAGCTGCATCTCAGAAGATGAAAAATATCTGGTGTAATAAATCACTTCACTGAATCTCAGAAAGAGCTTGTACTGAATCTGTTTTACTGTAAGGCAATGAATCTTGAAATGTGGATGAATAAACTAGGAACAGTTTGGGGGCAATGGAGATGTGGTTTCTGAGGCAAATGTTGAGAATACAGTCAGAGAAACTAACAACTGTTGCCTGCAAGAGGCTAATGAGAACAATAAGAAAGAGATAAAAAGTGTTCTTTGGTCATATAATGAGGAGAGAGGCATTGAAGAATATCGTGACTGAAAAACCAAAGGTGGCAGAAGCAAACAGTGAGAAATAATGCTTGATGTTCTGAGATGATGGATAGAGGAATATCATCAGTCGAATTGATCCAGAACCCCAAGGATCGAGATCTCTGGAGAGACATGAACGCCTACGGCAATTGGCAGGAAATATGATGATGTACAGCACATACGTTGTGTATTGTACAACCAACACCTGTCTAAGATCAATTTTAATGACACAAACAATGCGCCAAGATCAGTGTTAAATACACAACACGCCTGTCCAAGATCAATGTTAAAAAACACACAACGGTCTAAGATCAATGTTAAATAACGAAACAACACACCTGTCCAAGATCAATGTTAAATAAACAAACAACACACCTGTCCATGATAAAATTCTGACATCGGAAATGAGACAGGTAATCAGTCTGGCAGCGAGAGATGAAACTCTGCAGTTCTCTCATGTACAGGGAGCAAGGTGGATCCGCATCCTGCTTGCTTGGTGCTGGGCTGTAGAAACAATTATACAATCAACATGAACACATTTGTGATACAATACGTCATCATCATCCTGCTTACTTGGTGCTGGGCTGTAAAAACAATTATACAATCAACATGAACACAGTTGTGATGCACTACGCCATCATAATCTTCCGTTTCTGCCATCAAGCATCATGGGGCGGAATAGTTGAAATTCCAGCGCCCAATGGGTGGTACTGGATAGTGTCATTCCATGTGATTGTACAATGTCTTTGATGTCATTAATCCATTTTCTTCTTGGGCGTCCTCTTGTTCTCATATGAGATCTTCTTTGATGTAGCGCCAGTGCTGGTAGTTGATGGTGTTGCATTCTAACGACATGGCCAAACCATTTGATCTTCTGCCTTTCAATATATGTGGCACAAAGTGTTGATCCCACTGTTTGTTTGATAACATTATTTCTTACTCGGTCTCGGGTAGTTAAGTTACAATATGTAAAATCCAAAAATGCAGGAATCTCCCACACGAATCTGAACTTTAAGAGTGTAGCAATACATGAGAAGAATCTTTGAGATGGAAATATCTCATGAGCTCCTGTGTCTGGGAGCTGCGGTAGCTTAGTGCTAGACACTAGCCTTCTGGCCCAGTGTTTATGGGTGCAATCCACTTCTGGGTGGATTCTAATTTTTTTAAACCAGGCTCCCAGGCTGACCCAGCCTAAAATAGGTATCAGAAAATGTCCAGGGAAGCAAGGGCAGCTGGTATGATACTGACCACATGACCCATTGAGTTCCAGTTAGTCTATAAAAATATGGGTGTAGCACCATATGACCAAAGTACCTTAAGGTGTGTAAAAAGGGCGTTACTGTTACACAACGTGTACCAGGTCTGACCAGAGCCTGCTTCCACTGGCCTTGCTCTGTACATCAACAACAACAACACAAAGCTCACCCTGAGAAATCCTCCTGGTGGATGGTTAAGATAATGGCCTCCAGGGCATCAGAGATGGACGACAGCAGTGGCTGGATGGCTGTTCTCATCAGCTGAACCACAGACTCTAGGGCCACTTCTATGCTTTCTTTGGCTTCGTCAGGGAAATGGGAGACACCAGTCAGAACCTGGGGTTTGATCAAGTGTTGCAATGATTTGTGATGGGTGGAGGGAGAAGGAAGAGGTGTTTAAATCCTCACAAGAGACAGAGAAATAAAGGGGTAAACATACACAGATAACAGAAGGATCAACAGAAACAGAGGAATGCACAGAAGCAGAGGAGTAAACATACACAGAGAGGCAGAGGTAAAGGGATAGAAAGACAGAGGTAAATGGATACATATTTATACAGAGACAGGGGTAAAGGGATAAAAATATAGAGAAAGGCAGACATACATGGATAAACATACACTGAGGTAAAAAGATAAACATACAAATAGACACAGGGGTAAAGGGGAAAACAAGCAGAGAGAAAGAGGTAAAGGGATAAACATACACAGACAGATGGGTAAAAGGATAAACATAGACAGCAAGACAGACATAAAGGGATAAAAATTCACAGAAATAAATGGATAACCATGCACAAATAAATTTGGATAAACATAGAAAGGTAAAAGAATAAACATACACAGAGAGACAGAGGTATAAGTATAATACACACACAGCGAGGTAATGGTGGAGGGATACAAATAAAAATAAAAATAGGTAAGCAGTCAAAGAGAAATAAAACAGATGGTGACAGACAGACAGAGAAGTAAACATACATAAAGAGACCATGAGAGATAAGTAGAGAAATAAATATACATAGAGACTGCGATAGATAAATAGAGAAATAAATGTACATAAAGAAACAGTGAGAGATAACCAGACAAAGGAAGAGAGGGGGAGAGACTAACCTTGAACACTGCTTGATGGAAGTGGTACAAGATATTGACAATCCCAACATTACGAATCTGACCGGGAGACTGAGGCCCAATAACCTGACTGGCTTCTCCATCAGTGGACAACTGCAGGATACAAACAGAAATGCTCAAGAGACTAGCTACTTTTTTTTTTTTTTTTTGCGCTCACTCGCTTTGAGCTCAAACGTAGTCCATACATGTGCTACTACTTCTAGTGCAATGGACTGATTTTTGTGATGTGGATTAGCTTTCTCTATTACCAGTGTTCCTCACCATCAGGCGAACCCACTCTGACTTCTGAGGTACTTGTAACTTACATCCCCAGATCAAGGACAAGAGGAGTTGAACCTGTTAACTTGGCATCAACACACCGGAAGTTTAAGAGCACTCTTATCCATTTGGTCTTGCTGACCTTTAGGCTAGCTACTGAAACACATCCTAGAAAAACATCCAACAATCTGATGCATTAAAATACATCCTAGAAAAACATCCAACAATCTGATGCATTCAAATACATCCTAGAAAAACATCCAACAATCTGATGCATTCAAATACATCCTAGAAAAACATCCAACAATCTGATGCATTCAAATACATCCTAGAAAAACATCCAACAATCTGATGCATTCAATTACATCCTAGAAAAACATTCAACAATCTGATGCATTCAAATACATCCTAGAAAAACATCCAACAATCTGATGCATTCAAATACATCCTAGAAAAACATCCAACAATCTGATGCATTCAAATCCATCATGTGCCATGCCGGTAAGCGTGGGCGGTCATGTTCTGCCATCTCACTCGATCACCAGAGTCATGGATCAGCTCCGTGTTTCTGTCTCGACCATGCCACAAGGCCAAGCCATCCAGGTACTTGCTTCTAGGTCTTCCCCTTGGTCTGTTCCCCTCGATCTTACCAGTTGTCACCAAGTTCTCCAATCCATTTCTTCTCATAACATGCCCAAAAAATGTTGACTGTCTACATCTAATTTCTCTAATCAGTTTACGATCTTCATTTGTTTCTTGAAGGACTTGTTCATTGGTCTTTCTGGCTGTCCATGGTATTCTTTGCATTTTCCTCAGAAACCACATCTCTACAGCCATCAGATGTTTTTCAGCCTGACTGCTCATTGTCCACGCTTCACATCCATATAAAAGTACAGGTTCAATGTAGCATCTCAACACTCTTTTTCTCGTTTCAATTGACATCTTTTTATTGGTCAATATGTTTTTCATCTTGCTAAAGGCTACTTTTGCCATGGAGATTCTTGTTCTAATCTCTTCAAGACATCTCCCATCAGATGTTATTACTGTTCCGAGATAATTGTACCTGCTCACTTGTTGAAGAATATTCCCATTTACTTGTATATTACATTGTGGTATTTCGTCCTTCCTAGTGACGACCATAATCTGTGTCTTTTTACAATTTAATTCTAACCCTAGTTGTTCACTGTGTGTAACAATCGCATCTACTAAATTTTGCATTCAAATACATCCTAGAAAAACATCCAACAATCTGATGCATTCAAATACATCCTAGAAAAACATCCAACAATCTGATGCATTCAAATCTGACATCAACTGGCATTATCACTATGTGCCCTGCTAAGTGGCATAGGCATTCATGTCTCTCCAAAGATCTCAGTCCTTGGTGTTCTGGATCAGTTCTGCTGATGCTATTTCTCTATGAGATCATCTAGACCCTCCAGCATCATTTCTCGTGGTCGGCTTCTACTTCTTCTACCATTGATCTTTCTGCTGGTCATAATGTGCTCCAATGCCCCTCTTCTCATTATGTTACGTCATAATGTGCTCCAATGCCCCTCTTCTCATTATGTTACGTCATAATGTGCTCCAATGCCCCTCTTCTCATTATGTTACGTCATAATGTGCTCCAATGCCTCTCTTCTCATTATGTTACGTCATAATGTGCTCCAATGCCTCTCTTCTCATTATGTTACGTCATAATGTGCTCCAATGCCTCTCTTCTCATTATGTTACGTCATAATGTGCTCCAATGCCTCTCTTCTCATTATGTTACGTCACAATGTGCTCCAATGCCTCTCTTCTCATTACGTTACGTCATAATGTGCTCCAATGCCTCTCTTCTCATTATGTTACGTCATAATGTGCTCCAATGCCTCTCTTCTCATTATGTTACGTCATAATGTGCTCCAATGCCCCTCTTCTCATTATGTTACGTCATAATGTGCTCCAATGCCCCTCTTCTCATTATGTTACGAAAGAACACTGTCTCTTTCTTATAGTTGTGTATAATGTTTAATTTTCATTAGCCTTTTCCAGGCTATAGTTATTAATTACATTGATCATTCAAGGTATTTGCAAAATTCAGCTCAAAAACTTCATCTATCCTGCCTCCAATCTCTTCCTGTGTTGCTTGTTCATATTTCAAGATTCACTGCCATATAGCATAAATAGTTCTATGTTCACATTTCAAGATTGACTGCCATATAGCATAACTGGTTCTATCAACATAATATTTCAGTACTCTCTCCTTGACATTATGACATGAATACATAACTCACACAAGATTCTTACAGGACAAAATGGGCAAAAGGCCACCTTGACCAAATAAAAACTGATGCTGATCATCAACTTTCAAAGTTAGATTATGTCATTATTATAGCAATCAACGATGGGAGAATTGTATACAAGAAATAACTAGCATTCAATGATGCAATAAATAACTAGCATTCAATGATACAATAAATAACTAGCATTCAATGATGCAATAAATAACTAAAGACCAATGATTGGAGAATGCTATACAATAGATAACTAGTGATAAACAAGAGAAGAATATACCAGAGAATGTTATACAATAAACAGCGAATGTAAGGACAGAATCTGAGGAAGAATACAACAACTGTTGATCAATGATGGGAGAATGTTATAAAACATGCGAGCAATGTAAATAACTTACCAACTGCTCACTCTTCACGCAGAACAGTTTGACTGTTTTGGCCACATTTTTGGCAATAGTGATGCTTAACTTGGTGTCCACGCTGGATACATTCAGCTCACTGGATAGACACAGAAACACACACACAAGACAGATAAGTTCATGAAAAAGCCAACAAGGCTTCAGTCACAAGCAGTCTAATAAAGAGAGGCAGAGGTCAAGGGAGAAACAGAGAGGCAGAGGTCATGGGGGAAATAGAGAGGCAGAGGTCAAGGGAGAAATTGAGAGGAAGAGGTCAAGGCAGAAACAGAGGCAGAAGTAAAGGGAGAAACAAAGAGGCAGAGGTCAAGGGAGAAACAAAGAGGCAGAGGTGAAGGCAGAAATAGAGAGGCAGAGGTCAAGGGAGAAGCAGACAGGCAGAGGTCAAGGGAGAAACAGAGAGGCAGAGGTCAAGGGAGAAGCAGACAGGCAGAGGTCAAGGGAGAAACAAAGAGGCAGAGGTAAAGGCAGAAATAGAGAGGCAGAGGTAGAGGGAGAAACAGAGAGGCAGAGGTCAAGGGAGAAACAGAGAGGCAGAGGTCAAGGGAGAAGCAGACAGGCAGAGGTCAAGGGAGAAACAAAGAGGCAGAGGTAAAGGCAGAAATAGAGAGGCAGAGGTAGAGGGAGAAACAGAGAGGCAGAGGTCAAGGGAGAAACAGAGAGGCAGAGGTCAAGGGAGAAACAGAGAGGCAGAGGTCAAGGGAGAAACAGAGAGGGAGAGGTCAAGGGAGAAACAGAGAGGCAGAGGTAGAGGGAGAAACAGAGAGGCAGAGATCAAGGGAGAAACAGAGAGGCAGAGGTAGAGGGAGAAACAGAGAGGCAGAGGTAGAGGGAGAAACAGAGAGGCAGAGGTCAAGGGAGAAACAGAGAGGCAGAGGTCAAGGGAGAAACAGAGAGGCAGAGGTCAAGGGAGAAACAGAGAGGCAGAGGTAGAGGGAGAAACAGAGAGGCAGTCACCCATGTGATACCAGCGCCTATAAGGTGCAAAGAATAGCAAACACAGTGAAGGTCAGCATGGTCAAATGGATTAAGAGTGCTCATTCTTAACCATCCAGTGTTCTGATGCTGTGGTAGCGGGTTCAACCCCTACACCGGTCAGTTGGACTAACATGTTGACTTCTCATCCTTGACTTGGAGACGTAATTTACAAGTACCTCTGAAATCGGAGTGGGCTCGCCTGATGGCGAGGGACACTGGTAATAGGGAAAGCTCACCCACAATCAATTATCAGTTCAGTAGTAGCACATGTATGGACTACTATGCTTAAGTTCAAAGAGTGCAAACGCACACAAAAGAGTAAAAAAGCAAACATGGCAACCTACCATGCATGTCGCAAGTGGTAACTTTGGAGGGACAGAATGGGACTGTCTACATCATCCCATCAAATATTTTGTTTTGAATATCCTATTTACTGGACATAACTGTCAACACCAGCATTTTACTGCTGTTGTTGATGTTTTGGCAAGTTTACGTCCAGTAGTTTGCCATTGCTTTCTGAACGACCAGCTCCCAAACCAACACGCCAAATCCCAGCACAACGCGGTCTGCTGCCAAATCGGTTGCAGCTGTGTTTCGAACGCAGGCAAGCGAGCCTACAAATCGCGTCTGCAAGCCCTTAGCCACGCAGACCGGCCCATAAAATATAGTCGCTGCAAAATCCAACCAAGTATGACAAGTCTACAGAGGAGGGATTGTAGTGAGCTGGTTCAGGGTCTGTACTCTGTTACAAAAAAAATAGGCACAAGATAAAGAAGACAGGCTGAAGTTTAAGGATAAACAAAGAGGCAGGGTTCAATGGATACAAATTAACACAAGCAAAGGGATCAACAGTGAACTCTATTATCAAAGAGTAACAAACTGGGTATGCAGACCCATCTTACAAGCCCTTCCAGCCAATCATCTTTCACACAGCAATTATATGTTCCATATGCATGTTAAATTCATGTTGCAATAAACATAATAATATGAATGCTGAGAACATACACAATATGGGCTAAACAAACAAACAAATATCCATCCATAATCACAGACACACACATACTGAAGCATGTAAGTATGCATGCATGCGCAAACACATACATACAAACAATATCTCTCTTTCTCTGTCTCACTCACTTTCTCTCTCTCTCTCTCACTGACTCACTCTCACAAAGAGAGATCAATGCACAACAAGAATAAAAATAAACACATCAGTATATTCAAATAACATTCACAAACAAACCTGGATATTGTCTTGACGATGTTATCCACCTCCTCGGATGTTGGTGGGTTGGATGAGTTGGAAGTGAACACAAGATTGATGGGATCAAATAATCTTGACAGGGAGCGGGACAAGTAGGCATTTTCAAACAGGGCCAGTGTGTCCCTGAGAGCTTTTTCTGAGCTGTAACTGTAACACAGGTATAATATGTCTCGTAGTTCTCATATCTACTGATTATCTACTCATTTCTACTGTTGATAATATACTCATTTCTACTGTTGATAATCTACTCACTCATTCTATAGATTATTTTCTCATTTCTACTACAAATAATCTACTCACTTCTACTACAGACAATCTACTAATTTCTAGTGTGGATAATCTACTCATTTCGAGCAATATCTCCGGCGGGCCTATTCCCGGTGGTCGTGGGATCCGCAAAAGTCAGGCGGGGAGTCTGACGGTAGTACACGCTTTACACAGGTCCGGACACTTGTGATTGACAGATGTACGCGTCCTACGATCCAGGCACGTACGAGGCCCTCACCTGAGGGACTTGGCTGAATGCCTCTAAGTCGGGTCCCTTGGGTGCCAGGGTCTGGCCACCACTTGCCTCCTGTTCGTGGAAGCGAGGTCTCGGAGGTTTGACGTTGAGCCGCCAGCGTCTACAGCCTAATCTGTCCCAGACGTATTGGTTACCCATTCCTCTGGACCAGACAGGGCAAGGCCGAGAGAGGGAACATGTCGTTTGGGCACCACATGTTCTCTGAAGCTCTGCCCAGGGATTGTGATGGAATTTTGGCCAAATTCCAACTCACATACTTTGGTCTGTCAAGACCGTAAGGTGCTACTAATCTACTCATTCCTTCTACAGATTATCTACTCATTTCTACTATGGATAATCTATGCATTCTTTCTACAGATTATCTACTCATTTCTAGTACGGACAATCTACTCATTCCTTCTACAGATAATCTACTCATTTATACTACAGATAATCTACTCTTTTCTACTACAGATTGTCTACTCATTTCTACTTTGGATAATCTACTCATTCCTACTACAGACAATCTACTAATTTCTACTATAGATAGTCTACTAATTTCTACTTTGGATAATCTACTCATTCCCACTACAGATAATCTACTAATTTCTACTACACATGACCTTCTACACTCAACTCCAGAGAATCTACATATCCCATATATAAGTGTTGAAATGTATGTAAAGCAGCCACAGACCACACAGACAAGTCTGGCAATTTTTATGTAAAACAACCACACATACTACTTGAAATTCATGTAAAACAACCAGACAAACTACTTGAAGTTTGTGTAAATCAACTACACACTACATTCACAAGTCTTGCAATGTATATGTAAATAAAACTTCTGTGTAAACCAACTTGCCACACAAGACATCAACATACAACGTACTCATAATGTTGTTCTGCCTTCTCTGTTTGGACAAAGAAGTCTTCCTCACCATCTCTGGATGTCGTCAGGTCAATTCCTACACTAGGGGTCACAGTCATCGTGATACTGAACTGATGCAGACGCCGCCACAAGTCATTGTACAGACGCAGCAGTTTTGGATACTCGCCTTCAAATGCTTGCTTCAGGAATGATGAGTCTGTGGGGGGAAGGGTGGGAAAAAACAACTAGTCAAATGTACTTCATCATACACACTTTCTCATCGTGGTTTGGGGTGGGGGTGAGGGGGGGGGGGGAGCGAAGAAGAGGAGAGGGACAAATGACTTGTGAAAGCTATTTATTGACAAACACTTTTTGAAAAGGGAAACAAACAACTGTTGAGATCTACTTCATGGTACAAATCTGTGGGCAGGGAGAAGTGGGAGGGGTGGGGTGGATTAAAGGAATTTAAAAAAGGGGGAGGGAAGCGCCATGTCTAGTAATGAATATTTTACTATGGCAATCCTTCTTCTTCTCCTCCTCCTCCTCCTACTTCATTTTCTTATTCCTCTTCTGGCTTTCATCTTCCAATGTATCATAAGCCCTCAGCCAACTCTCACCAGTACTGTACATTTTACTATGGCAATAATTCTTCTTCGTCTACTTCTTCTTTTTCTTCTTCTACTGCCTTCCACCTCCCAATGGAGCATGGGCACTCAACCAACTCACATCAAGTCCTTTGTAGACTTGTTCATGGCTGGTTAGATTTAGCAGCTAAGCCAATTACAGGTAGATAATAATTGTGTCTATGTGAGTATGTGTATGTGTGTGTGAGAGTGTGCATGTGTTTATTTGAGAGAGAGAGAGAGAGAGAGAGAGAGAGAGAGAGAGAGAGAGAGAGAGAGAGAGAGAGAGAGAGAGAGAGAGAGAGAGAGAGAGAGAGAGAGAGAGAGACTTTATTTTCAAAGGGTCACTAATTGGGCATGATCTTACATTCAGTCCTTCCAAGTACTCATCTAGCGTACATCTATTATCTATTCTGCATGTTACATTCACAAAGAAAAAACAAATATTGTCAAATGATTGTAGTGAACATAAACAATGTCTATTACTATGTTATGAGACAGGCAGGTAGCCAGACACATATACACACAGACACGTACACATGCATAAACACAGACACACTTACCTACATACACACTTACATAATTTATACAAACCGTCACAGTTGTTGTGCACCCACTCAATAACTGACAGAGAGAATAAGATTGAGAGAGAGAGACAGAGAGAGAGAGAAAGAGAGAGAGAGAGAGAGAGAGAGAGAGAGAGAGAGAGAGAGAGAAGAGAGAGAGAGAGAGAGAGAGAGAGAGAGAGAGAGAGAGAGAGAGAGAGAGAGAGAGAGACTTACAGTCAGTCAGATACAAAAAGATGGAACAGAGAAAATGAGACTTACATACAAACAGGCATAGCAGGAGAAAAACAAAGAAAGACCAGACAAAAACAAAAGCATATGAAATTTACAGCTGATAAATGATTGATTGATTGATTGATTGATTGATTGATTGATTGATTTAGGAACCGACATCACAGCATTCGGGACATTCCCATATGCGCTCCGTCCCCATCCTCAGCAGCCAGCGAAGAGTTCCAACACTAATAGTTCCAGTAGCAATCTGATTATATGTCCGTCTCGCCTTTCCTCTGAGCGTCGAGCGTCGGCCAGATCCCCTCGTCACACCTCGCTGTCTCATTCTTACCAGACTATGGTGATCCATTTGCTCCTCCAAGGTGTACACGTGCTCCCACAAGGCCGCGTCCACATCTGTTTTGTCATACATCAATACTCCACCAAGTTTTGCCGAGCCAGCCAATCTGTCCGCCTGTTCATTCCCCAGCACACCGGCATGCCCAGGAGAAAAGATCCAGACGATGCTTGTCACCCGTGACCTCCGAAGCGAAGCAAGCTACTCTGCACGAAGCTTGCCTGTTCTCACCCTCCTCAGCATGCTTTCTGAGTCAGTAACAATCACAATAAATTGACTGCTTAAACAGTAACACTGGCAAATTAACCAATGCAGCAGAAGAAAGTGCCAACGAGGACAACAAGACAACGTTTGACTCACTTTCAGCAGCATCATGAAACTCTTTCTTCAACATCCTGGTGATGTTCTCCCAGAAGTCATGTATGATGTTGACATCACCGTGCCGATGCTGCAACAGTGAGGACAGAGATGTCAGAATGGACGGGTCAAGTAAGTCAAGGCACTGGGCAAGTGGTTATAGACCAATCAGTCAGTACTTGGTGGGTCATTGTTACATGGTTATAGACCAAACAGTCAGTACTTGGTGGGCCATGGGGTCAGTATCACACTGACCGTGGGACGCAGAGGTGTTTCCAAGGCACCAGGGCCGGGTTATATACTGGCCAAGACCTACTGACTCATCCTCGTCGAGCGTCCTGGGCAACAGGTCCCTTCGGGGTCCTGACTAAAGTCAGTAGGATCGCCGATTCCTCCGAAGTCGAAGAGTGTCTGCCTGTATGGCGAGGAACCACCAGTCTGCACACCAGTAAGCCAGACATGGGACGACGGATACTCACGCAAACCTCAGGTCTTGTATGACATCACACTGATGTTAGACAACAAGATGTCTTCATCCGACATACAGGACTTCACGCTGGAGTTCACAGCCAGCGAACACAAGCAAGCAAGCAAGCACACTGACCATCTTTACTTTCCAGGGCATTTCTTCGTACCCATTTTAAAATAGGCTAATGAAAAGCAATGACAGGTAAACAATTCAAGTGTGAAGCAATGACAGGTAAACAACTTATAAAAAGCAATGATAGATAAAATACTCATATGAAAAGCAATGACAAGTAAACAACTCATATGAAAAGCAATGACACGTAAACAACTCATATAAAAAGCAATGACAGGTAAATAGCTAATATGAAAAGCAATAACAGGTAAACAACTGATACGAGAAGCAATAACAGGTAAATAACTCATATGAAATGCAATAACAGATAAACAACTGATGTGAGACAAAATGACAAGTAAACATAAAGTGTGTGATGAGCAGTGACAAGTGAATATATCTCAAATGACCAGCAGTGACAAGTGAATATAACTCAAATTAATAGCAGTGACAAGTGAATAAAATTCATATGACCAGCAGTGACGGGTAAATATAACTCACAGAACATTATCATCATCATGTGCCCTTTCAACTGGCATAGGTACTGACACATCTCCATAGATCTCGGCCCCTGGTGTTCTGGGCCAAGTCTATTATGATGTTTCTCTATACCACCACCTGTCCCTCCAGCATCATTTCTCCTGGTCTGTCTCTGCCTCTTATACCAATGATCATTCCAGCTGTCACAAAGTTTTCCAGTGCCTCTCTTCTCATTCTGTCATGAAAAAACGTTTGTCTCCTTCCTATATTTGTAATGAATGTTCTACTTTCATTAACCCTTTCCACTGACTTGTTGTTAGTTACTCTGGCAACCAATGACTGTAAGCCATGGCACATGTTAAAAATGACACAGTAAACCATGACGCATGTTAACAATAACACACTGAACCATGACATATGTTAACAATAACACACTGAACCATGACATATGTTAACAATGACACAGCAAACCATGACATATGTTAACAATGACACAGCAAACCATGACACATGTTAACAATGACACAGTAAACCATGACGCATGTTAACATGACACACAGTAAACAGTGACACATATTAAACAGCTAAACACCCAGGAAGGTTAACCCGGTCAACAAATGCCCGCAGAAGTCGGATGTGTCGGCCTAACGGTGCAAGAACGCAGCTTTGCTGTAAACAGGCACAATGCAATCAAGTCCAAAAAAACTCTCCAGATGAACTCAGAAGAAGAAGAAGAAGAAGAAGAAGAAGAAGAAGAAGAAGAAGAAGAAGAAGAGGAAGAAGTAGAAGAAGAAGAAACAGCTAAAGTGACATGGGTAAAGAATGAGAAGGGAAAACACTGACCTGGCTGAGCTCATCTATAAAACACACATGGGACACAGGATCTCGCTTCTTGACCAGAACCTTCTGTAAGTGTTGCACCTGGTGGGAATTTGAGAAAACAGTCATTTAACTCAACAGGTAATAGTAAAGTAATATTGACATAAAACAAATAAAATAACAGAATGTAATATATGTTTTCCCTTCAGTTTCACACGAATAACAAGCCAAAATGTTAGTGCACAATTCCATGTAAAGCCCAAATATGAATATATTACACAATGACACCAAAACAACAGCCACTGCGAAGTGGACAAGGGAAAAACTCGATAGATACACACGGCAGGAGAAAGATGTCTGGGAGTGGGACGCAGAGGTGTTTCCAAGGCACCAGGGCCGGGTTATAAACTGGCCAAGACCTATTGATGCGTCCTCGTCGAGCGTCCTGGGCAACAGGTCCCTTCGGGGTCCTGGCTAAAGTCAGTAGGATCGCTGATTCCTCCGAAGTCGGAGAGTGTCTGCCTGTACGGCGAGGAACCACCAGTCTGCACACCAATAAGCCAGACATGGGACAACGGATACTCACGCAAAACTCAGGTCCTGTATGACATCACACTGATGTTGGACAACAGGATGCCTTCATCCGACATACAGGACTTCGCGTTGGAGCTCAAGCCAACGAACACAAGCAAGCAAGAATAGGGGCTGAAACATTCATCGAAGGGGACCTCTTTTGATGATTAGAAGCCTCCTGCCATGCTAGCTCCCTGGCGGAGTTTTTACCACAAAAGATACTACTACTACTACTATTGACACCTTGCTGTCTTACAGACGATAGTTTGTTACGTTGTACTTAAAATATAACACCTATAACCCTTAGTGGTTGTGAGCGTGATTGATTAGACCAATTCGTGCAATAAGTGTTCGTCCACAATGGATGCATGTGAAAACATGGTGATTTCCACCATCACGCATCACAAATGAGTACAACACATGGTGCTAAAGGCAATTAGTAACAGGTGGTATAACAGGCAAATTTGTTTAATAGATGATAAATAGAAGTGGGTGGTGCAAAGGTCCTTAGTACAACAAGTGGTACAGCAGATGAATTGATTCAACAGATGGTGCAAATAGTAATTAGTATAATAGGTGGTACAATAGGCAATTAGTACAATAGGTGGTGCAAATTAGTTCAACAAGGAATTAGTAGAAATGGTAAAGAGGCAATCAGTACAACCAGTGGTACAAGAGGCAATTAGTACAATCGGTAGTACAAGAGGCAATTAGTAGTCTGTACCACAACAAGCAATTAGTACAACCAGAATACATCAGTAGTGCAACAGGAAATTAGTACAAGTGGTTCAACAGACAAATTAGTGCTAACAGTGGTACAGCATGCAACTAGTGCAACCACTGGTACAACAGATACATACAACTGGCAATATAACATTCAATTAGTACAACCACTGGTATAATAGGCAATTAATACAACTAGGGATACAACATACATTTAGCACAACCAATTAGTACAACAGGCAAGTAGTACAACTAGTGGTATAACAAGCAATTAGTAAAATCAGAGCTACAATAGGCAAGTAGTAAAACCATTGATACACCAGTTAATAAGTAAAACAAGTGGTCGACACAATACATGGTAGATCAGGCATTACAACAAGTAGTATGACCAGTGCTACAACAGACAAGTAGTACAACCAGTGGTACAACAGACAAGCAGGACAACCAGTGGTACAACAGACAGGTAGTACAACTAGTGGTACAACAGACAAGTGGTACAACCAGTGGTAAAACACACCTCCATACCTGGGCACAGGCTGAATAAATGTTGTCCATCAGCTTCTCCATGTTGGTCCAGAGGTTAGCTCTCAAGGTCGCAGCATTTCCAGGTGACGGCATAGCCGCTCTTCCCGGGGCACCTGAAAGCCATATGTGTGTGAATACATGGGGAACATGATGATGATGATAGCATGGTGCATGATGAACATGATAATGATAGCGCAGTACATGAAGTCAATAATAAAGGGTAAGGCGATGATGAATCACATCTGAAGCAATCGCACCTGATATAACCACATATGTTACAATCACACCCGATACAATCACACCTGATAAAATCACAGCTGACACAATCACACCTGACAAAATCACACCTGACACAATCACACCTGATACAATGACACCTGATACAATGACACCTGATACAATCACACCTGATACAATTAAACCTGATACAATGATACCTGATAGAATCACACCTGATACAATGACACCTGATACAATGACACCTGATACAATTAAACCTGATACAATGATACCTGATAGAATCACACCTGATAAAATCACACATGACACAATTACACCCAATACAATGACACATGATATAATGACACCTGATACAATCACACCTGATACAATAACACCTGATAGAATCACACCTGATACAATGACACCTGATACAATGACACCTAATACAATTAAACCTGATACAATGATACCTGATAGAATCACACCTGATAAAATCACACCTAATACAATGACACCTGATACAATCACACCTGATACAATGATACCTGATAGAATCACACCTGATAAAATCACACCTGATACAATCACACCTGATACAACCACACCTGAAACAATGACACCTGATACAATCATGCCTGACACAATCACACCTAATAAAATCACACCTGATACAATCACACCTGACACAATCACACCTGACACAACCACATCTGAAACAATGACACCTGATACAATCACACCTGACACAATAAAATATGATAAAATCACACCTGATAAAATCACACCTGATACAATCACACCTGATACAATCACACCTGATACAATCACACCTGATACAATCACACCTGAAACAATGACACCTGATACAATCACACCTGATACAATGACACCTGAAACAATGACACCTGATACAATCACACCTGAAACAATCACACCTGATACAATGACACCTGAAACAATGACACCTGATACAATCACACCTGAAACAATGACACCTGATACAATCCCACCTGATACAATCACACCTGATACAATCACACCTGATACAATCACATCTGATATAACCACATCTGATATAACCACATATGTTACAATCACACCTGATACAATGACACCTGATACAATCACGCCTGACACAACCACATCTGATACAATCACACCTGAAACAATGACACCTGATACAATCACACCTGAAAAAAATGACACCTGATACAATGACATAAGATACAATGACACCTGATACAATCACACCTGATACAATCACACCTGAAACAATGACACCTGATACAATCACACCTGAAACAATGACACCTGATACAACTACACCTGAAACAATGACACCTGATACAATTACACCTGATACAATCACACCTGAAACAATGACACCTGATACAATCACACCTGATACAATCACACCTGAAACAATGACACCTGAAACAATGACATCTGATACAGTCACATCTGATACAATCACACCCGATACAATCACGCCTGATACAATCACACTTGACATAATCACACCTAATAAAACTGTGGTCTATGTCATATAACTCCAATATGCTATAGTTTACTCTGCTTGCTAGTCAAGTGCCCGCGAGGCAGTGAGATGGACAACGATAACTAGTTGTAATCACCTTTCCCTGAGCTTCCATGGGCCATTGTCAGAGCTTGAACATCCAGGTATGTTCTCACCTGTTGATGCAGGGTTGCACGGCAACCATCGACAACAGATTCAACAACGTTATGCAGGCAACCCAGGTTGTAAAATACCTGCAAGGCCGTGGCAACCGCTGTCTGGTTCTAAACAGAAGAACAAATTTTGTCACTTTGGCAAACAGATGCAGGCATCAGAAAATGCATACCCACAATCTCATGTTGAGCCATGGTAGGAAAAGGACCCCCTTTTCACATCATAAGGCGTACTGGTTATATGGTGAAAGTCTCATATTGTTTAGATCTACGGGCTTCTGGTGTGCTGATGGTGAGGTAGTGGATTCAACCCCTACATCTGTCAGCTGGACTAAAATGTTGACTTCTCATCCTTGACTTGAGGACGTAAATTACAAGTACCTCTGAAGTCAGAGTGGGTTTGCCTAATGGCTATGGACACTGGTAAAAGGGAAAGCTAATCTTACTTCTTTCTTCTACTTCTATGAGTGCCAAATAATACATGCATGTTTATTTATGAACTGTCTTGGTGGCCTCAAAAGGTTCCCCAACTGATATTAGAAAAATATGAAGAACAACTAAAACAATTACCAGTAAACTACAAGGATTAATTAATTATTAGTGCCTGCACTGAATAGGATCAAACAAGTATGACAGAATCGCTAGTGCGGAGTTTCTGGAGAACATTAGACAGATTCTAGTCAATCAAAAGGTGAGAAAAAGATGCTGTTGCTGAATAGAAAACACATTAAGAAAACATGGTAACAGTATAAGTGGAAAGTCCTTTCTCTGGAATATACAGGGAAAACATAATAGGAGACCTAAAACACCTAGGAAAGAGAATGAAGGACAAAGCTGAATAATGTGGGGAGGGCATGGATGAGCTACAGGAGATATCAAAAGAATGAAAACATACAGGTGATGTTTGTTGTTGGTACATACCTGTGTCTCCATGCCTTGTTCCAACATTTTCTGTGCCTGAGTTTGAACCTCTTTCCTTGCCTGCTTCACAAACCTCCTGTCCTGTTCGATAACTTCTACCCCGGCCAAATCAACACCTTCACAGATATAGTCTGAGGATATTTCATCAATAAGTAATTCCACCCACCACCATGTGAAGGCAGCATTACGAGATACATTTCAATACCTTACGTTATCAAAAACATCAGAGAGAGGCCGTCATAATTTTTAGCCACATTATGTGAAGACAAAAACTGGAACATGTTATGAAAACTGGAATGATTTATGGAAAAAAAAGATAGAGGAAGACAGCGGGAGAAAATTCTTGATGGTCTTGTGTCTTTTTCTGATGTTTGTGATAAGTTGTCTGTATCTTAGTCTCTTTCAAGTGAAAGCATCATTACAGACATATTTCAATATCTTCTGGTTAGACTATGTCCGAGGACCTTTCATCACTAAGTCATTCCAAACATCAAAATTTGAAATCATCATTACAAGAATTATTTCAATACCTTGGACTTCCAGTCCAATATGGCAGATCGGCTATTGAGCTGTTATGGCCTGTGGAGCGTTTTTGTTTCTGGCTATGGTTTGCTTACACATTTTCCTCATGTTGAACTGATAGTACATGTTTCGTCACCCAGCTACTGGGTTAAGTATGTGGAATGACACTGAGCTGTGGATTTTATGTGAAATGCTTGTACATCTGTCTACGGTTGTTTGTATTCTGAACTGCATTATTAGAAACATTATGGACGACAGGTTGCTGAACTAGCTGGTTTTGCCTTATGCTGTAGTGCGCGTGCTACTGCTGGATTTATAGTGACTGCTCCTTCCATCGACAATGAACTCTAATTTTAGTGGCAGACTGTTGTGTTTGCATTATGGCAACAGCTGTATGCTTGTTGTTGGTATGCCAGAACTGCTGTCTGTTCCACTTTTCACATGGGACAGTGAGGAGCATTTTGTGTGATAGTCACTGGCTCCGGAACGGAGCATTATGGGGCGACCCATTGCCATGAAATTGGAACCGCGGTTAATGACTAATTTCAATACATTATGGTTATACTTAGTTTGAGGACAATACCTTATGGTTATACTTAGTTTGAGGACAATACCTTATGGTTATACTTAGTTTGAGGACAATACCTTATGGTTATACTTAGTTTGAGGACAATACCTTATGGTTATACTTAGTTTGAGTTTTTTTTTTTCACCACTTAGTCATTCTAACCATGAATATGTGAATGCATCACTATAAGATATATTAAAATATCTTCTGGTTAGAATCTGATCTATCATTTGTCAAGAACTGACATCATCTGACTCTGGGCAAATCCATAGATGGTCTGTCTTCCTCAGCAAATATTACAATTATAAGGTATAGAAGTCGATTGCTTAAGCCACACACTGGTGGTAAAAATATTGGGTTCATCCCCTGATCTGTCTCTCCTTGTCAGAACCACACTTAAAGCCTAACTCAAGACATCCTGAGATATGCTGCCTCATGGGATATTATGCTTTCAATTATCTCTAATTCACTGACATTTTTCTAAATATCTCTGTTGTCCATCCTGAATGTTTCAACAACTGGTGCTCTTGCAGCCAACAGAGCCGTTCACTCCTGGCCTCATGCTCCAGCATGCCATAGACACTAACTTAAGTCAGTCTTCACATATCTCCTATTAAGTGCTGTGCTGAATCATGACCTGGTTACGTCCTAATATCGGCTTTTAAGCGACTTTTTATGCCTCTCCACAGATGTGGAGTGCTGGTGCTGGTCCTGCACAACTTGCTGCTTTCTAAGTTTGGAGAGGGGAAGGACACTTCTGCACCACAATCCCCATGGAGTACTTCTGTACTGAGGTGCACAGATGCAAGAATGACCAAGGCTCAGATAACCTGGAAACACTAATGCATCAGGCTTAAGAGTCAGAACTCAGTCTTCCAGAAGATTCTAAACCACTCAACAACAAAACCAAATCAACTAACCACCCAACCAACTTCATAGGCTACCATTTGACTATAAACATGAAATGCAACAATTACTGGGCTTTCATAAACAGCTACATGTATTACCTAGTTCATTCAGACTCTGAACAGCTTTCATAAACAGCTACATGTATTACCTAGTTCATTCAGACTCTGAACAGCTTTCATAAACAACTACATGTATTACCTAGTTCATTTAGACTCTGAGCAGCTTTGGTAATCTCTCTAGCCCCGCCCTCCAGCTGGCCGTGAAGTCGCTTGCTGACGTACATGATACGGATAATACGTCTCAACAAATCACAGGTTTCCTAATGAAGAAACATTCAACAATTGACCGACCACAGACATGCTGCTGGCCACAGACATGTTACTGATTTCACAGATATGTTACTGATTTCACAGACATGTTACTGATTTCACAGACATGTTACTGACCACAGACATGTTACTGACCACAGATATGTTACTGACCACAGATATGTTACTGACCACAGATATGTTACTGACCACAGATATGTTACTGACCACAGATATGTTACTGACCACAGATATGTTACTGACCACAGGTATGTTACTGACCACAGATATGTTACTGACCACAGATATGTTACTGACCACAGATATGTTACTGACCACAGATATGTTACTGACCACAGATATGTTACTGACCACAGATATGTTACTGACCACAGATATGTTACTGACCACAGATATGTTACTGACCACAGATATGTTACTGACCACAGACATGTTACTGACCACAGATATGTTACTGACCACAGACATGTTACTGACCACAGATATGTTACTGAGACCACAGACATGTTACTGAGACCACAGACATGTTACTGACCACAAATATGTTACTGACCACAGATATGTTACTGACCACAGACATGTTACTGACCACAGATATGTTACTGACCACAAACATGTTACTGACCACAGACATGTTACTGACCAGACATGTTACTGACCAGACATGTTACTGACCACAGACATGTTACTGACCACAGACATGTTACTGAACCACAGACATGTTATTGAGACCACAGACATGTTATTGAGACCACAGACATGTTACTGACCAGACATGTTACTGACCACAGACATGTTACTAACCACAGACATGTTACTGACCACAGATATGTTACTGACCAGAAATGTTACTGAACCACAGACATGTTACTGAGACCACAGACATGTTACTGAGACCACAGACATGTTACTGAGACCACAGACATGTTACTGACCACAGACATGTTACTAACCACAGACTTGTTACTGATTTCACAGATATGTTACTGATTTCACAGACATGTTACTGATTTCACAGACATGTTACTGATTTCACAGACATGTTACTGACCACAGATGTGTTACTGACCAGACATGTTACTGACCACAGATATGTTACTGACCACAGATATGTTACTGACCACAGACATGTTACTGACCAGACATGTTACTGACCAGACATGTTACTGACCACAGACATGTTACTGACCACAGACATGTTACTGACCACAGATGTGTTACTGAGACCACAGACATGTTACTGAGACCACAGACATGTTACTGAGACCACAGACATGTTACTGACCACAGACATGTTACTGACCACAGACATGTTACTGACCACAGACATGTTACTGACCACAGACATGTTACTGAGACCACAGACATGTTACTGAGACCACAGACATGTTACTGAGACCACAGACATGTTACTGACCACAGACACGTTACTGAGATCACAGACATGTTACTGACCACAGACATGTTACTGAGACCACAGACATGTTACTGAGACCACAGACATGTTACTGAGACCACAGACATGTTACTGAGACCACAGACATGTTACTGAGACCACAGACATGTTACTGACCACAGACAAGTTACTGAGATCACAGACATGTTACTGACCACAGACATGTTACTGACCACAGACATGTTACTGACCACAGACATGTTACTGACCACAGACATGTTACTGACCACAGATGTTACTGACCAGACATGTTACTAAGACCACAGACATGTTACTGACCACAGACATGGTACTGACCAGACATGTTACTGACCAGACATGTTACTGACCACAGAAACATTACTGACCAGAAATGTTACTGAACCACAGAAATGTTACTGAACCACAGAAATGTTACTGAGACCACAGACATGTTACTGAGACCACAGACATGTTACTGACCACAGACATGTTACTGACCAGACATGATACTGACCACAGACATGTTACTGACCACAGACATGTTACTGACCACAGACATGTTACTGACCACAGACATGTTACTAACCACAGACTTGTTACTGATTTCACAGATATGTTACTGATTTCACAGACATGTTACTGATTTCACAGACATGTTACTGACCACAGACATGTTACTGACCACAGATATGTTACTGAGACCACAGACATGTTACTGAGACCACAGACATGTTACTGAGACCACAGACATGTTACTGAGACCACAGACATGTTACTGACCACAGACATGTTACTGACCACAAACATGTTACTGACCACAGACATGTTACTGAGACCACAGATATGTTACTGAGACCACAGACATGTTACTGACCAGAAATGTTACTGACCACAGACATGTTACTGACCACAGACATGTTACTGACCACAGACATGTTACTGACCACAGATATGTTACTGACCACAGATATGTTACTGACCACAGATATGTTACTGAGACTGCAGACATGTTACTGACCAGACATGTTACTGACCACAGATATGTTACTGACCACAGACATGTTACTGACCACAGACATGTTACTGACCACAGACATGTTACTGACCACAGATATGTTACTGACCACAGATATGTTACTGACCAGACATGTTACTGACCACAGATATGTTACTGAGACTGCAGACATGTTACTGACCAGACATGTTACTGACCACAGACATGTTACTGACCAGAAATGTTACTGAACCACAGACATGTTACTGAGACCACAGACATGTTACTGACCAGACATGTTACTGACCACAGACATGTTACTGACCAGACATGTTACTGACCACAGACATGTTACTGACCAGAAATGTTACTGAACCACAGACATGTTACTGAGACCACAGACATGTTACTGACCACAGACATGTTACTGACCACAGACATGTTACTGACCACAGACATGTTACTGACCACAGACATGTTACTGACCACAGACATGTTACTGACCACAGACATGTTACTGACCACAGACATGTTACTGACCACAGACATGTTACTGACCACAGACATGTTACTGAGACCACAGACATGTTACTGACCAGAAATGTTACTGAACCACAGACATGTTACTGAGACCACAGACATGTTACTGACCAGACATGTTACTGACCACAGACATGTTACTGACCAGACATGTTACTGACCACAGACATGTTACTGACCAGAAATGTTACTGAACCACAGACATGTTACTGAGACCACAGACATGTTACTGACCACAGACATGTTACTGACCACAGACATGTTACTGACCACAGACATGTTACTGACCACAGACATGTTACTGACCACAGACATGTTACTGACCACAGACATGTTACTGACCACAGACATGTTACTGACCACAGACATGTTACTGACCACAGACATGTTACTGACCAGACATGTTATTGACCACAGACATGTTACTGACCAGACATGTTATTGACCACAGACATGTTACTGACCAGACATGTTATTGACCACAGACATGTTACTGACCACAGACATGTTACTGACCACAGACATGTTACTGACCACAGACGTGTTACTGAACAGACATGTTACTGACCACAGACATGTTACTGGCCACAGACATGTTGCTGAGACCACAGACATGTTACTGAGACCACAGACACATTACTGAGACCACAGAAATGTTACTGACCACAGACATGTTACTGACCACAGATATGTTACAAAATAATCAAAACATGAAGCTACACATTTATATTAAATAACATTTATATTATAACCATGAAACAACAACATATTGATACCCAAACCATGAAACAACACAAACAACACAGTTTGAGCCCATGCTATCAGCTAAATGTAAAGTAAACTCTTGACTTGCCTGTAAATGTCGCAGCTGAGTCGTCCTTGCCAGTATTTTTGTATATGGTTCAGAAACCTTGACCCGGATTCTATCCAAATAAAAGCAACAAATTATTTTGTTTTAACATTTAATGAAAATATACTAAATATAATTGTCTGGAAGAGGTTAATAAAACTAGAATGATATATACAACTATAAGAAAGATAAGCAGCATTCTTTGGTCAAGTGATGAAAAGAAGAGAATTGGAAAATATCTGGACAACTGGAAAGATGAGTGGAAAAAAATACAGAGGCAGACCAAGAAAAATGATGTTGAATGGACTGAGATGGTGACATGGAGGAATATCATCAATTGAGTCGATCCAGAACACCAAGGACTGAGATCTGTGAAGAGACATGAACGTCTATGCCAACTGGCAAGGTACATGTTGATGATGATGACATTTTATGTAGTTTTATTTGTTTGTGCCTGCTCCATGGCGGAGGAGTTATGAACGCAGTTCGTGATCCCGCATACATGCATTCGAAACACAGCTGCGGGCAACAGACCGCTTTGCGTTGGGTTTTTTATGAAATGGTATGGGTGCCGGTCATTCAGAAAGCAATAGCAAACTACTGAACGTAAACTTGCCAAGAGATCACAACAGCAAAATATGCTGGTGTTGACTGCGACATCCTGTAAAGGATATGCAACTAACTTTTTTTTTATTATTTGTCTGTGATAACCTTGTGGGGCTTGTGCCTAAGTCTTATGAGTCATATGACAAAGCTGTTACTGAGAATAATTACAAAAAGAATATCAAACAAGATTAAACAAGAAATTATTGATGAACAGTGTGGATTTGTGGAGGAAAAGGACACAAACAATGCTATATATATTCTCAGGACACTATTAGAAAGAGCTATAGAAGTAAAAACTGATCTGTATTTATAGACTACACAAAAGCTTTTGACAATGTGAAACATGACAAAATAATAACATTACTAAAGCAACTGAACATTGACGACAAGAATATGTGAATAATAAAGAAGATATATTGGCAGCAAATAGCAGCCATAAGAATCAACAACCTGGTAGGAACATTTCAGTGTATAAAGAATGGCATCAGACAAGGAAGGTTGTGTATTGTCTCCTAATGTTCTCATTGTACAGTGAACATGAGACCTACAGAAAATATGTTAGGGATCCTGGTTGGTGCACATAATATAAATAACATGTTATGCTGATAAACCGTCTTGATAACAAGTCAGAAGTATCTACAGGAAATGATAGATACAGTGGATGTGGAAAGTGAAAACATGGGCCTTAGTTTGAATAATAGAAAGACAGAAGTCATAGTGATATCAAAGAAACAGATTGTGCCTAAATGTGCAATTAAAGTAAATGATGTTATTTTGGGACAAGTGCAGAAATTAAGATATCTAGGCACATAGATAACATTAGATGGAAGATATATAACTGAGATAAAGAAGAGAATAGAACAAGCAAAAACTGCATCCTATCAAATGAAGAACGTTTTGTGCAATAAGTCATTGTCCTTGAAAGTTAGAAAAAGAGTTCTTGTATGTTACATAGAACCAATTTTAACATGCGGCTGCAAATCCTGGATAATTAGTAAATAGGCGAAAAAAATCTCTGAAGGCCTTGGAGATGTAGTTTTATAGAAGAATGCTGAAAATTAATTGGACATGTTGAGGGAAGCTGAGTCACAAAGACAACTTATCACAAACATCAGAAAGAGGCAGTCATCAATTTTTGGCCACATTATGAGAAGACAAAAACTGGAACATTTTGTGACAACCAAAAAGATCACAATTTGTGGAGAGGCATGATCACAAGGCAGCCGGCAAGGCATTGGATGATGAGGGGAAATAACTAGAGATTACACAGTTACCTGTCCATTGCTGCTAACAAGGACTGTATTCTCGTCTGCATCATCTGCAGTACACCTGAAATCAGCAATTGAGATGTACAGCAACAATGATACAGAAACAGCTTGGTATAAAAAGTTAGTGCTACATAAACAGCTGGATACAGAACATCAATGTTACATACACACTTAGGTACAGAATGTAATTTTAACTGGGTACAGAATGATATATAAATTGGGTACAGAACATGAATGTTACATACACAATTGGGTACAGTATGCTATTGTTTTTAAATGTTCGCTTGCTCTGAACGTGCTATTTTTTTAGTGCACTGGACTGATTTTTGCGAGTGGATTAGCTTTCCTTATTACCAGTGTCAGATACCATCAGGCGAACCCACTCTGACTTCAGAGGTACTTGTAATTTACATTTACACCCTCAAGTCAAGGACAAGGTATGTTATATAAACAGTATAGAACATGCGTGTTACATTTACAACTGGGTACAGAATGCTATATAATTTGGGTACTTCTTCTTCTTCTGCGTTCATCAAGAGTTTTTTGTGTGGACGTGATTGCGTTCTGCCTGTTTACAGCAGAGCTGTGTTCTTGCACCGTTAGGCCGACACATCCAACTTCTGCGGGCATTTGTTGACCAGGTTAACCTTCCCGGGGGTTTCGTAAGACGTTTGAATAATTTGGGTACAGAACATGATTGTTACATACACAGCTGGTCACATAACGCTGTATATCAATCAATCATGTGCCATGCCGGAAAGCGTGGGCGGTCATGACTCGCCATTTCACTCGATCACCAGCGTCGTGGATCAGCTCAGTGTTCCTGTCTATATAACCTATATCTAAATCTACACAGTGATTTACGTATCCTGTTTCTTTCCTTTTTTTTTTTGTTTGGTGTTTTTGTAAGAAAGTGGAGAAAATGGTTACCTTCTAGTGTTTCCACCCCAGTTGCTTGTGACAGCAAGTCTTCATGGTGGCTTACAATCTGAAACAACAATATTACGTTGCTGAATAAAAATACATTGACAGTAAAACTAAAGATAAACAGAAAATACATCACCTCAAATAGAAAACAGATTAACCAAACAGAAGAAAAAGAGATGATCTCAACCAGAAATAAGATCAGTTCAAACAGTAAACAAGAGATTAACTCAAATATAAAATAGATTACCTTCAACAGTAAAAAAGAGATTAACTCGAATAGAAAATAGATTACATCAAACAGTAAACAAGAGATTGACTCAAATAAAATAGATTGGCTCAAACAGTAAACAAGAGATTGACTCAAATAAAATAGATTGGCTCAAACAGTAAACAAGAGATTGACTCAAATAAACTAGATTAACTCAAAGAGTAAACAAGAGATTAACTCAAATAGAAAATAGATTACATCAAACAGTAAAAAGAGATTGACTCAAATAAAATAGATTGGCTCAAACAGTAAACAAGAGATTGACTCAAATAAAATAGATTGGCTCAAACAGTAAACAAGAGATTGACTCAAATAAACTAGATTAACTCAAAGAGTAAACAAGAGATTAACTCAAATAGAAAATAGATTACATCAAACAGTAAACAAGAGATTAACTCAAATAGAAAATAGATTACATCAAACAGTAAACAAGAGATTAACTCAATTAGAAAATAGATTACATCAAACAGTAAACAAGAGATTAACTCAAATAGAAAATACATCTAAACACAGAAGCCACAATCAATATGTTGCACGATTTATTGACAACATATGTTGCTGCATATCGTTAGGTGCATAGTGCAGAGATACATATCATCTGAAGTAATCAATGAATAATACTTTAGCTGAAACAACTAAAACACAATATATATGTACACCACAACAAGCAATGATTTACAGACCAAATAGAACCTGACTAACAGGCCAACCATGCAAACGATGGACAGCGGGAATAACTGAGTCCATGGGAATCTTGATAGCCCAGGAACGGGCACTTTCTCGCTGTTTAAGCTTCACCTCGACACCACAAGGTACAAGAGGAACAAGATGACATGATGATGATGATGAAAAGTGGAAACAGATTACCTCAAATAAAATGAAGATGATCTCAAACAGAAAACAAGAAATTACCTCACAAAAACCTAAAATTACCTCAAGCAGAAATGATGTAATTAAATCAAGCAAATCACGCTGTGGGGAAATACACTTGAAAACTTTGTGACAACTGGTAAACTTGATGGAAAAAGAGCAGGGGAGATAAATACTTGGATGAGTTGGCCACACAGCATAATCCAAACAAAAACACAGACCTGAACTGAGGACTATGGTAATCACATGGGATGGCAAACCATGACTGTCCATGATTATCGGAACGGTACATGATGATGACATAAATATAATCTCCCCATCCCCATCTATCCCTGTCTCCTGGATTCCTGGCAAAGTGACTACAGCAAATTTGTTTCTACCTGAGAGTGGATTTCTTTGTCCAGGAGACTGATTCCCTCAGCAAGCTTCCCCAGCTGTTCTGAAATGATCATCCCTTGAATTGCTTTGTTGGCGTGAGCTTTTACGTCAAAGCTCTCATCAAGAAATTTGCTGAACACATCTGTACGCACAAACAAAAATATCACATCAACATAAAATGTTCACTCTCAGGGGTGATCAGAGAGGTAAGCAAGGACAATCTGTGTGGGTGATATTTGTTGACAAGACAGGTACCAAGCAAACGATAATCAATAAAATATAAGGTGTATTCAATATTTGTTAGTGACACCTGTGTGTGTCTGTGTGTATTCATGTGTGTGTGAGCATGTGTTAGAGAGAGGCAGACTGTGTATGTGTGTGTGTGTATTCATGTGTGTGTGAGCATGTGTTAGAGAGAGGGGGACAGAGAGAGGGGGAGGAGAGAGAGAGAGAGAGAGAGAGAGAGAGAGAGAGAGAGAGAGAGAGAGAGAGAGAGAGAGAGACAGACTGTGTATGTGTGTGTGTGTATTCATGTGTGTGTAAGCATGTGTTAATGGTGAGAGAGAGAGAGAGAGAGAGAGAGAGAGAGGGGAGAGAGAGAGAGAGAGAGGAGAGATAGAGAGAGAGAGAGAGAATGAGAGAGAGAGAGAGAGAGAGAGAGAGAGAGAGAGAGAGAGAGAGAGAGAGAGAGAGAGAGAGAGAGAGAGAGAGAGAGAGGTTATTTACTTTAATTGCACATTTAGGCACAATCTGTTTCTTTGATATCGCCATGACTTCTGTCTTTGTGTTTTTCAAGCTAAGGCCCATTGTTTCACTTTCTATAACCACTGTATCTATCATTTCCTGTAGATCCTTCTGATTGAGGGAGAGAGAGAGTTATGGACCCTTTCACAATCACTAAAGTGGAAAATTGTGGCTTTTGATCTGAAATGTTCTCAGAATACAGTGAACCAAGAAAAATAAAAATACTTGCATTCTGAAAGATCTGAACATTGAAGAAAACAGGGTAATAAATTGCACCATGTCTCGTAAACTGAAACACTTTGACCCTATAAAACATAAAAATGGCTTGGAATAAAAGGTTATGAAAGGCACGCTTCTTGGAACAAGAGGAGGGATCAACCAGCATGTAGATGGACACAGTATATTGCAGACAATTTGGACATGAGAGGGCACTAATACAGAAGAAATGGCCAGAAATTGAGAAACTTTTCACCGGGGACATGATGAAAGCAATATTCTGCAATGAACAAGACCCAGTTTCGTGCCGTGAAGTGCTAGCCCCATATGTCTTGAATGGTTAGATCACTTGGCTTTCCCATGGATGATGTGGTCTTCTTCTTCTTCTTCTGCGTTCATCAGGAGTGATTTATCGGATGTAGTTGCATTGTGCCTTTTTTATAGCATAGCTGCGATACTTGCGCCTTTCGGCGGACATATCCGACTTCTGCGGGCATTTGTTGACCGGGTTAACCTTCCCGGGTGGGTGGTGTGGTCAATATCACAAAGGCCACATTTACTTCGGCGGACATTTTCTTGTACACATTTTAGGATGGGTCAATCTGGTAGTCCAGGTGAATTAAAAAAAAAAAAAACAATTCATAATCGATGGGGATTTCAACACATGATCACGGGGCTGACTAGTAAGTATAGTAGCTACTGTGCTAATGTTGATATTGTTGCTTACCATGTTGTTCTCATCTACTCTTCTGAGCTGTTTTTATAAACAACTACAAGTATTACCTAGTTATTTCAGACTGAGCGGCTTTTGGAAATAACAACACCTATTACCTAGTTCAATAAGAAAGAGACAAACAGCTTTCTTTGGTCAAATGATGAGAAGAGAGGCATTGGAGAACATTGTGACAAGTGGAAAGATCGAGGGGGAAAGAGGCAGAGGCAGACCAAGAGAAATGATGCTGGGTGGATTGAGACAGTGGCATGGAGGAATATCATCAGCAGAGTTGATCCAGAACACCAAAGACCGAGATCTGTGGAGAGCCATGAACGCCTATGCCAGCCAGCACGGTACTTGATGATAATTACCTAGTTCATTCAAACTCTGAGTTGCAAATTTATTTACTGGTGACGTTGTTAGATTAGTAGAGTCCTTACTCAATAAGGTTACACTGTTGGCAACAGTTGACTGTTGCTGAAACTGCCAAAGTTTTGTTGTTGATGATGATGCTGTTAATAGGTTATTTGATCGTGCCACTACCCGAACTGAAAACGGAAGTTGATATATGGCACCACCCCAGCCTGTTCCATTGTGTCACAAAAATGGCTGCTGTAAAGTCCATTCATGCTTACAACATCATTCATTTATTCAAATATCATGTGACAATAGCAGACGTCACCTTAGGTTAAGCAGAAAAGGTTAGCCTAATATTCCGTGCACGGCGATTGGTTGAAATCATCGTGACCTTTTAAATAAACTGAATTACTTGGCAAAAATTAAATAAATTTATTTTCTAGAGCTTGTTTATTTAATGTAAGATATGTTTAGATGGATATTCGAATTTAGAACCCATTTTTACATATATTTGGAGTGTTCCATCACTTATATCGCGTTATATGTCGTAAAATAAATATATTTCTATGAGGTCTTTGTGAATGGAACTCAAGAAGGTAGCTACCAGCAACGGAAAGTTTTAACACTCAAACGTGCAATTTGAACTACTAAAGTTAAAGAAAATACAAGTTTAAAAATTATTAATAATTTATTTGTATACTTGTACTATTATTTTTTCATTTAACATGATGGAACATATGGATGAAGTCATATTTAATATCCGTCAGTGGCCTGTTTGAGACAGTCATGTTGGATCGGAAGTGGCGATAACAATTAAAAACAATGGACCCAATTTTTCCAGTCTCAAAGTATGAATAGTATGGCGAAATCTGTATCGAGATTTTGACACTCACATGTGAATATCTCCACTCAGAACTTACATCCAAGCATAACTAAGGTACATTAGATTTTGTTTTTCAAGGCCTATCTACTGTGGACACTGTGGTGGTTTCATTATTTGAAAATCACGATTAAACCTCCTTCTGTTAACCTTTATGTTATTGATAAGCATAATTTTCAAGGATGTTTATACAATGTTGACAATTCTGTTATTACTAACTTAAACTAACATCACTGTGTATTAAGTTTTACTTTAAAAAAAAAAAATTTTTGTAAAATAAAAATTAAATGAATTTGTTGTGATGTTTATTATAATTTAAGTTTATGCTTATACTTATAGCTGCGAGTCATGGGCCATTGATTAGCGCTCATGAAATAAGACATAAGCAGATATCAGAGAACAAACTAGATAGGATAAAAGAAAAACAGTTAAAGGTAGACTAGAATTGTTGTGGTAGAATAATTTACCATCTGTCTCCAAATGAGACCAGACATCATCAACATCCGCCATGTTGTTTTCGTGTCTACTGTTATGTGTATATAGGGGCAGATTACTCCCATGTTTCAACTAGGTTGCCAACAATTTCTCTTTTTGGGCTAAACCTATCTATTAAAATGGCTAAAACCTACTATATTTAATACAGCAAATTTATTATTTTATAGCAATACTAATATATACAGCCGGTCTCCTTGACTAAGGCTTTAAAGTCTTTCTCTGTAATCCACGTAGGATAACTCAGCTGCGCGAGATTCGGTAGCGGATCGCGTCGCGTTGGTTACTTACGGGTATGTGAGCCGGTCGCTCTGAAATCAATGGCAAACTACTGAGCGTAATCAGTCTTGCCAAGAAATCAACAACAGCGGTAAAATGCTGATGTTGACAGCGATGTCCTGTAAAAAGGACATGCGGGAAAAAAAATATTTACGTGCACTATGGGAGGTGAGAAGCGGCTGGCCGAGTGGCTAGAATGCCGGATTCTCCTTCGGGACACCCGGGTTTGAGTCCTCCGTCAGGTGTGGAGTTTTTTTCTGTCGGGGGCAAATAGAAGACCCTAACCTGCACAGTTCGCAGTGCGACTGCACTAGCCAGGTGGCCTTAATTCCTCAGACTCAAGACTCTTTGCCAGACACCGTAAGGTACTATATAGGCAGTAAATGACATTTTTTTATTTTAAAATGACTCTGTGGGTCAGCATGACCGAATGTTAAAGAACGGATGTTCTTAAACATCCGGTGTGCTGATGCCGAGGTAGTAGCGGGTTCAACCTACACTGGTCAGTTGGACTAAAATGTTGACGTCTCTTCTTTGACTTGGGGACGTAAATTACATGTAGCCCTGAAGTCGGAGTTGGTGCGCCTGATGACGAGGGACACTAATAATAGGTATAGCTAATTCACGCGTAAAAAATCAGTCTAGTGCGCTAAAAATAGTAGCACGTGTATGAACTACGCTTGAGTTCAAAGCGAGCGAACGACCAAACAATGTCATGTTAAGTAATATTTATCAATATAAATATGTAAACACAGAAGTCTCGATATATACTATATTTGAACAATAATTAATGGCTTTAGCAATTATGCGGTTCAGTAAATTTTGTGCAGACAAAAAGACTTCGTTTTAATTTTGCGAATACCGTGAGAATAAAAATGCTCCATGTTTGAATAATATAAGTGATTATGTGTTTTAAGTATTTCAGTCAAAGAATAATTCATGTATTCCCTTCATGGGATATATAACTCTGCAGTATACACCTATCGAGATGCAGCTAAATACACCAGGCAATAAATCTTGCAACATATTGTTCGTGGCTTCTATGTTTAAGATAAATATGTTCAAACTAAAACATGAATCATCATATCATCCAGTGCCTTGCCGGCTGGCGTGGACGATAATGCCTCTCCACAAATTACGATCTCTGACGGCATGAATTAATTAGTGTCTTGACTCCCTACTGTGCCATGACACAAGATTATGAAGAATCATCTCACGCTGTCGTCTTCTGTATCTCTTTCCGCAAATCTTTCCGGTTGTCACAACACGTTCCAGTTTTTTGCCTTCTCATAACGTGCCCCCCTCCCCCACCCTCTCCCCAAAAACAAAATATATGACTGCCTCTTTCTCATGTTTGTGGTAATGTGTCCTTACCACTCAGCCTCCCTCAAAACGTCCTGATTGCTCATTTTGGCTGTCCAATTAATTTTCAGCATTCTTCTATAACACCACATCTCCAAGGCTTCCAGGGATGTTTTTTCACCCGTTTACTAATTGTCCAGGATTCGCAGCCGTGTATTACAATTTGTTCTTTTTCTAACTTTCAAGGACAATGACTTATTGAACATAACGTTCTTCATTTGATAGAATGCGGGTTTTGCTTGTCCTATTCGGTTCTTTATCTCAGTGATGCATATTCAATCTGATGTTATCCATGTTTCTAGATACTTTAATTTCCGCTCATGTCCCAAAATAACGTGAATATAAATTATAAATAATAAATTATTATAAATCAAACCCGCCTCATATTAGCATATGTTGTTGTTGTTGTGGTTGGCATTGCTGTTATTGTTTTTCGTCTTCTTGTCTACACCTCTTCTAGTAATTTTCGGTTTGTGGATGCATATTGCTGTATTTGAAAGCTCTCTAATTGGTTTATTTTTAAAGTAAATAATATCCAAATGCAAGAATTGACAGACATCTTTGGCATAGAAAGCGGAAAGGAAGGATTACAACTAAATAACGCACATACACACACAAGCGCGCGCGCGCACGCACACACACAACGTTGCTACCAAGGAAAAAGAAAATAAAGTAGCAAACGTGTAAAGTGACAGCAACCGGAATAAGACTGAAACAAGTAAGAGATAGTAAGTAAATAGATGGTTCTCACAGCTTAAGGCTCATTAGGTATTGTGTCAGCCCCATGTATTGCGATTCTTCCATATCTGTTACATTTGTTATAATATATTCGTTAACTTGGAATAAAAGATCTACATGCAATGTACATAACTGTCATGCTCCTGTCTTGATTGGCTGGTATTGATCAACTTGGTTATCCATTTTTATGGCAACTTGTTATTTTCAGTATATATGTTTATCGCGAGTCCAATTACTTTCCCATCAATTTGAAGATCTGCGTGCATGTTTATCATGTCATAGTGCCTTACAAGCCGGTGCTGTGGTGAAGCGGTCACGAACGCAATTGAAATCCCACATACCTCGTTCGAAACACAGCTGTAGACGATTTAGAAACAGACCGCCTAGCGCTGGTTTTTACACGGTGGTATGAGTGCCGGTCATTCAGAAAGCAATGACAAACTACTGAACGTAAAACTTGAGAAGAAAGAAACAGCCCAAAATGATAGGTTTGGCTGCGGCGTCCTTAAAGGATATACAACTAAGTGTCTTACTACATAGAAAACCTTTGTAAAGTCAAGCCCAGGAAGGTTAACCTGGTCAACAAATGCCCGCAGAAGTCGGATGTGTCGGCCTAACGGCGCAAGAACGCAGCTCTGCTGTAAACAGGCACAACGCAATCATGTCCGGAAAAAGATCTCCAGATGAACGGAAAAGAAGAATTATAGCCAATGATGCAAAGATGTAGATCTTGTTTTATTTCTATCGAATGCTCCATTAATGTTCTCAGCAAGTACGGAGCATTGGTATGGTACCTTGGCCATCTACAAACCCATATAGTTCTTCTCCTATTTCTAGTTCTATTTACTTCCTAATTCTTCTTATTGATGATTCTTAGCCAAATCTTCTGGATGGGACTCATTATACTAATTGTTTTTTAAAATGTGTCGCTCTTTATTTTTAGTGGCAATGTCAAATTGTCCCTCATATGTTTTGCTGTAAACAACTCGATTTTATAGACAAATCAGTGGGTCATGTGATCAGTATCTACTTCTCATGACATGGCCTAGTGCCCATTTTACGCTGGGTCATGTTTCGCAATCTCACACGGTCATCACTCTCTCAGCCGGTCATCAGTCTCCCACAGTCTCTCACACGGTCATCAGTCTCTCACACGGTCATCTGTCTCTCACACGGTCATCAGTCTCTCACATGGTCATCACTCTCTCACATGGTCATCTGTCTCTCACACGGTCATCAGTCTCTCACACGGTCATCAGTCTCTCACAGTCTCTCACACGGTCATCAGTCTCTCACACGGTCATCAGTCTCTCACACGGTCATCAGTCTCTCACACGGTCATCAATCTCTCACACGGTCATCAATCTCTCACACGGTCATCAGTCTCTCACACGGTCATCACTCTCTCACTCTGTAATCAGTCTCTCACACGGTCATCAGTCTCTCACACGGTCATCTGTCTCTCACACGGTCATCAGTCTCTCACACGGTCATCAGTCTCTCACACGGTCATCACTCTCTCACACGGTCATCACTCTCTCACACGGTCATCAGTCTCTCACATGGTCGTCACTCTCTCACACGGTCAAAGGTCTCTCACATGGTCATCAGTCTTGTAGCAGATCTGTATTCTTGTGCCGACTACACCACGTGGCCAAGCCAGCCAGATATTTATCTGGTTGCCTTTCCCTGGAACTTTGTTTTTATGTTTCCACATTTTATTTCTTTTCATAACGTGCTGAAAGAATTGTGACTGTCTGAGACTCTTAAGTCGAATTTCTCTAATCAGAATAAGGTTTTCATTTGCTTCTTGTGGGACTTGCTCGTTGGTTTTTCTGTCCGTTCACGATATTCTTTCAATTTTCTGCAGGAACCACATTTTCATTGCCTTTAGATGTCTCTCATCTTGTCCGCTTATTATTACGTTTCACATCCATATAACAGTATAATGGGTTCTTTATAGCGTTTCAATACTGTTATCTCCCTCGTTGCAATTTACAACTTGTTATTGACAATATTGAACGTGTACCGCGTGGTCTAGTGGTTACACACACGCTTCACACGCCAGTGATCCGTGGTTTGTTTCCGGGTCTGGTCAAGGATATGCACTACCGACGAGCTCAAACGAGAGCGAAACTCGAGTCTAGTGCTTCCACATTGACGTGGGTAGGCCTAAGGTTCATACCAGAATACGATCAGCGTTGCCAGTAGTGGGTTGTGCTCACTATTTAAATATCAAATCCCGAAACAACCAAATAAATCAACTTGTTATTGGTCTGTATGTTTTCCATCTTGAAAAAGACCAACTTTGCTATAGGGATTCTTGTTCTAACTTTCTCAAGGAACCTCCCATCAGACTGTTCTCAGATAGTTGTGCCGATTCACTTGTTTAAGAATGTTCCTATTTACCTGTATATTACATTGAGTATTTCTTTCTTATTTGAGACGACCATGATATTTTATTTCTTGCAATTACTTATAATCTTGGTAATTACAAATACCTATGACTTTAAATTCCCATGCTAAAAATGTTCACATTTTCGGCTAATGAAACATGGATAGCATCGGCACATCGGACCCAGATTCACCGGCAATAAATGAGCTTTTATTTGCAGACGATTAGTGCATGTTTCATAGCGACGAGGGTAGACTGCAAAATTATATTAATAAACTGAGTTCTACATGCAGCAGATACAATATGAATTAAATAAGCCAAAACTGAAGTAATGCAAGTTAACAAATAGCCTGGTCCACGGTGTATACTGATAAATAGCACATCTCCGAAACAGTTAAAGAATTCAAACAACTTGGAAATATGATAACAGTAGATGGCAGAATAGACAGAGAAATCTAAATCAGATGTCAAAAAGCAGGTGCACTTATATCAACTATCACCCATACTGAAACATCCAAATATATGATCTATATCCGCACAATGACAGACAATAAATAGCATAATCAGCCCAGTCCTATGCTATCGATGTCAAATTGAGACATTATCCAAATCACACTGCGAGATGAGACGCTTGAAAAGACCTATCATCTTGACTGTCTGAGATCGCATAATAAATGATGTCATCAGACAGACTGTGGGATCAACATCTTGTGCCACATATAGTGAAAGACGGGATCAAATGATTTGGCCATCTTGTTAGAATGCAACACCATTAACTACAAGATCTGTTGTAGAGCAAGAGAAGAGGACACCCAAGAAAATAGATTGACATAAATTCATAAAAGACATTGTACAATCAACGGGATGACACTATATAGTGCCACCCATCGGGCACTGGAACGCCAATCATTCCTTCCCAAGGCGTTTGACGGCAAAAGTGGAAGATGGTGATAATAATATTGATTATGTCTGCTCGTTTTTTATTTTTTAAATAACTTCGGCTAACTTCTGGTACAATTAGGGTTGCCAGATACGTGGGCACCAAAAGGAGGACATATAAGACAAAAAATAGGACAAAGTAGGACATACTGGCTGTTTCATTTGAATCGTTCCAGATTAAACCCATAATCAGTACAATTTTATTACAATAGCTGCCAATAAGTGTATCTTACTCTTAGTGAATCGACCAAGAAACAATCATGTTAAAAAAATAACTATAAATTCAATGGAGGCCTTTTTCAAAATGCTAAAAAAACATTATTTGAACATCCGATTGTACAATTATTACCTTGTATTTATTAATTACTCATAAAATATTTTTAAAAAACATAAAATATAAGAAAAGCCGGACATTTTAAAGGTGTTTAGCTTTGCCTGCCGGACAGAGAATATTAGGCTAAAATATTTTTGCCGGACGTTTGGCAACAACAAGCGAATTTATGTGGCCAAATCGGCAGGCCAGGCTACTATAACTCTTCAGCTTGTGGATAACACAAATGTAACGCATGTTTACACCGTGTGGGAAGTCTGTTTACATTCGGGCGTCACACTCACTGGAGCCACAGCTTGGACACTCAGGACAGCACTCCAAGGGTTCACGTCGGATCTCGCATCGATATTCTTCAGCGGACCTCAGTACTAGACTCGGACCTCACATTTACTAAACGATTTAGGTGTCACACGTGAACCTGAAGTAGACTAGGACTAGAAAAATGAAACTATTGACAATGAAACATCGTACGCTGACTTACCGTTGGCGTTACCTGTACTTCAACAGGAGGATTGAATATTCCGTGCTGACCCACCAGGTGAGTTCATTTCAACTGATCTACACTCTAGTACTACTAGTAGTAAAGAAAGGCATGAATAAAATAAAATTAGTATAAAATAATTAGTTGAACCGCGGTAAACTAAGAAAAAAAAAGATGTGGAAATTTATTCAATATTATAAACAGTTAAACAGTTAAACACGTTTTCCGTATAATTCTAATTCTCTGATAAACAATTATTAATTATTATTGATATATTAATAAACAATTTTAAAAACACATAAACAATTGGAAATGTCAACAGTATAAATAAATATGAACACGTTGTTTTCCATAATTGTGTTTTGTATTTGTAAAGTTGCATTATCTCGCGTTCCTTTGTTTTGTCTATATCTGGAGTAGAGTAGTTGATAGTTGTATTGACTTATTTACCTCAAGACACTTCTCTCTAACACTAACAGTTAGTTTTAGCATTTTGGACATTTCGCAAAATCTTATCTGTGTAAATTTAAACAGGCATGGGAAAGAATACAAATAATACACAGATGCATTTTTATAATCAGGGGTAAAAGAGAACTAGTTACTCACATCAAAAGACAGTCCACATTCTTTGCGCATGTCAAGGGAAAGGGGAAGAGTGGCAAAGATGTCATAGCATGAAAAAACATGTCAGAAAATTTCTGAAAAATGATTTGCAGTACACGAGACAGATATGATCATCAGTGCCACATGGCATGGACTATAATAAATCTGGGATAGTTAGTTTTATCGTTAGAAAGTTACACTAATAATTTCATGAGTACATTTGAATAAAAGTTCTTCTTCTTCTTCTTCTTCTGCGTTCATCCGGAGTCTCTTTTCAGATGTGATTGCGTTGCACCTGTTTACAGCAGAGCTGCGTTCTTGCGCCGTTAGGCCGACACATCCAACTTCTGCGGGCATTTGTTGACCGGGTTAACATTCCCAGGGGAATAAAAGTTCAATGCCCATGCTCGCCATTCATTCACTGAGAGGAAAGTCTGGCCACCTATTCCTCCATGTATTTATGCCTACAAATTTTGATGGTGCTCACATTTGACCAGACCCATTAGGTTCCTGCTTTGGGACTTGTTTTAATCTGGGGTATATGTGACCAATTTTGATGTTTGTATTTGCCTGATGATTGTGTCTAGTTCAAGTAGTTGAAGTTGTTTTACTCTGGGGCACATGTGACCAATTTTGAGGTTTGTATTTGCCTGATGATTGTGTCTACTTAAAGTTGTTGTTGTTCTTGTGTTTTACTCGGAGGCACATGTGACCACTTTTGAGGTTTGTATTTGCCTGATGATTGTGTCTAGTTCAAGTAGTTGTTCTTGTTTTACTCTGGGGCACATGTGACCAATTTTGATGTTTGTATTTGCCTGATGATTGTGTCTAGTTCAAGTGGTTCTTCTTGTGTTTTACTCTGGGGCACATGTGACCACTTTTGATTTGTGTTCACCCCATGATTGTGTCTAGTTAAAGTTAAAGTACTTGACCTTGTATTTTATTTAGTATCCACATGTTATGAGAAAAGTGGCATTGTAGAACATGTGTGATAACTGGAAAGATCGGCAAAAGAGGTAGACTGAGAGAAATGTTGAAATTGATGGTTTAAGTTTAAGATGATAAAGTAAGTAAACTTTATTTACTTGATCATCTTAAACTTAAACCTTTATTATAAAGTACCAATTGCATACCATAAGCTGCATTGGTTATGGTACCATATTTTTATAGACCAGCCCGTACTAGGGTGATGTTGTCAGCCAGCCACCTTTACTCTTGAAGACATGTTTGGTATCCATTGTAGACAGTTGACCTGGGTGTATTAGTGTATTTAAAAAATTTTCCCAGCTGGGAATCGAACCCATGACTACTGGGTCAGCAGGTGTCTAGCCACTTCGCTACAACTCCCCCTAAGACAATGGCATGGTAGATTGTTAACAGAATTGATTCAGAACACCAAAATAGAGAATATAATCACATTCTGAAAATGTCAGTGTTAACACTTGCTAATTTGCTGTATGCTTTAAAAAAATAATGTTGATAGTTAAATCCATATTTTTAATTAAAGCAACATTATAAAAAATTAACAATATTATTGGAGGTCAACAAGGCTGAATGGATAAGAGCCCTGGCTCTTAAGCTTCCACCATTGTCCTGATGCCATGTAGTGGGTTCAACCCTAACACTGGTCAGTCGGAGTGGGTTTGTGAGGGACACAGATAGTAGGGAAAGCTAATCCACACACAAAAATCAATCTCATGCACTTGAAGTAGTAGCACATGCATGAACAAAATAAATATTAACAAACAGCTTCATTGTTGTCTGCTTTTTATTTTGACATCTACAGATGGCCAAACCAGGCATGAAGCCAAATAGTTTCATCTCGGAGAAGAAATATCCATATCTGTACATGAAAGTTTCACTGTAAGTATTTTATTGTCAACTCTGTATACAATCTCTGTCATGTTTTTGCTTCCCCATCTTGCAATGAAAAGTACATGTGATGTTCCTATTGCAGGCAGTATGTGATTAGGTAAAAGCATTGGATACTTCAGCTCAATACTGTATGAATCCTTTGTCTAATGTACATTTTGTAATTTCTCACTTCTTAATCTTGCAATGGAGTATCTGTTTGATGTTACTATGTAAGACAATGTGGAATGAGGTAAAAGCACTGGATACTTTAGCTCAACGCTGTATGAATATTTTCAGAACTCTAGATGTTGAGGATGCCAGCCAGTTAACTTCATTCCAGTACAAGTATTTATTCATGAAAGCTCTAAAGAAGGCACTTCGCCAGGTAAGCTTTATATCATCATCAAAAGTGCCTTGCCATCTGGTTTGGGCTATCATGCTATCTCCAACTGTATCGATTCTTGTGCTATCATTCTGTGCCCTCACAAAAGGCTGTTAAGAATCTTCTGTTGCTGACTTCATCTCTTTCCACAAATCTCTCCAGTTGTGACTACATGTTCCAGTTGATCTCTTCATATATATATATATATATATATATATATATATATATATATATATATATATATATATATATATATATATATATATATATAAGGGGTGTGGAAGTTAACGTTTAATTAATCGATTAATCATAAATTTTTATTAAAAATTAATTTTTTTTAAAAATGATTAATCAAAAACTGTTCTCCCGTCACTTATACAAATGAGCCGGAAGTCTAAAAGTAATAACATGCCAGCGGAGAAATGTTAATGAATGTCTGGATGATTACATGAACATTTTGGTTTTAAAGTATTTTCTGATGGAAAATGAATATCCTTGGTATTAAGTGGCAAGACAAAATCACAAATACTGAAGTAGTGGAAAGACCAGGTTGTGTGACGGTTTATTCCATGCTCAGTCTTCGTAGACTTAGATGGATAGGACATCTTAGGAGGATGGATGATGGTAGAATACCAAAGGACATCTTTTTTGGTGAATTACAGATGGGTAAGAGATCTCAGGATCGGCCTCTACTATGATACAAAGATGTGTGTAAGCGGGACATGATTGATACAGGCATTGATAATGCACAGTGGGAGCAAGTTGCCGCTGAACATGTTGCATGGAGGGCAAAGATCAGAAATGGAATAAAGACAAAGGAGAAAATTATTGCAGATAAGTCACACACCGAGCGTATGATATGTAAGATGGTGCATGATGGTGGAAATGACCACGTGTTCACATGCACCCACTGTGAACGGACATTTACAGCGTGAATTGGCCTTATCAGTCACATTCGCTACCGCCATAGGTATAATTTATTATGCCCTTTTAAAGTACAAACTATCGTCTGTCAAGACAGCAAGGTGCCAATGACATGTGATAAATCATTTGCCTATCATGGTTCTAACACCTCGCTTACTTACCACCTTCAAAACAAACATCCACTACAGTATCAGAAACTTTCGCTGAGACAGTCTATTGCAGCATCGTCACCTACTTCGAAGCAGGCTACTTTGAGTCACTATTGTTCTTCGTCTGATCGTCCAGTGAGTGCTGCATTACAACATGATATTCAAGTATCACTTGCAGACTGGATTGCTAGTAGTGGCAGACCAATATCAATAGTAGATGACGACGGCTTTCAACAAGTATTACGCACAGCATTGCAAAATGCTGAATATAAGCTACCTTCCCGCCACACTATTGACAAACTGTTGACTGCTAAGTATAACAGCAAGATTCATTATGTTAAAGAATCTGTGAAAAAATGCAAAGGGAATTGAGTTAACATCTGATTTTTGGACATCTCTAGGTAACGAAAGCTATTGTGGAATAACTGGCCATTGGATTGCTGATGACTGAACATTGAAAAATTTTGTTATTGAATGCGTGAATGTTGTTGAACGTCATTATTATGACAGTGTTGTTGAGTTATATAAATAGTTTGCAATAGACTGGGATATAACGAACAGAATTCAGGCTCTAGTTACTAACAATGCAAGAAATAGGGTTTCAGCTGTTGACAAAACCGGTTTTGCACATATTCCTTGTTTGGCTCAAAGCTTACAACTGAGCATATTACATGGATTTAAAGCCGCTGATACCAAAACATTGTTTGGGAAATGTCGAAAAATTGTAGTGCTGCAAACACAACCGGGTTGCAAAATTGTACTGAGTCACCATTGTGTAAGTTGCAACAAGATGGAACAGTATTTTTATTATGCTACAGTCTTCTACAGGCCAGAGAAGCATTAGCTGTCTGCATGTCAGATGAAAAGATGCAATACAAAGGTCCAAAACTGTCAGTTTTGGACTTATTCTCCACGGTCCTGCTTGGCTGTCAAGATTGTTTCATGTAGCTTGTATTGCCACTACTATCATCGTTGACAAAGCATATGACTGTACACGATGATGATCCAGGCTACATAGCTAAATTTAAAGCAGCATGTATTAATGATTTCAGTGAACGTGTAGCTAATATGACAAGTATTTAAATACTACACATTTTTACAGCACTCCACGCTACAAATACCTGAAGTGTTTGTCAAAAGAACGAACTTGGTCATGTATTGAACAACAAATCCGGGAAGGTTAACCCAAATACCTGCAGAAGTCGGATGTGTTGGCCTAATGGCGCAAAAATGCAGCTCTGCTGTAAACAGGCACAACGCAATCACGTCCAAAAAAAACTCAGGATGAACGCAGAAGCAGAAGAAGAAATGTATTTACAACAGGAGACTGCTGCAAGGAATGATACTGACATTGACAATGAAACTATATGTGAACCAAATGAGAAGTGTATTAAGCTAATGGAGAAATGACTCAGACACGGAAGATCATTTTGACAGCTCTTCTGATGAATTTCTACGTTATAAAATGGAGAAGAAAGTTGCTGAACCAGTTGACCCTCTACAATGGTGGAAACTTAATGAACATCGATGTCAAAAATTGGCATTCCTTGCAAAGACCATTCTGCGCATATCGGCTACCTCAGTTGAATGATTGTTCAGCTCTGCTGGTTATATTGTTAATAAGACGCGCTCGTCACTTGAACCAAATACTGTCAACATACTCGTCAGTTTGCATAGTTGATTATTAGATGACACATGAACAAGACAATCCAGTGTTATTTCGATTTTTGACAATATGACTATAATGTGAGTTATGCGACTATAAATGTTTTGCTGTAATCAAAATTAACTATTAATTAATCGTTAATTTTTCAAAAGTTAACTATTAAATTTAAATTAATCATTTGCGGCCCTAATATATATATATATATATATAGTATGATTTTGATTATACATTAGTTATATAATTAACATATGACACCTGAATTTGGAGTGGATTCCTCTGATGGCAAGGAATGCTGGTAATAGGGAAAGCTAATCCACATCACAAAAATCAGTCCATGCTCTAGAATTAGTAGCACATGTATGGACTATATTTAAGTTCAAAGCAAGCGAACGGGGAATTAAAAAAAAAACATACAACTAAGATGCATGCCAGCTTCATGGTAAAGTGTTCGGATCCCCGGAAGATGTTTTTGACAAATTGATTTGTGATTCCAGGTTGACCCAACTTAAAATGAATACTGGGAAATTATTTGGGATTTATGTTCAGTAGTTTGCCATTGCTTTCTGAACTACCGGTATGCATACCATTTCATAAAAAACTAACTCAAGGCAGTCTTCTGCCAAATCGCCAGCAGCTGTGTTTTCGAACGCGGGTATGCAGGATTACGAACTGCGTCCGTAACCCCTTCGCCATGGAACTAGTAGGTAAAGGCTACTGGTGTGATATTGACAACGTACATACCTTGTGTACCGATTGGTGTAACCAAATATGGGACAAGGTCCATATACACAATATGCCCCATGGCTTGTAAAAATATCCTTTAATCTTTACTTACCATACATTACTACGCTTCAGAATATGGAAAGGGGTTCTTTGCTTTAGTTACATATGATATGATGTCACTGGGGATGGAATCTCTCTAGAGGAAGCAAACCTCATGTGTGATGAAGTCTTTTCACACTTTCATGGCAAGAGGAATGAAGATATACTGATATCTTTCCATGCTGTGATACAAGACTGTCCAGTATATTTCTTCTTTTGTTCGCTTACACATGGTATAATGTTACTGTGGATGGACTCTATCAAGAGGAAGTGAACCGAAGGTGTGACGAAAATCAGTCACACGACTTCTGAGATGCATAACTGGTTGTGACGTACTTCCACGGAAAGATACTCTGACATCTTTCCTTGCTACGATGCAAGACCGTGCAGTATATTTCTTCTTTGTTCTCTTGAAATTTGTCAATATCTGCATTGTTGTTTCATTCACTGTCTTGGTTAGTTCTCAGTGGTCTATAGAGTTATATCTTCCAATGTTGTTTCTCTAGAAAGTTTGCATAGATGTTTTGGGTGGTCTTGGAATATGGGATCTGCTGTCTGCGGTGCCCATCCACATGTACACATGACTGATTTGAGTTTTGTATACAGGTGGTAGCGGAAACAAATCTTATGTGTGACTAAGTTAGACACTAGAACTAGATGTGACATACTCCTCAAAAGAGGGTCTTTACATGTACAGTACAAGACTGCAAAATTTTCCGCCTGCTGTTCTCTTTTGACCATTAAATCTGACAAATTATGAAATTCAGTGATATGTCCTATATGTAAATAGAGGAATTTTGACAACAAAATATAACTGTTAGCTACATATCAATAGAATTTGCATCCTCTTCTTCAGGCTTTCTATTTTTAATTACTCAATCACATATGCACGCAGAAGAAATTTTAAGTTTGTGCTTGTCTGAAAGCGTGGCAAAATTCATGTTGTCTTCTGTTTACCATTTTTGATGCTTTTTGTTTACTGTCTATATTGTCCATATGTTATAACAACTTGAATGATTTGTATCTCAAAGTTTCAGGTTAGTGCAAAGAACATGGTTCTGCTCAAGTTGTCCAAGAAGGGAGAAGCACTAATACGACTAACGACAAGGTGAGGCAGGCGTGGTTAGTTGTTGTCTATGTGTTCTATGTGTTGGCTATAAATCATCTAGAAGATGAGTTTTGAGGCTGATGCATTGAAATGCAGTGAAATATAAATCAAAAAGAGAATAGGAATGGCCAAAAATGCTTTCAACAGGATGAAATCAGTATTAACACCTAGAGAGATTAACAATGCATTAAAAATGAGAATTGTCATATGTTACATATATAGTTAGTTAGTTAGTTAGTCGACAGATCATCCTCATTGCACATCGAACCATTCAGTCCATAAGTGCTCGGATCCCCTCCTCAGCAAATCCCGCAACGTGTAGCGGCTAACGACGCCAGTTCTGTGTTGGTTTATAAATCTTCTTTGGCTTCCTGCGTAGTGTTCTTGTTTGGCCACCCCTCTTTTAATTTGCTGCTCTCACAGTCTGGCCATTGTTGTAGATTCACAGTCATCACTTGGTTCTCGCAAAAGTCTTACTTCTCGTAGAGCATTCAGAATGTCGGCCTGGTCCATGGCGCGTCCACCCTCCACAGTAGCCTCACCTGCGAGCTTGTCAGCCCGCTCATTTCCTTGTACTCCCGCATGCCCTGGCACGAAGATGAAACTAATCTTTGCCAGTCGAGACCGCTCCAAAGGCAGCAACCATTCTCTTCAGATCGACCCCTCCTCTATCCTCTTGATCATGTTCATTGAGTCGCTAAGGAAACAAGCCCTAGTGAATGTCTGTGTCTCGAGCCATGTTATTGCTTTACTTACTGCCATGACTTCCATGGTCAGGCTACTTGTGGTTTCAGTGAAAGCACCAGAGTCCTCCTTCACAATTCTCCCTCCGGCCCGAGCTGTAAAGGCCCATGAGCTTCTCACATGTCGGACGACCGACCCATCTGTGTAGATGACCGCGTCACCGTCTAGCGAATTCTCGAAAATCAACGCTTGTACTTCAGCCTCAACAGCAGCCGGATTTTCATGTCTGCATTTTCTATCTAGTTGGATGCAAACTGAAAAGGATGTGCAGAAGTCTGTTGGCACTTGCACCCACTCCTCGCCAGGTTCTAAGTCCTCAAGTGAACACACCTGTTGAAGAATGTCTTCGGCTTGACCCATCCATGACCGTCCTCTTTTTAACCTGCTGCCCTTCACCTTCCTAATTTCACTATGCAGTGGATGTTGTGTGTTTGCGTTAATTCTGAGGTAGGCACGTGCCCTGCAACCTTGTATATATCAAAATATATCATAATATATGTTACATATATTAAACACTGTTGTAAGCGTGGAAGTCTAGAAAGTCAAATAGAGGTCCTGGAGATGTGGATATACAGAAGAATATGTCATATTTCATGGAAAAAAAAAAAAATCAAATACAGAGGTTCTAGAAAAGCTGGGAATGAAGAGTTGATGACAGAAATAAGAAAGAGACAAATGAAATATTTTGGCCGCGTTAAAGGACATAACACCCTTATAAAAACCACACTGGAGGGCGAGGCCGAAAACAAGCAAGAGGTAGACAATGATACAAGTGGAAAGATAACATCAAGAGATGTATGTACATCAATCTGACAAAATGTACAGTAAGTGTGAGAGACAGTGTTGGAGATACGTTGCAGCCAACCTTCGTTGTGGAGACTGCACCTGATTGATTGATTAATTGATTGACTTTTCATGTCATCCATGCCCTAAAAAGGCCTGCACCATCATCGCCTGGATGTCTGTGAGACCATGCTCAGGACTCTCCATCCCCACTTCTAGCTTGGAAACTAAAAGGTGTGCAATACCAGTACTGGAACTTCAATTCTGGGGAAAGGTGTATTAGAATGTAACTAGGTCACGATTCAGCTTATCACATGGATGCTGGGATTATGCTCAAGTTGGTAATGTTTCCTCACAGGTGTTAGTATTTCACTGTCAACAGACTCAACCCAATGCCAGGAGGAAACATACAAAGCACATTTAATTTCATCTTACGTAAGTTTGTATGTGGCCATGAAATAAGGGGTGACACTGTTGTAACACAGAAAATAAATAGTTAAACCACAGTAGCTATGAAATCACTATAAGACTGGACGCTCCTGAAAACATTGAAGATGTCAACAGATGTGCTTCTCTGTGACAACCATTAATCATTATGTCGCAGGTCCTTTACAGAACAGCCTGCTAAAAAGATTCTCGATTCTTTGCCAGTTATTTGAATTTTCATGCTCAAAATGTCCCAGGCCCATCTTTAATTTGGTCGACCTGTATCTCTTGCTGGTAGACTCCTTTTTCCAGGAACCATTGTGTCCATCACTGTTCTTCACATGTTTAGTGTGGCCAGAGTTTCAGTTTCTGAGACATCATGCTGTTTTTGATCCAGTTTACTTCTATGTTAAAATCTTGTACAATCTCAGTGTTTGTCTTTTTCTTGGTCCATTATTCTAAGATCTTTTCTAAAGCATGTTCATTCATTAATGACTACAAAATGACCATTGACTCATATCTGTATGATAGTACCATGGGAAAGATGCACGCGCTGGCGATATTACTTTAATTTGTTTGCTGATATTGTGCCATTAGTTCTTTATGTTTAACCTCTTCTTTTCTATGGCCAGTCTATACCTGACTTCTTTTCTATGGCCAGTCTATCTATACCTGACTTCTTTTCTATGGCCAGTCTATCTATACCTGACTTCTTTTCTATGGCCAGTCTATACCTGACTTCTTTTCTATGGCCAGTCTATACCTGACTTCTTTTCTATGGCCAGTCTATACCTGACTTCTTTTCTATGGCCAGTCTATACCTGACTTCTTTTCTATGGCCAGTCTATCTATACCTGACTTCTTTTCTATGGCCAGTCTATCTATACCTGACTTCTTTTCTATGGCCAGTCTATCTATACCTGACTTCTTTTCTATGGCCAGTCTATACCTGACTTCTTTTCTATGGCCAGTCTATACCTGATTTCTTTTCTATGGCCAGTCTATACCTGATTTCTTTTCAATGGCCAGTCTATCTATACCTGACTTCTTTTCTATGGCCAGTCTATCTATACCTGACTTCTTTTCTATGGCCAGTCTATCTATACCTGACTTCTTTTCTATGGCCAGTCTATCTATACCTGACTTCTTTTCTATGGCCAGTCTATCTATACCTGACTTCTTTTCTATGGCCAGTCTATACCTGACTTCTTTTCTATGGCCAGTCTATACCTGATTTCTTTTCTATGGCCAGTCTATACCTGATTTCTTTTCTATGGCCAGTCTATACCTGATTTCTTTTCTATGGCCAGTCTATACCTGATTTCTTTTCTATGGCCAGTCTATACCTGATTTCTTTTCTATGGCCAGTCTATCTATACCTGATTTCTTTTCTATGGCCAGTCTATACCTGATTTCTTTTCTATGGCCAGTCTATACCTGATTTCTTTTCTATGGCCAGTCTATACCTGATTTCTTTTCTATGGCCAGTCTATCTATACCTGATTTCTTTTCTATGGCCAGTCTATCTATACCTGATTTCTTTTCTATGGCCAGTCTATCTATACCTGATTTCTTTTCTATGGCCAGTCTATCTATACCTGATTTCTTTTCTATGGCCAGTCTATCTATACCTGATTTCTTTTCTATGGCCAGTCTATCTATACCTGATTTCTTTTCTATGGCCAGTCTATCTATACCTGATTTCTTTTCTATGGCCAGTCTATACCTGATTTCTTTTCTATGGCCAGTCTATACCTGACTTCTTTTCTATGGCCAGTCTATACCTGACTTCTTGTGAACAGTCCATATTCAAAGCTTGTGACTTATTCATAATTTGTGACTTATTCATAATTTGTGATTGTGACTTGTTCATCATTTGTGATTGTGACTTGTTCATCATTTGTGATTGTGACTTGGTCATCATTTGTGATTGTGACTTGGTCATCATTTGTGATTGTGACTTGGTCATCATTTGTGATTGTGACTTGTTCATCATTTGTGAATGTGATCTTTGGTTGGCATGTATTTACAATCATTACTTACAGTTATTGTTTACTATTTTTTTTGGACTCTAAGGGTTACACCTAATGCAGATTTGTTTCCTTCATTTATTCACTGAAGTCAGTAACAACACACAACCTTGGTCAGTCAGTCCAAAGACTTTATTGGAGTATCTGATTACGTCCCTCCACTGTCACTTATCTCCAGCAATAATCTTCAGCAGAGCAAACAACTGTGCCTCAAATATCCTTGCATGTTTGTGTGACTTAGTTGCCTAATGGCTAATTAATTGGTTTGTCCTCAGTTGGTAACTCATTAATTTCACCATGACCTATTATTGAGTGGTACCCTGAGAATTGACAAGTTTAATTCCTGATGTAAATATACTGATAAATATACATTTTGCTTCTAATGTCTAAGCTTACGACTTGATTTGCGGTCTAAAATCTATATAAGCTATGTTTTCATGCCTGTAATGTTTAAACTGGCATATTTTCCAATCTAAAAGCAATATGAAATTTCTTCATGATTATAACGTCCATGTGTAGTGTAGTTTCAAATGTTAAAAAAAAAAAAAACAATATGAAATTATTTCATACTTATAATGTCCAAACAGGCAGTATTTTCCAACATATATAAGATATGATAAAAATCTTAGCTTTTAATTTCCAAATATGCTTCACAATGTGCAACTTATCTTAACCCTTTAACAGGCACAGCGCCTGATAGCGTTCGATGCGTTAAACGGGCATAACGCCCAATCGCGTCTTTGACGACTAGTCATTTTAAAAATGCGATCTCTCGGTTTTCCGACACTTCCGATGACTACTTTCACTTTCGCCGATAGCTTGACAACGTGGCCGCCATTTGTAAACGCGCTACAATGACTTTGAACAGACTTTAACGGACTTTTTTTGATAGTTTTCGGGATTTTTACGCTGTTTTTCAAAATGGATTTCGGCGATTCTTCAAGTGATAGCCGAGATTTCGCTCTGTTCAATTTAAATGACATTAAAGGGCACGAAGTTGATTATTAATCGGAGCTAGATATCAGTGCAAAGCGTTACTTTGCATTAGCAGTCGTGAGTCGGACTTTAAAGAAAGTGATTATGATTCTGAAAATTGTTTGTAAATTGCCGTATAGATGACGGAAAATCACAAACAACATGCCGTATTTCGTAAATATTTGTGTTCATATATGGATTACCGGCAACAATCACGTGAGTAACATATTCTGCATGCTTTTCCCTTCATTGTGTTGTTTATTTAACTAAAATCGGTTGACTAACACCTTATTTGTGATGTTTTTACTAACGCAACCCGAAATTTTAGCGAACCTGAAAAAATCTTGCCCGTTCAGGGCTAAAAAATGGACAATCGTCTGCCCTGTAAAGGGTTAAATGTATTCCTGCTTGATTTGTTCAAACTCACAGAGATGCTGAGAAATTTTTTGCTGCACTAACTATGTATAGAACTAAACCAGCCATGAGACGATGTGGCTTGCGAGTGTTGCAGGTTCGTTCCTTTGCTTCTCATCCCTTGCTTATTTTATAAATTTTGCTTGTATTTAGATGTTTTTACCCAGAAATTGTTACTTGTGAAGGGAGAAGAATGGGTAATGCATCTGGTCATAAAACAGTCAGACCTAGTGAATGGAAGCGATCAGGTGATACATTTTGTCTTGAAATATGTCAGACCTTGTAGTGGACAGTAGTGACCGTGTGATACATTATTCATAAATCATGTTACTGGTTGAAAAAAGAGATCAAGATTTTGTATTTGGGTCTGTTCCTGAGTGCAATTCCATTTAGATTCTAGGCCCTCAGCTAACTCACATCAAGTCGTTCTATATTTTGCTGTCTTCTGTCGCTTTCTTCATGCCCCCTCTTCATGTCTGACCTCTTGATTCAGTTTGATATGTCTTTAGTTCTCGCTGTAATCTCCACATTAGTGAAATCTTTAAAGTCCTTCTATTCTGCGCTGGTAATTAATGTTTGTAGTTTATTATTAAGTAATGTTTTAGTCATTCTCCATATTTTCATCCATACAGCAGTACTTATTTAAAATTAGAGTTACATGTTCTAAGTTTGACACTAGTTTTAATTTATTTTGGTTTGAATTGGGTGAGGGCTGATGCTACAACATATTGTGGATTATTGATTAAATGTAGATTAAATTGGAGATTAACTAATTCAGTACCAAACAAAAAGCAGGTTTTGACCAAACATGGTACACAATCAAATGTACAAGTATAATGTAAATTTCCGTTCACTAAATATTGAAGTTGCAGAAGATACCATGAAACAAAATAAACAACACAATGACCCTAGTATGGCGATATGTCATCCTTCTGTCCAAATTGGGTGTTACATTTGGTGATATATTATCATTCGAGAATGAATAGTTAAACTTTGAAGAAAAATAATGCTCTATGACAGTAATGGAAAATGTCAGTGTCTGGAGGTTATTATGCTCTGGTTTGGTCATGTCTGTAGTGTTAGAAATATGGGTCATGCAAATAAGAACTTATTTCCTGTGTACGTTTTTCTCTAGGTGTCACCATCTCTGACGGGAATAGCGTGGTTCATGAAGGCATTGATGATGCACTGCATGACAGTTTGATACCAACACATCATGCTTCAGATCGCTGGCATGCGAGTGGTTTAAAGCAAGCACAATGCAGAACTTGGCCGGGAGGGTTGTCATTTGATGTCTCCTTCACATGGAGTTTCACAAAGTGGATAACAGGTGTTACATGGTGTTCACTTCATGAAGTGGATATAAGATGTTCATTTCATTACACAGACGTTGGATGTTAGCATGATGTTAGTTCCACAGAGTGGATATCAGAGGCCTGATCCAAGACTGATCGTGTGAGATGGACAACCATGGCTGCCCATGTTTATAGGCATGACACATGATGATATTTGTTCACTTTGATTATAATTTTGTTTGCTTGATTTTTGTAATTTTTGTTTTATACTCAAGAATTGTTTATTTACTTTGGCTTGAGTGTTTGATGTAGTTTGTTGTGACTGTATTCATTATGATATCAATAAAACACTTAGTTGAGATACTGAAGTTGAGTTTGGTTATTTGGTTAAAGTATCCATGATACCTCGCGTGTGTTTGTGTGCGTGCATGCACAATAGTTTGTAAATTAGTTATACCTGCCTATAGCATAAAGCTTGGGCTGAATTTGGAGACCATGTGTTCCCCATGCAGCATTATCCCTCTCCTGGCCTGTCTAGTTTACATCAGAGGAACGATAGTACCAATACATTTGGAACAAGACAAGCAATTGGACCAGCTTAGCAATGCTCTAACTGTCAGCCTATTGGAGCTTCCATCCTAGACCATTTGACTACTGTGACATTTAGTCTTTAACATGGCATCAGACTTCTGGTCTCCAACATGGAGGATAGGCGGTTGAGCTGTTGAGGCCTCTGTAGTGTTTATGCTTGTGGCTTGTTTGCTTATGCATTTTCCTCATGTGTGGACTGGTAGTGCCCCAGACGTATAGTATCTACAGAAGAGTGATAAAAATCCCTTGGACCTGCAAAAAAGAGCAATTTATATGTTGGGAAAGAGGAGGCTGCATTTCCTCACAAAAGGAAAACTTGTGACAATTGGTAAACTTGTTGGGAATAGAGCAAGGGGAGGGCAGAGATAAATACTTGGCCACATGGCACAAAACAGACCTGATCTGAGACTGGTGATCGCATGGGATGGAGAACCATGACTATCTATGCTTATCAGCGTGGCACATAATGACATAAATATAATCTTCCCAACTGCCATCCATCTCTCTCTCCTGGATTCCTGGCAAAGTGACTATAGGAAGTTTGTTTCTACCTGGGAGTGGATTTCAAGAGACTGATACCCTCAGCAAGCTTCCCCAGCTGTTCTGAAATGATCATCCCTTGAATTGCTTTGTTGGCATGAGCTTTAACATCAGAGCTCTCATCAAGAAATTTGCTGAACACATGTATGCACAAACAAAACATATCACATCAACACAGAACAGGCAAGCAAGGACAATCTGTGTGCGTGTGATGTTTGTTGATAACCCAAGTACCAAACCGTAATAAGAAAAATAAATTTACTAAAAATTTGATAGTGACACGTATATATAATCATGTGTGCACATGCGTATATGTCTGTGTGAGAAAGTGTATATGACAGACAGAGGTGGATATTTTTTGCAATCACCACAGGAAAACTGGGGCTTTTGATCTTAGATGTTCTTAGAATACCGGCTGAAATACTAAAAGTATTTCAGGATCCTTGTTGGTGCTACGGAGTTCATGCACTGAGCTGAGTTTCTCCAGTTTGAGTTAGAAGGAAAATGGAGCACTAAAACCATGTACCGTGATGTTGATCAATCAACTAAACTAAACTAGAATACCGGCTGAGTGGTCGTGAGGTATGGTGTCTGCCTTGAGTGCTTGAGGTCCCGGGTTCAAGTCCCGGTGAGGGCCGGGATTTTGTCACGTGGACTTCTAGTAACGAAATTTCCCCTGGTCTTTGGGTAATGAGATCGAACTCCCTTGTGTGTTGTTGCGCACGTAAAAAAATCCTTTGGAAATTGAAAAAGAGTAGCCTAACTGTGCTGCCCGGGCAAAATTTCGAGTTAAAAATATACCCAAAGTATTTCAGGATCCTCGATGGTGCTACGGAGTTCATGCACTGAGCTGAGATTCTCCGGACTCTGACTTGAGTTAGGAGTAGAACTGAGAGCACTTATGGGTTACACCCGTGTGCCGTGATGTTGATCCGTCGACTAAACTAAACTAGAATATTGAAGAGGAAAATATTTGGATTATACAAGATGTGAACATTGAAGAAATCAATCATATATACTATTTAGCAACAAAACAAAATTGTGATGTTTATGGTTATAAATTTGAGACAACGGGCACTGATTGGCGCTCATGAAATGGGACATACGCAGATAACAGAGAACACACTAGTTAGGATAGAAGAAAGACAGCTAAAGATAGTCTGGGATTGTTTGGTAGAGTAATTTACCACCTGTCTCCGAATACGTTATTGTTTCGTGTCGTCTGCTATGTGTAAAGAAGGGCAGATTACTCCCAGGTTACAGCGGGGTTGCCAACAATTTCTCTTTTTGGGCTAAACATGTCCCCTAAAATAAGCTAAATGAAATTAGTTAGTCACGGCTCCAACTTCACAGCAACGGGTCGTCCCCATTATGCTCCGTTCCTGTGCCAGTGAATATCACATAAAACGCTGCCCAATGTGAAAATTGGAAAAGACAGGGGTCTCGACAAACAACAGCCCGCACAGATACACTGTGCATAATGCCGCCGCCAGAATGTCAACACAATAGTCCCCCACGAAACATCCAGTTTATCTCTGATGGAATCGGCAGTCATTTTCCCATCTGGATGTTTCCTAGATGTTCACCCACACAGTCCACGAAAATACAGTTCATCGTCGATGGCAGTGGCAGTCAACCAGAAGCCCAGCAGCCACGCATTTCTGCATAAGGCAAAAACCGGTCAACTCTGGGACATAGCCAGCTGCCATCGCTCCGAACTTGCAGTCACGTTCCAAAAATCCTTGGGCAGATTCAAAAGCATTTCACACGAAGCTCACAGTGTCACGCCACGCACTCACTCAGTAGCAGTGCGACGGAACCATAGCCTCCTTAGTCGCCTCTTACGACATGCGTGGTAGGCTACAGTGTTGCTATTCTTTGCTTCCCTTATGGGCCCCGGCAACACACGGGGGAGCTAAATGAAATATTATCATCCAGTGCCTTGCCGGCTGTCATGGCCGATCATGCTTACCCACAAATTACAATTTCGGACGGCATGGATCAATTCGTATATTGATTCCCTCCCGTGCCATGACACAAGACTGTCAAAATTGTTCCACGCTGTGTTCCTCTATCTCTCTTTTCGCGAATCTTTCCGGTTGTCAAAACGGTTTTTGTCTTCTCATAATGTGGCCAAAAAACGATGACTGCTCTTTCTTATGTTTGTGATGTTATTTTGCGACACAGATTCCCTCAAAATGTCCAGATTGCTCATTTTGGCTGTCTAATTAGTTTTCAGCATTCTTCTATAAAACCACATCTCCGAGGTTTCCAGTGATTTTTTTCATGCGTGTACTAATTGTCCAGGATTCTCAGCCGTATGTTAAAATTGGTTCTATGTAACATGCAAGAACTCTTTTTCTTACGTTCAAGGACAATGACTTATTGAACAAGACGTTCTTCATTTGATAGAATGCAGTTTTTGCTTGTCCTATTTTATTATCTCAGTGGTGCATCTTCCATCTGATGTTATCCACGTGTCTAGATATCTGAATTTCCGCACTTGCCTCAAAATAACGTAAATATATCTTGTGACAAGACCGCCGGGGCTTGGACTGGTATGCCACGATAGATACTATCCCCTGCCTTTGCTCCAACCACCTCAATAGCACTTTACATCTACCAGGCCCCACACAAGCCGGGACAGCTTAACCTCCCCTCCCTCACCTAGGGTTCCAAACCCCAAGGGGGCTCGGACCAGACACCAGTCATATCACTGCACGAAGTCATAGCTAAGAGAACAAAATTTTAATTCTGAACTACGTCAACCACAACACAGAGAAGGATGGCTGAAAGCCAGACTAGAAGAACTATGTACAAGATCAAAGACGCAGATGAGTATTCATCATGGAGGCGGACGATAGCTCGTGCGGTTGTCCAGTCGTGGTAGCGACTCACCCAGGCTCCTCCGGTGGACTGGAACTCCAAGGTCTGCTGCCTCTCCAAAGTTCCCTCTTCACCCAGAGAACCAAGCAAGGGCTGATCAAGCGCAGTACCACTGCCTGACTGACACTGCACTGATGAACAAGGATCCTTCCTTGCTGTCGTACTACTTCACTCGTCACACTCCTGATGAAGTCTGGGCCGACCCTAGAACATTAGCGGTCTCCCACTTGCAGAAAAAATACATGTAGCACCGTCTCAAAATACACAAGAGCCAGGTCACTCTTCTATCTCATCAGTGACCCACACACTGATATGTCACTTACATAATAAGCGGTTGCTCCACACGAACACACAATGTCACTGGTAAAGTCTATCAGGTGACTAAACACTTCACCTTAGTTCCATGTCCTTGGACAATAGATCTTCACACAGTATCATGTACCTACCCTGATCCATGGGTAGTAATCACAACCTAGCATACACTGTCAACAGTTCATCACGTTGGCATGAGGTAGCTCCCTACCTTCACAAACATTGTCAACAGTTCATAACGTTGGCATGAGGTAGCTCCCTACCTTAAACATTTCACTCTGGTGTTTCCACCCATGTTGTAATCAATGTCCTAGTTCACTGGACCACATGTTGGCTTCATAAAGGTAACCAATGTAAAAACACTATGTAAGCATCAACTGATACATGGTGTCCCATAACCCAGCCGGGCCAGAAGCATATAACACAGGTCATGGCGACCGGTAACAATGATCACTCTGCACAACTTGAAAGGTCACTCCCTTGCAATTACCAAGGTTTACACAGAGGTTGAATGTCACCAGTGCTTCACTGGCCAGAATCTCCAGACGTTTCAGTGTTGGATCCTCTCAGGATCGGATGACACTCGTCGGACTCTTGACGGAGGTCCTAACCTAGACCTACCGACTTATTCAGCACTCAGCTCCTTCCAACATTGATCTCGCAGACTCAGACAACCACTCCCAGTATGGCCTCAATCAACTTCTGGATAGGCACTGGAATGAGTGGGCCCATAGAGCTCATGGTGCAGCTCTTGAATTTTCTTCTGTATAGTAATAACAGATCCTGAAACACGGAGAGGTTGGTGTGAGTACTCAACTACAACAAAGACTACCAGCATCTCCACCCTGTCACCTGCCTCTCAGACATTCCTCATGTCTACCAACATGAGTATGAAATCATCACATCATAGATCTACTTAGTCACTATAATATATAAGCATAATGATGGTAGAAAAGCAATAGCACACCTGTTTAGTCAAGTAACACTTCTGGGCTACATATAACCCCTAGCACCAGAGTCGACTGTATGACTCTGTCAAGCATCCTTCGCCTGGTGCCAGTCCAATCCGGTTTCATCTCCCATCCTCAATCAACATATACACTTACTTTCCTTTCAGTGTAGGGATTACTGTATCGAGAAGGTGTCCAGCCGGACATCTCCTTCCTGACAGACTCATCAATTCATCAATCCCTTCACCCATGGACTGATGAATTACTCACATTAATAACTATATGTCCATAATGAATTATACTCCTGATAATTCATTACTATAGCATTAACTAAGGAGAACTCATGACTTGTTACACTTAAATAGCAAAATCATATCACAGCCATAGTGTCAGGTCTGAGATCCCTGCCCCAGATCCTGAGTTGCCCTTGTATTCACTGACTATCTTTCAGGTCAGTCATACCGGTGCCGGTCGAGCACAGCTGTGGTGGCCATCCACCACTACACTTTCCCACAGCTACTGTGGGTCTCGTGTACCTTGTCCCGTGACGACTTAAGTCACGTCATCCAATGTAGCAAACCTCTAGACTCCACTACCAAACTCTGGCTCCACCTTTTTGGGAGGGGTTATGCCCCTCCTATACTACTACTTCACGGCAGTACTCCAAATACTCCATGAACCGAGTCAGGGTTCCAGAAGAGTAGAATATTAGAGACAGAAACGGTTAGGTTCAAACCTCGATCTATCTAGACACCTCGGCCTCGAATTAGGGAGCGCCGGATCACCCTCGATCGGGTATGTTCATCCATCGGACATGCACGATGGCATTGGGTCGGACCTATTACTGATCGGGTTGGGGGTACCGGCCTACCTCCCGCTGCCTAGACAAACGTAAGATGGAACACGCACGGTCATCCTAGCGGACGGACATGACAACAAGCAGTAACAATAGTATCGTGAATACTTCTTATCAATTGTTATCCTACCGATGCAACGCCATTCGGCTTACGCGGAATAACACTGCTATCTGCACCCAGCAAATACACCACTGCTGATTTCACCTTGATTCCTCGAAAAATCACCATCACTGATAGAACAATTACGTTACCATTCTAATGTCACGAAGCACATTACACATCTCTAATAATAAGCTATACCTTATCATTTACAGCGTCTAGCATGTTGATGTCATGACGGACAAACTGTCGCCTTGCCTGCGTAATGAATAAACCAAACCCGTAACTGCTACACACTGTAAAGCACATCGTTCGGCCTATTTTATTTACACATCACTCGCGGTGGAACACGGCTTGTTCCGTCAGGTAACACATTACATTGCTGATCGATAAAGCCTACTTAAAAATGCAAACCGCCAACTGTAACGGATAACGCTACGCGACAACTCAATTTTACGACGGCAATTAATTCATTCCGGGAATCAGCACGGCATTACGACAACAATTAAATCATAGAATAAGTACTCAACTAACCTGTGATTGAAGAATCACAACCTTGACTGTAGATGTCCGCACTGGCCGCGAATATTGACATCAAACTTACAACAGCCTGTTGGCTGCGATCTGTCTACGCTGAGGTTTGGTGGGCGACTGCTCACGACAAAGTCAGTGCGCCTTCCACTCGCCTACACGGGCCGCGTGACTTTCATGATACATGAAGAAAACCAGAGTCACGATAAGTTCCCCCACCTCGTGCTGCATGTAGCACTAGTGAACTTAGAGATCTCTACCACGTACGCACTTGAGGGAACATTCTAGATTTCTATAAATAACTAGAATAGCTCCGCCCCGCACTATTTTTCGATGGGGAATCCCCTATTAATTGATATTAATTCAAGGGAGACCAACGCATCGCACTCCCTTCAAAGGGGTATTATGAAGAGATCTGTCGATCTTTATCCGTTTCGTCACATAGGCCCCCACTTAAGATGGTCGACCCGGTCGAACTCACTAGACAAAGATCGGTCTGAACTCTGAACCTCTACTCTATCGAGATTGGATTTCCAGGAAAAAACGTTCCATAACGTTCACTTTCCTTGCGGAGATCCACCAGAATGGTATGGATGCTGAGTCACCAACCACCGCCTCAAACATACGTTATCTCCAGCGATTAGGCCCGAAACGTAACGGCCTGGTGATTGGCTTACTGGATCTGTCTACACTGGACTGTTCCGCATCCACCTGTTGCAGGCCATCGGTTACTTTACTGAAGGTTCGCTCGTCCCTTCCGACAATAGGATATTTCCTATCCCGACTAGGCATCACCTTCGTGGACTGTTCGCGGATGTCGACCGAAATGAATGGTCGCTTACTCCAGGTTCGTCTGGAGTAACCTTGCTCCTGCCTTCTCTCCCGCGAGTAAGGACAGTGAGCCTGTCGGCGTATCGAGTCACCCGACGATCCCGTCGTGCCCGATGTGACATCGCCTGTCCGACCTCGATTCCCAGTGTGCTTAACACCATGGGCCTCTTCCCGACGGAGCCCGTTCGCCCTATCTACGGTTGAACGCTCAGGAGACCGCAGACCCTCCCCACAGGATGTACTGCGTAGGACTGAGTCTTCCTCGCCCTCGTCTGGACCCAGAACCGAATCTAGCGCGATGGTAGTCGCACTATCTTGTGGAGAAACTACCTCGGACCTCTCCAAATTCTGAAGGAGAGTACAATGGAACTTACGCAATTCCCCGCGGACCTTCACCTCATACGTGGATCGGGACATTATCCGCTCCACAGGAAAAGGGCCCTGCCATCCGAGTTCGAATTCCGCCCCCTCGATTGGGAGAAGCGCGAGAACCCTATCTCCAATCTGCAGAGATAAACCGTTTCTGGTCTTGTGCTTTGGTGCTGCCAGACAACACGTTGGGCACGACCGGAGATATCTCCGCACGTCGCCTGTCATTCCAGGCCAGTGGTAGTGGCTGGAAAGACACTGGACTGTTGTCCCCACATCCTTATGTCCGGTTAAGGATAAGGTATGCACTCTATGTATCAAGCGGGATCTGTAGTCAGTAGGGACTACCATCTGACCGTACTGGCTATCCCCTTGCCCGGCTCTACGATAAAGCAACCGGTTTTCTACATAGAACTGACCCGGAGTTGGCGGGACAGAACTTTGGGACACCTCCAGTAAGTAAGGACGCAAAGTCGGGTCCCTACTTTGAGCACTGCTCACTAACCTCGCAAGAGAATGGTCTATTTCCTTACCACACTGCCTTTCTCCATCCTTAGCCCTGGCCTGCCTAGCGCTCACTAGACAATGTTCCCTGGGGTCCCCCAGGAATACATGCGGACGACCGAGGATCAAAGGGTAAATAGGATCAGGCAGCACAGCCGCCTGGATGCTACCCGTAACGTACCTGCACCGAATGTCAATCCGAGCAATCGGCAAGTCCATAGCTACGGAGCTCCTCATGGCCAGCTGAAATTCTCTTGTCTCGCCGGTGAGCTGCCCTGGGCTCACAAGGTGGGATGAGATTACAGCTTCAAACTGCAATCCTGTATCGTATAGACATTCCACCTGCTTCCCATTCACCTCTATCGTTTCGATCACAGGTGATTTCTCCGACTTTGGTTTCTCCCGACCCTTAGGTGTGGTCTCGCTAGGTCTACCTCTAGTAGAGGCGAGACACGCAAAGTGCAAGTCCTTTGGCTTCCTCAGACAATCTACAGTATTATGGGAAGGAGACTTACAGTGCTTACACCACCTCTTACTCCACTTCCGTTTTGGGGAGGCGGGAGGGCTTTGCTTATCGGGTTTCTTACCAGAGTCTTTTACCACAGGATCTGCTACATTGGATGATTCTTTGGGACCTTTGGTCTTGGGCTTCTGATCAAGCCCCTTCTGCCTTTTCTGTGAATCAGTCTGACTGGAATCCCCAGTCTCACCATAGACTTCCACATACCTTTCAGCTAACTTATTTACTATGTCTAGCCTTTCCGCCCCATTTTCCCCTAAGAAATTCCTTAAAGGCTTGGACATCTGCATTTTCATTTGATCCACCACCATCAACTCTCTCAGACTCTCATAATCCTCTTTGAAATTGGCCAAGGCCATCCACTTCAACAGGTATGAGTTCAACCTCACACTATAGGCCGAGAACATCTCACCTGGTTCTCTCTTGGAAGTTCTGAACCTCCGCCTGTAAGCATGGGCTGTCATTTCGAATCTTTTCAAAAGAGCCGATTTCAGGGTTGGATAATCATTTTCCATCCCTGGGGGAAGACGCGCATACACTTCGTACGCGGTGCCACGGAGTCCTTGTGAAAGCTTAAGATTCCAACGCTCAGGCTCTAAACCCATAGCTTTACACATTGCCTCGAACTTCTCTAAGAATTGATCTATCTCCTCTTGGTCCGGTTCAAATGGTGGAAACGGCCATTTCATAGCATGGTAAGCTGGTCTGCTGGCCACTGATGAGCTAGGTAAAGCTACTCCACCTACTGCTCCCTCAGACTCACCACCCGATTTAGCTTCTACCTCAAGTTGCTTCATACGGAACTCATGTTCCATTTCCAACTTCCTAGCATCTAATTTCTTAGACTCTAGGTCAGCTGCCAGTTTTTGTGCCTGTTGGTCCGCCACCAACTTTTGCTCTTCAAGTGCTACCTTTCGAGCTTCCAGCTCAATTTCTGACTTTCTTCTCTCCCTCTCTTCTGCTCTGAAGTTTCTCTCTACTTCCAGTACATAGGCTTTAAACTCCTCACCTTCCAATCCCATCTCAGTTGCAGATGCCCGCACCTTAGCTAAATCTAAAGTACGAGTAGCCATGCTTAGTGTAACTTAGTATCAGTATAGATATGCAATACCCAATCACAATGCTAACTGTACTCCAACCAACACTGTAACTATGTATCTATACTAACTTAACTAAATGTCTGTCCACGTCGAAGAGAAAGGTTTCAGTAGCCCTACTCGTCAAGTAGATAATAGGTATAGGACAGATGACACTATACCCTATTCCTACGAGATGTCAGAACAAAGAGAAGATCCCGGACGAGCCCCCACTCTATCTTGTGACAAGACCGCCGGGGCTTGGACTGGTATGCCACGATAGATACTATCCCCTGCCTTTGCTCCAACCACCTCAATAGCACTTTACATCTACCAGGCCCCACACAAGCCGGGACAGCTTAACCTCCCCTCCCTCACCTAGGGTTCCAAACCCCAAGGGGGCTCGGACCAGACACCAGTCATATCACTGCACGAAGTCATAGCTAAGAGAACAAAATTTTAATTCTGAACTACGTCAACCACAACACAGAGAAGGATGGCTGAAAGCCAGACTAGAAGAACTATGTACAAGATCAAAGACGCAGATGAGTATTCATCATGGAGGCGGACGATAGCTCGTGCGGTTGTCCAGTCGTGGTAGCGACTCACCCAGGCTCCTCCGGTGGACTGGAACTCCAAGGTCTGCTGCCTCTCCAAAGTTCCCTCTTCACCCAGAGAACCAAGCAAGGGCTGATCAAGCGCAGTACCACTGCCTGACTGACACTGCACTGATGAACAAGGATCCTTCCTTGCTGTCGTACTACTTCACTCGTCACACTCCTGATGAAGTCTGGGCCGACCCTAGAACATTAGCGGTCTCCCACTTGCAGAAAAAATACATGTAGCACCGTCTCAAAATACACAAGAGCCAGGTCACTCTTCTATCTCATCAGTGACCCACACACTGATATGTCACTTACATAATAAGCGGTTGCTCCACACGAACACACAATGTCACTGGTAAAGTCTATCAGGTGACTAAACACTTCACCTTAGTTCCATGTCCTTGGACAATAGATCTTCACACAGTATCATGTACCTACCCTGATCCATGGGTAGTAATCACAACCTAGCATACACTGTCAACAGTTCATCACGTTGGCATGAGGTAGCTCCCTACCTTCACAAACATTGTCAACAGTTCATAACGTTGGCATGAGGTAGCTCCCTACCTTAAACATTTCACTCTGGTGTTTCCACCCATGTTGTAATCAATGTCCTAGTTCACTGGACCACATGTTGGCTTCATAAAGGTAACCAATGTAAAAACACTATGTAAGCATCAACTGATACATGGTGTCCCATAACCCAGCCGGGCCAGAAGCATATAACACAGGTCATGGCGACTTGTAACAATGATCACTCTGCACAACTTGAAAGGTCACTCCCTTGCAATTACCAAGGTTTACACAGAGGTTGAATGTCACCAGTGCTTCACTGGCCAGAATCTCCAGACGTTTCAGTGTTGGATCCTCTCAGGATCGGATGACACTCGTCGGACTCTTGACGGAGGTCCTAACCTAGACCTACCGACTTATTCAGCACTCAGCTCCTTCCAACATTGATCTCGCAGACTCAGACAACCACTCCCAGTATGGCCTCAATCAACTTCTGGATAGGCACTGGAATGAGTGGGCCCATAGAGCTCATGGTGCAGCTCTTGAATTTTCTTCTGTATAGTAATAACAGATCCTGAAACACGGAGAGGTTGGTGTGAGTACTCAACTACAACAAAGACTACCAGCATCTCCACCCTGTCACCTGCCTCTCAGACATTCCTCATGTCTACCAACATGAGTATGAAATCATCACATCATAGATCTACTTAGTCACTATAATATATAAGCATAATGATAGTAGAAAAGCAATAGCACACCTGTTTAGTCAAGTAACACTTCTGGGCTACATATAACCCCTAGCACCAGAGTCGACTGTATGACTCTGTCAAGCATCCTTCGCCTGGTGCCAGTCCAATCCGGTTTCATCTCCCATCCTCAATCAACATATACACTTACTTTCCTTTCAGTGTAGGGATTACTGTATCGAGAAGGTGTCCAGCCGGACATCTCCTTCCTGACAGACTCATCAATTCATCAATCCCTTCACCCATGGACTGATGAATTACTCACATTAATAACTATATGTCCATAATGAATTATACTCCTGATAATTCATTACTATAGCATTAACTAAGGAGAACTCATGACTTGTTACACTTAAATAGCAAAATCATATCACAGCCATAGTGTCAGGTCTGAGATCCCTGCCCCAGATCCTGAGTTGCCCTTGTATTCACTGACTATCTTTCAGGTCAGTCATACCGGTGCCGGTCGAGCACAGCTGTGGTGGCCATCCACCACTACACTTTCCCACAGCTACTGTGGGTCTCGTGTACCTTGTCCCGTGACGACTTAAGTCACGTCATCCAATGTAGCAAACCTCTAGACTCCACTACCAAACTCTGGCTCCACCTTTTTGGGAGGGGTTATGCCCCTCCTATACTACTACTTCACGGCAGTACTCCAAATACTCCATGAACCGAGTCAGGGTTCCAGAAGAGTAGAATATTAGAGACAGAAACGGTTAGGTTCAAACCTCGATCTATCTAGACACCTCGGCCTCGAATTAGGGAGCGCCGGATCACCCTCGATCGGGTATGTTCATCCATCGGACATGCACGATGGCATTGGGTCGGACCTATTACTGATCGGGTTGGGGGTACCGGCCTACCTCCCGCTGCCTAGACAAACGTAAGATGGAACACGCACGGTCATCCTAGCGGACGGACATGACAACAAGCAGTAACAATAGTATCGTGAATACTTCTTATCAATTGTTATCCTACCGATGCAACGCCATTCGGCTTACGCGGAATAACACTGCTATCTGCACCCAGCAAATACACCACTGCTGATTTCACCTTGATTCCTCGAAAAATCACCATCACTGATAGAACAATTACGTTACCATTCTAATGTCACGAAGCACATTACACATCTCTAATAATAAGCTATACCTTATCATTTACAGCGTCTAGCATGTTGATGTCATGACGGACAAACTGTCGCCTTGCCTGCGTAATGAATAAACCAAACCCGTAACTGCTACACACTGTAAAGCACATCGTTCGGCCTATTTTATTTACACATCACTCGCGGTGGAACACGGCTTGTTCCGTCAGGTAACACATTACATTGCTGATCGATAAAGCCTACTTAAAAATGCAAACCGCCAACTGTAACGGATAACGCTACGCGACAACTCAATTTTACGACGGCAATTAATTCATTCCGGGAATCAGCACGGCATTACGACAACAATTAAATCATAGAATAAGTACTCAACTAACCTGTGATTGAAGAATCACAACCTTGACTGTAGATGTCCGCACTGGCCGCGAATATTGACATCAAACTTACAACAGCCTGTTGGCTGCGATCTGTCTACGCTGAGGTTTGGTGGGCGACTGCTCACGACAAAGTCAGTGCGCCTTCCACTCGCCTACACGGGCCGCGTGACTTTCATGATACATGAAGAAAACCAGAGTCACGATAAGTTCCCCCACCTCGTGCTGCATGTAGCACTAGTGAACTTAGAGATCTCTACCACGTACGCACTTGAGGGAACATTCTAGATTTCTATAAATAACTAGAATAGCTCCGCCCCGCACTATTTTTCGATGGGGAATCCCCTATTAATTGATATTAATTCAAGGGAGACCAACGCATCGCACTCCCTTCAAAGGGGTATTATGAAGAGATCTGTCGATCTTTATCCGTTTCGTCACATAAATTATAAATAATAAATTATTTTAAATTAAACTCACCTGATATAAGCATCCATTGTTGTTGTTGATGGCATTGTTGTTGTTGTTTCTTCTTCTTGTCTGCATCTTTTCTAGTAATGTCTGGTTTGTTGATGCATATTGCTGTATTTGAGAGCTCTCTAATTGATTTATTTTTAAATTAAATAATACCAAAATGCAAGAACTGACAGAAATATTTGCCACAGAAAACGGAAAAAAATTATTGCAGCTAAATAACACACAAGCACATACAGTTGCTACCAAGAAAAAGGAAACTACAGTACCAAACGCATAAAGTGACAACGACCGGGATAAAACTTAAACAAATAAAAGAGATAGTAAGTAAAGAGACGTTTCTCACAACTTAAGGCGCATTGGGTATTGTGTCAGTCCCACGTATTGCGATTCTTCCATATCTTTTACATTTAGTTTAGTTTAATTGACGGATCAACATCACGGCTTACGGGTGTAGCCAATAAGTGCTCCGTTCTACTCCTAACTCAAGCATGAGTCCGGAGAATCTCACTACCAAGAGACCAGGGGAAATTTTGTTACTAGAAGTCAGCGTGAAAAAATCCCTACCCTCACTGGGACTTGAACCCGGGACCTCCAGCACTCGAGGCTGACACCATGCCTCGAGACCACTCAGCCCCTTAATCTTGTACATCTATATGTATAAAAAAGAATATGTATGTACGTACGTACGTGTGTATATATGTATGTCCTTTATGCGTTCGCGAACGGTCCATCCGATTGAGATGAAATTTTCTACACGTCTTCCTCTCATTCCGGTGCCGCCAACAGTTTGTTGGTGTAAAAAAAGTTATTTACTTAATATTATTTAATATTTCAATTGACATTATAATGTATATATAGCGAGGGGACATAACTTCTAATAGCATTGCTATATATGTAAAATTATTGCATATTTCTCAAATAGGTAGACCTTTTCGCTACAGTTATCTACAGGTATATGCGTTATAATCCTCCTCCCCCTCCTCCCCTCCCCCTCCTCCTCCTCCCCCTCCCCTCCTCCTCCCACTTCTGCTCCTCCTCCCCTCCTCCTCCTCCCCCGTCTCCCCTCTCCTCCTTCCCTCCTCCTCCCTCGTCCTCCTATATCCTCCTTCCCTCCTCCTCCCCTCTTCCTCCCCTCCTCCTCCCTCGTCCTCCCTCGTCCTCCCTCCTCCTCCTATATCCTCCTCCTCCTCCCTCTTCCTCCTCCTCCTCCCCCCTCCTCACTCCTCCTAATTCCTCATCCTCCTCACCCCTCTCCCACCTCCTCCCTCCTCCATCTTCCTCTCTCCTCCTCCTTCTCCTACCTCCTCCCCCTTCTCCTCCCTCCTCCTCCCCCTCTCTCCTCCTTCCTCCTCCTCCCTCCTCCTCTTCCTTCCTCCTCCTCCCTCCTCCCTCCTCCTCATCTCCTTCCTCCTCCCTCCTAATCCCTACCCCTCCTCCCTCCTCCTCCTTTTTCTTCTTCTGCTGCTGCTGCTGTCGCCATTCCATTTACCCAAGTGTGACATATATGTCATCATCCCTTAGTCTTTTCCAGCAGACGTTGCTAGGACGCGCTACCTGAAGAGTAGAGGCTATTAAAATTTCGACGGGAGAATTAACAAAACGACTTTTCGTTTGAATTAAGGCAATTGATTGGCCGCGCCCCGGAAACACAGGCTTAATCGAGACAAAGGCTTGGTAGACAAAGCGGTCTGGTCAATCGCCATGTTTCTTCAACGTTAGTGGGTGACCCATTGTTAATGGGTTAAATAATAGCTACGTATTCTCTGCGTTTTAGCGCTAGTGGAGTATAGGCCTAGTCACCATGCTTGGAACTGAAGTTATGGTCAACTTGTTTGGATTTAGAGGCAGGAAACTGGGATATCAGCCTCCTCTAACATTCTACAAAGAGTGCGGGTTACTGCTACACACCCTGAACGTCAATGCCTGGATAATTACTGGATTTTGAATATGCTGAAGTGGATTCCCTACCTCTGGGAACTTACAAATGGTGTTAATCTTTTCAATGTCTGCAAAGACATGAGGCATGCCTGGCCTAGATGGTTTTCAGCGTATACCCTCTTCTAAAAGTCACCGCCTGATTCCACGTTCAACTGTCATATTCCAGAGGCTCATGGATAGTCTGGAATTCACCATCATTTACCAGTATGGATTTACCAACTGATTTTGTGAACTCCCAGCTTCCTTTGAATCTTCTCATCCATCATATCCCAGACATGGATACTCAAGCACTATACCAACTCCCGGTCAATCAAGTCGTATATTCAGCTGAAGAAAGAATAACCTACATCTTAACCCAGAAAAGGGCTGGAATAATCATGCCCAATTCAAGTTATTTCTGTCAGGAAATTCTAATGGATTATGTGATGTCACTCCTCATCCAAAGATATACTGAAAGTGTTTGTGCCTGATCCTGATCGAATCAATCACATGGACTCCTGTGTGTCATGCCACGCCAGAACGTTTCCGACTCATATCTGTCTGTTATACCACCCCGGAATGCTCCTAGCCCAGTGACTTAGCAACTGTGACTTGAGAGATTACAGTATATCCACTTTGGATTCATATGGATTACTCCATGTTATTCGTTTTGGATATATGATCCGGCGGTGAAAGCTCCGTGTGTGTGCAATCCCCAATTTTCTAAATAGGAGGATATATGCAAAGCAGCTGTTTCCCTGGATTATAGAGTGTGATTATGGCCAGACTTTTTTTCTAGTGGATATTGAAGGAGAGGGAGTCATCATCAGACCCATAGGATATTTCTAGAGACAAATTAGATAGATTTTCTTTATCTAGTTCTTTGTATGGATTATTTACTTTGTTTTGTGTTTGACACAGGTATTTGATGGGAACCTTTTTGGGGATTTTTTTGGGGGATTTCTGTTATGGCTGTATACTTTGTGTGCATTGCCTGAAATATGATAACTTTTTCATGCATGTGACCATATTGTAACCAACAGGGTTTGTCCAGAACCCAAATGTTTTCCACAATACAGTTGTTTGTTTGTTTGGTTTAACCAAGCCTTGAAGTTACTTCATTGTTAACTTGTAGTTCCAAAATTGATGTTTATAGTCCAGTTATTGTTACTGTTATGTGATACAGTGAGTCATTGTACTGTGTTTTGTCTAACAATGGCTGTTTTCCTCTGTCATGTAATCCAGTTGTTGCGTCTAACATTGGTTGTTGTCCCTCTGTTGTATAATACTGTGGATGTGCATGACAGTGGATACTTGTCATTGTTTATATATATGTGGGAGATTAAATGTGGGGCGGGGCACTTACACATAGACACACCTTCTGGGTAGAGTGATTAGTACTCGGGTGTCTGTGGTAGAACTTCCCGGATCTTCCAGCCTTCTATGGGAAACATTTCTTCTATGTTAGTGTTGAACTTGCACCCTTTTCTGCCTTGTTCAATGCTTGGGGGTTTTACGAGCCAATATATTATTTCCTATAGAGGGCGTGTTTGGGATTTAAACCTCATTCATACTGAATACCCCTAGCGAAACTTGTCCTTATTCTAATTTATTATATTTACCACCCCACAAGTGATCGCTCGTCGCGGAATTTTGAACTCTTACCCCATGCCATGAGAGTGGGCGTTGCCCAGAAAATTTGAACCCATGTCTACCTCTCAAGTTGTTACTTTACAACTAATTGGTGGCTGGTGTTCACAAGTATGGGCTTAGACACAAGTTTTAATCCATGGTGTCTTAATCACTAGTAATGTTTATTAGTATGTCAACTATTGTTCACAGGTGATGTCTTTATTCTATAAATTGAAACCTGTGTTATTGTCAGCAACCGATGCTTCAGGCATTACGGGATAACTTCTCTCGCACCACACAAAAAGATTTGTCAGTCGTACGAGAGGTATTGATTATACATTTTATTGCCACAGGCTCTTTACATTACATCAATGCACAAAAACGGTCGCTATTAAATCACTCATGAATACACCACAGAATTGCCTATCACTAGTCGTTCCTAACCCGATTGCTAATTCTATTTACTGGCTAAAGAATACGCATCGACGCTAAGCGATGCGCTCCCTACGAAGTCTGTCCCCTGTCTGAGGAAATCTCCGCGTGTTGATTACACGGTACGCGGAGTGACCTTGTGTGTACTTCGGCTTCTGCGTGCTGCCTCACTCAGCACGCTTGGAGTCGTGGTCTCTCTTGAGTCTGGTTCCCTGTATCTGTCACGCTGGCGTGATTACTCTGTGACCAGAGTGCTTACTCTCTGGTTGACACCTCCGTGTCTCATGAGAGAACTGTTTGATAGTTCCCCTTCCTATTTACCACCTACACCTACCCTGCCCTCATGTAGGGGCACTGGGTTACCTCTGATCTACTTGAGGTAGACCACTCATTCAGGGCGGTCTTCCCTGAGTCTTTGACACACACCCTCCCCTCCTGTGTTGCGTTACAAACTTTGACTCATGGTTGTGACGCAAGAGGTTTCTAAAAAATTAGTGTATCTCATTTTTGTCAAAGACTAACTTGGTTCTGGGTAACTCAATAGACTTCTACTGACTATTGTCACAATGTAGTCTCACTTTACTTGGCTACTGGTGATCGCCACAAACTTGTCTGGTTGGCGTGAGCCCTCTCTCACTGGCAATATTATATTAATTAGAGGTATGTCTGAACCGGACCATTGTCTTATAAGACCTGCCCTCAAATAGCAAATTAACTCACTACCCATACAAAGTTGACTTTCTTAGGGTCAACACATGAATTGCTTCATGTCCCCCATATAATATTAAACAACCCTTGCACAAGTTGTGTGCGACAGGCTTTACCTATCTCGCTTCTGCGTGTAAAGTATTCTTCCACTGTTAAGTTAGTGTTTCGTTGTCTATTGTGTCCCCTGACCCGCAGTTATCTCCCTTTGTTCTAAAAAATGTATGTTATTTATATGTTTGTTTTCCTGGTTGTTTGCGTGTTTGGATCTACCTAATAATATACTTTACCTTCTAACATGTGTGTCTGTCTATAATATGTAAGTAAGTTAGTTTTCAAGTGCCATAATTCGGTTAAATGTGGCCACAAACAAGTGTATAACACTAATTCGTGACTACGTTCCCGTCTTATGAGACTTAAAATACTTTTCTAAGGTCTACACTAAACTACACATTCAAGACGGTACATTTCAACATTGAAAGCAAACGCTTGACGCAGACAAATAATAAAAAGTCGCGTTGAGCGGCAGAAAAAATCCGCTGGTCGTCCTCACTCTCCCTTGTATATTTTCCATTTTCTCTCACTTTCACACTTCTGTCTCACATCTCTCATTCTCCTATTCTCTCACTTTCACATTTTTGACACTTTCTGATCTTTCTTGTCGACTCTCTGAAATGGTTTTTTACTGCTACGATAGCTTTTAGGTTGGTCCTTAACAAAAGACTCCTTGACTGTATGTTGTGTTTGTGAATGTGTTTGTTTGCTGATGAAGGCTAACCGCCGCAACGTTCTGTATGTGTCGTAACTCTGTTATGTAAAGCTGCACTACTTTGTGTCATTATATATTGTTTATCTACAATTGGAACGGGTAGTTCCATTCCGTCGTCGTCTACCTGATTCAGTAAGGTGGTGGTGCTAAGTGCGTTTTCTGTCTGCTCACTAGGTGTATGCATATCGTCGGCTTTGCCAGTCTCGCTAACTAGTGTAGTTGCGTTGTGTATGTCTGTCGTCTCATCCATAGGTGTGGGTGCATTGTGTTCGTTTGTCTCTAATTCTGTCTCTTGTCGTGAAAAGTAGGGTTTCAACATGTTGATATGAAATATCTTTAAGTGTCCGTTTATCGATATTTCATAATCGACATCTGAAAGTCTTTGTATCACCTTGAAAGGCCCTTGCCATGAAGTTGTCATATTATTACGTTTGTCAGGTAGTAATAGCAATACATCTTGACCAGGTTCAAGAATCATGGGTCTAGCACTGTTGTCTGGATTGTGATTGAGGATATCTGCATTGTTCACTGGAGTGAGTCTATTCTTCTCCTCCCACGCAGATATTTCTTCATCTGTGCAATGTTTCAGCTGGGGTAGACACCCAAGAATTAACTCAGTACAAGGGTTGTCTAATATTGCACATGTAAAGGTACCAGAAAGGAATGGTGTGTTTATCCGGACTCTTGCAAGAGGATAGGTTTCTATATTACCAGAAAAAGTACGGCATTTTACAGAGTCACCAGTATAATCTTTTGGATCAACCAGTTCCTTTTTTACCCCAATAATAGAGCTACCACTGTCAAGCAAACATCGGCATGGCTTACCATTGACCAATGCAGTGTGAAACATCAAATTGCCTCTGGAGGCTACAGCTGCGTTTGCATTCTCAAAAGAGGATGTTACAATGTGTCCACATTCTAATTTTCCGTCTGCATGAAATTGGTGACATCGCTCACAATTATCAAAGCATAAAATATCGTTTACACAACAAACATCTTCAGATTGGTTAAAAGGTAATTCATTATTGACTTCACACTCAGTCTCACTTCCACTATCAGAAGATGTATCAATCAAAATTGCATTATTGGCCTTCATTCTTTGGCGGCCCAGGCACTTATTAGAATAATGGCCGTAGCTAGAACAGAAGAAGCATTTGACTGCACGCCTGTATGCAGTTCTCTTGTTTTCTTGTTTCTTAATGACCATCTCAAGATGTGTCGGATAGTTTGGTGATTTATCGCACATAGAATAAGTATCATGAAAAAGTTGGCAATATACACATTTTGACACTTTCTGATCTTTCTTGTCGACTCTCTGAAATGGTTTTTTACTGCTACGATAGCTTTTAGGTTGGTCCTTAACAAAAGAGACTATTTCAGAGTCGATATTAGATGTTTTAAAAATATCCCTATTTGAGGAAAAATATGCTGAGCCTTTCTTCTCAAATTGTTCTATGGTTTCTATGTCTGACTGCTGCAGGAATTTGGCGAAAGGAGATGGTATTGTGGATATGACTTTATCCATGGCTATTAAATTTTTGAGTTTTTCAAAGTCCTTTCCTATATTTGCTGCATTAAGCCATCTATTTGGTACGCTTTGGACATTCGAGACATAATCAATGAAAGTCTCACTTGGTTTAGGTTTTAAATTTGAAAATTGCACTTGATACCCAGGGGCATCAAGTAAGAAATGTTGCATTATCCTATCGTGGATGTATTGATAGTTAGATCTAAGATCAGTTGGTATAGATTCTATAACTTTAAGGGGCTCACCACTGAGGTTCTTCATGTAAATCATGGCCCACATATCAATTGGTACTTGATGGTATTTCAGCTGATATTCTACATTTTCTGTCCAGGCTGATATGGAATCTTCTTTACAGAATGGCTTAATAATATTTTTGTATTTATTAAATTTATTTTCTTCTTGCTGACTCTTTAGTTTTGTAGTGGAAATATCTAAGTGTGAGTCTACTTCCATACCTTTCATCCTTAACTGTGTCTCTGATTCAGTCTGTATTTGTTTTTCTTTCACTCTTGCCATTTCATCTATCTCTCTTTGCGTTAATTCTCTCTCCTGATCTAATTGTTTTTGCTTTATCTCCTTATCTTGTTCTAACTGTTTCTGTTTAGTTATTTCAGCTAGTTCTACAATCTCCTTTTGATGTTGTCTTTCTTGTTCTCCAATCTCCTTCTGATGTTGTCTTTCTCGTGCACGTTCATCTCTCTCAGCATCTTTTGCTTCCTTAAATTTTTGATCAGCATATTGCTGTAATTCCTTTCCTGTGTATTCTAACTCTTTGCCTGCTTTTATGAAGTCAGCTAAAGTTGCCATGTTGTTGGGTACTTAGCTAGTGTTAACAGGCACTTAAATATTTAATTTGGTTTATTAGATATGTTAAGTTTTTTTAAATCTCTGTGTATAACATACACCCTTAGATTGACCTTGAAAAATAGATCACAAAAAATGTACTAATAGATCACACCCTGAAAAAGAGATGCATTATTAATCATATTGCATTCAAAATAGTTTGGGTATACTCATCTTAACATTCCAGAGAATCAGGTACAATCGTTCGGTAACTCAGGTCCAATCGTTCGGTACTTCGACAACCAGCTTGAGTTATACTCATACACAGCTCTTGTTACACCTGGTTTACAAGAGCATCAACAATTAACAATTTGTAAACGACCTATGGCTTTAGACAATTTAGTACAATCACATGCCCCCGGACAAAACAATGTATAATTAATATTAAATGTCAATGTCCTGTCCTCGTTCTAACGTCTTCTGCCTTCCCTAACTACGTCGTTTAATCTATGGGAGTGATGTGCAGACTGAGTTTTATTTGCATAGCGAAAGTAGTGCCATCGTGACGGTAACAAATAGAAACAATCTTCAAATAAATAAATAAATGCTTTGAAATAAATATAAAAGTAATAATAATGTTTAAATAAATAAATATATGTAATAAATAGCTAGTATAAACAAATAATATGTAATATACGCCACAGATTTAGGCGAGCAGCCGCTTTGCGATTTGTAAACAATCCTTCGCTGAATGCAAATGGCGTAGGGCAGCTGTTCGTCAGTCGCGATACGTCATCGGCGCAGCGCTATTTTTAGATTAGAAGAATCAATATCGTCGCCGGCTCATTCTTGTGTATTGCTCCGCCGTAAATCATTTTTGACAAATATTCATAAATAAATCAGTAATTATAGAAATAAATGATACAAAACAATAATAATAATACTTACAAATCAGAAGAAAACATGTTCATAAGCACAAAATATTGTAATAAGCATAAATTAAACATTAATTGGTCACGATGGGCACAGCACGCATCTTGTTGTAGTCTGCACACGCCATTGTCACTAACATAAATTAAACCCTGTGATTAACTGACAGTAATACTATTTTAGAGCCGTGGGTGAGTGTTTTAGCTTGAACAATTGTCCAAGCTACACTTCTGACACCACTTTATCCTAGCCTGTCAGCAACCGATGCTTCAGGCATTACGGGATAACTTCTCTCGCACCACACAAAAAGATTTGTCAGTCGTACGAGAGGTATTGATTATACATTTTATCGCCACAGGCTCTTTACATTACATCAATGCACAAAAACGGTCACTATTAAATCACACATGAATACACCACAGAATTGCCTATCACTAGTCGTTCCTAACCCGATTGCTAATTCTATCTACTGGCTAAAGAATACGCATCGACGCTAAGCGATGCGCTCCCTACGAAGTCTGTCCCCTGTCTGAGGAAATCTCCGCGTGTTGATTACACGGTACGTGGAGTGACCTTGTGCGTACTTCGGCTTCTGCGTGCTGCCTCACTCAGCACGCTTGGAGTCGTGGTCTCTCTTGAGTCTGGTTCTCTGTATCTGTCACGCTGGCGTGATTACGCCGTGACCAGAGTGCTTACTCTCTGGTTGACACCTCCGTGTCTCATGAGAGAACTGTTTGATAGTTCCCCTTCCTATTTACCACCTACACCTACCCTGCCCTCATGTAGGGGCACTGGGTTACCTCTGATCTACTTGAGGTAGACCACTCATTCAGGGCGGTCTTCCCGGAGTCTTTGACACTTATTGTTTGTATATGAGAATGGTTAACTCATGTATGTTGTATCCTTTTGGCGGGAGACCTGTTCCTTGTATAAGACCTCATAAAATAAGGTCTCTGGGATTGTTAACCCATATAGGATTATTTCTGGTAGGATGTCAGTAATTCTTGATTGATTTTGTGTGATGTTGATGTTAAATGTTATTGTTACTCTGGGATGTTCTTGATTAGTTAAATTATGGTAGTATGATAAATATATTATTGTACTATATGTCCTCATTTTTGCATAGACCCACATATGAATCCTTGGCTGTTTAACTATGTTGTCATATATTGCCATTTTATTTTGTGCATGCTCTGTTTGTTGGGGTCATGTACTATTGAAACTTACCCAAAGCAACAGAGAAATCCAAGATTTTTTTTAATGGCTGAGACAGATAGGATATAGCCCCCCCCCTCCCCCCATTTTTTTTTTTAGAGAATTCAGTAAAGAGATCTTTATGTAAGTGGGACATGATATGCATTTGAGATTTAAGGAACATCGGGGGGAAAATAACAATAAACAATTAAGTTGACTTAATGTTAGGGCCAATACTCCACCTGCAATTTTATCCGACATGTATAATGGAAGGAGTAAGAATATTGTTGTAACTTGCAGTATTCGTAGCCGCCATGCGGGAAACCGTGGATTTTATATTTCACCCCATATGCATATACATGTTCGGAAATACTGAAAGTAGATAGATTGACACTGATGATTCCTATAAGGACATAAAGACGCCTATTCAACGCTTTCAGTTTAAGGGTCTGGTATTCATAACAGATCTTTTATTGTCCATGTGTCAGAAATGGCACGGGTCAATTTTATTATTCGGTTGTTGTAATTCTGTAGTGAACAAGGATCCATTTACTATGTGAGAGACAGCAGTGGAATTACAGGGCCCCTTTGACAAGCTAGTCCCTCTGGCATTACCAGTGACAGAGAAGCATACGTCGTTGTGTGACTGGCGAACGAAGGGTATGGTCTCGATAGTAAATTTACCCTTTTGTTTTTTATTGGGATGTCATAGGAATTTTAAGAGCTACCGGAAGAAACCTGTAAGTATCTCAAATTTTTGATGTCAGAAAACAGGAATTGGTCCTCATCTGCGACATTCCCAATTTTATTCTCATCAGAGAATTAGTAACAGGCTTGGGCAGCCTTAGCTCCCATTTTGCATGTTGCTTGTACTGACTTGACAGACTAGGGACAGCTTGCTAGTTGTCACATTATGTTCTTAAAGTCAGCATTTTTCTCCAAAACATCAAACTATTTTGGTGGTCTAGGAGATAGCCCGATTTATACAACTATTAGCTAATGGTTGTTTTTTACGTACCTCTCGACAGATGAAGAGTAGGACGCCTTATTCTTATATATTCATAGACCGTGCTAGATTTGGGCTATAGCAAGGACTATACTTTTCAAGCGCTTGGAAGCCATTGGCTGAGAGTTGCTTGACTTTTTACTAGTTTAGTATTTCCTCTTGGGAGTCTCTAGTAATATATTTCAGTTCAGAAGGAAAAAGCTTTCAAACTCTTCCAGTTTTAACAGATTCATTGTTCTCCGTATTAATCGGTTACGAACAGACCTGGAGAGAAACTTAAATGTGCCCTGATTTTTTTATCTTGAGGAAGTTAACTCAGGAAACACCAGAATAGAGGGATATATTTATACCTGTGGCTTTCATTGCTTACAAGTAAGGTAACCCATCAGTAAACTGGGAGTGTACCGACAACTCGGTTGTTCGGATGACTATTACAGGGACCACCTACGGCTTTAAATTCATATATGAACTGAGTATAATGTGGATGGTGATACAGCTATGTGCAATGTTATTACATCTACTTAACGGTGCTTGGGTGGAAATTGTCTACAACATATTTGGAGGCAGATGACGATCAATCTACGACAATCGACGCAGAATTGCTCGCTATTTTCACCAGGAAAGCAACGTATACGTGTTGGAGGGGAGAGAATAAATGCCGGTAACTCATTCTAGTCAATATAAAGTGCGGATGGACTTATAAACGAGCCAGGACTTTTCATAGATTTGGCATCAAAGCAAATGAACCTACGCCTGTGCAAGTGATACTTACCCAGTTCAGTATGCCAATATGACTGATTTGAAAGAGGAGATCGTGCTGTTCGCATATTTTAAGGATGTTATTCTTATTGCTAATGAAACGGTTGTCGAAGCTTTATATCTTCGTTCAAACGTCTTGGTGAAATTGGTTCAATTACAGTGGAACCAATACCTCATATGCAAATCTCATAAGTACACTCATATTTCAATGGAATGCTGACAACAGTGGAGAGAGAGAGAGAGTTACACTTCTTCAAGCGAAGCTAGATGAACCTTCAATGTTATGTCCAGTTGTCTTGGCAAGTAGAAAAATGAATGTGACACTGAGAGATTATTCTACCATAGTGATTAAAGGTAAAGCATAATTGGAGGACATGGAAGACCAAATGCATCAGATTAAGAAGGTGGAAGACTTGTGAATGACTGTATCAGCTCTATCTATGTGGGTAGACCTGTCTAGGTGGGAGACTTGTGACATATATGTCATAATCCCTCAGTCTTTTCCAGCAGACGTTGCTAGGACGCGCTACCTGAAGAGTAGAGGCTATTAAAATTTCGACGGGAGAATTAACAAAACGACTTTTCGTTTGAATTAAGGCAATTGATTGGCCGCGCCCCGGAAACACAGGCTTAATCGAGACAAAGGCTTGGTAGACAAAGCGGTCTGGTCAATCGCCATGTTTCTTCAACGTTAGTGGGTGACCCATTGTTAATGGGTTAAATAATAGCTACGTATTCTCTGCGTTTTAGCGCTAGAGATGGCGGTGGAGTATTGGCCTAGTCACCATGCTTGGAACTGAAGTTATGGTCAACTTGTTTGGATTTAGAGGCAGGAAACTGGGATATCAGCCTCCTCTAACATTCTACAAAGAGTGCGGGTTACTGCTACACACCCTGAACGTCAATGCCTGGATAATTACTGGATTTTGAATATGCTGAAGTGGATTCCCTACCTCTGGGAACTTACAGATGGTGTTAATCTTTTCAATGTCTGCAAAGACATGAGGCATGCCTGGCCTAGATGGTTTTCAGCGTATACCCTCTTCTAAAAGTCACCGCCTGATTCCACGTTCAATTGTCATATTCCAGAGGCTCATGGATAGTCTGGAATTCACCATCATTTACCAGTATGGATTTACCAACTGATTTTGTGAACTCCCAGCTTCCTTTGAATCTTCTCATCCATCATATCCCAGACATGGATACTCAAGCACTATACCAACTCCCGGTCAATCAAGTCGTATATTCAGCTGAAGAAAGAATAACCTACATCTTAACCCAGAAAAGGGCTGGAATAATCATGCCCAATTCAAGTTATTCTGTCAGGAAATTCTAATGGATTATGTGATGTCACTCCTCATCCAAAGATATACTGAAAGTGTTTGTGCCTGATCCTGATCGAATCAATCACATGGACTCCTGTGTGTCATGCCACGCCAGAACGTTTCCGACTCATATCTGTCTGTTATACCACCCCGGAATGCTCCTAGCCCAGTGACTTAGCAACTGTGACTTGAGAGATTACAATATATCCACTTTGGATTCATATGGATTACTCCGACATGTTATTCGTTTTGGATATATGATCCGGCGGTGAAAGCTCCGTGTGTGTGCAATCCCCAATTTTCTAAATAGGAGGATATATGCAAAGCAGCTGTTTCCCTGGATTATAGAGTGTGATTATGGCCAGACTTTTTTTCTA
>OY992887.1:94951500-94984000 GCA_963921405.1 Cepaea hortensis | reverse complement strand
AAAATGTATATGTACAATTTTTCTCCATTTTCTTTACAATTTTGCGACAATGCTCACGACAATCGTCACTGTATGTGTGTGTAAAGTGTGGGAGTTTGATCATAAGAGTAGGTTGGGGGATGGGGGGATGTGTGTGTGGGTGGGCGGGGTGGGATTGTGTGGGTGGGTGGGGGATTTGTGTGTGGGTACGTGCGGGATATATGGGTTGGCGGGGAGATGTGTGTGTGGGTGGGGATGTGTGTTTGGCTAGGTGGTTGTGGGTGAGTGGGTGGAGGAGGATATGTTGGTGGATGATTGATGGTGGGTTATGGGATGGGTGGGGGTATATGTATGGGTGGGGAGATGTGGGTGTGGGGATATGTGGTGGGTGGGAGATGTGTGCAGGTGGGGTGGTTGTGGGTTTGGGAGTGTGGGTGAGGGATGTGTATGGGTGTGGGATGTTTGGGTGGATGGGTGGGGAGTGTGTGTGGGTGAGATATGTGTGGGGGATGTATGTGGGTTGGGGAGGGGTGCATGCTGGGTGTGGGTGATGGATTTGGAGATGTGTGTGTGGATGGGGGATATGTCTGGCTGGGTGGGGGTGTGTGGCTGGATGGAGGATGTATGTGTGGGTAGTGAGGGTGATTGTAGATGGGGGATGTGTGGATGGGTAGGAGATGTGTGGGGAGATGTGTGTGTGGGTGAGGAATGTGTCTTTGGGATGTGTGTGGGTGTGGTGTTGTGTGGGAGGGGAGCTGGGTGTGGATAAATGATGTGTGTGTGGGTGGTGAAGGTGTGGTTGGGTTTGCGGGTGGGTGAAGGATGTGTGTGAGGGTGGGGATGTGTGCTTAGATGGGTGGTTGGGGTGTGTGAGTGTGGGTGGGTAGATAGGAGATGTATGTGTTGATGAGTGGGTAAGGGATGTGTGGGTGTTAGTGGTTGAGGGATAAGTACGTGTGTCTAGGGATGTGTGAGGGGATGAGTGTATGAGTTGGGGATATGTTTGTGGGTTGTGTGTGTGCGTGGATGGGAGGTGTGTGTTTGTGAATGGGGGATGTGTTGGTGGGTGGGGATGTGTGTGAGGGATGTGTGTATGGGTGGGGAGATTGTGCGTGGGTGGGGATGTGTGTGTATATTGGTAGGGGTGTGTGGTTAAGGGATGTGTGGCTGGGAGATGGGTGGATGGAGGATGTGTGGTTGGGTAGAGGATGTGTGGTTGGGTGATTGTATATGAGTAAGGGTGTGTGGTTAAGGGATGTTTGGTTAGGGGATGGGTGGGTAGAGGATGTGTGGATGGGTAGAGGATATGTGGGTGGGTGAGTGTGTGCAGGTTAGGAGATGGTGGGGGATGTTTGTAGGCGTGGGCTCGGGATCTGTGAGTGGGCTGGGGGAGATGGAAGATTATGTGGGTGGGTGCAGAATTTGTGTGTGGGTAGGTGCGGAATATGTGAGTTGACGGGGAGATGTGTGTGTGGCTGAGGAATGTGTGTTTGGCTGGGTGGGTGGAGGTGTGTAGGTGGAAGAGGATATGTGGGTGAGTGATTGTTGGTGGGTAATGGGACGGGTAGAGGATATGTGAGTGGGTGGGGAGATGTGTGTAGGTGGGGGATGTGTGGGTTATTGAATGTATGTGTGCTTGGGGTGTGGGTGGATGGGATGTGTAGTGGGTGAGAGGTGTGTGTGGGTGGGGAGATGTGTAGGTGTAGGGTAGGGATGTGGTGGATGGGTGGGGGAATGTATGTGTGTGTGGGTTATGTGTGTAGGTGGGTGGTGGGTGTATCTCATAACATAGTAATATGCATTGTTTATGTTTACAAAATTCATGTGACAATTATTTTTCCTATGCACCGTTGATGAAAGAAAGATGAGTGAATGGAAGGGCCGAATGTAAGACGGGCCTGCGTGCCCAATTTGTTACCCTTTGAAAATAAAGTCTGGTTGTTCGTTCTATCTATCTATCTATCTATCTATCTATCTATCTATCTATCTATCTATCTATCTATCTATCTATCTATCTATCTATCTATCTATCTATCTGTCTGTCTGTCTGTCTGCCTGCCTGCCTGCCTGACCACCCGCCCGCCTGCCTGCTTATCTATCTATCTATCTATCTATCTATCTATCTATCTATCTATCTATCTATCTATCTATCTATCTATCTATCTATCTATCTATCTATCTATCTATCTATCTATCTATCTATCTATCTATCTATCTATCTGTCTGTCTGTCTGTCCGTCCGTCCGTCCATCCGTCCGTCCGTCCGTCCGCCCGCCCGCCCGCCCGACTGCCTGCTTATCTATCTATCTATCTATCTATCTATCTATCTATCTATCTATCTATCTATCTATCTATCTATCTATCTATCTATCTATCTATCTATCTATCTATCTATCTATCTATCTATCTATCTATCTATCTATCTGTCTGTCTGCCTGCCTGCCTGCCTGCTGCCCACCCGCCCGCCTGCCTGCTTATCTATCTATCTATCTATCTATCTATCTATCTATCTATCTATCTATCTATCTATCTATCTATCTATCTATCTATCTATCTATCTATCTATCTATCTATCTGTCTGTCTGTCCGTCCGTCCGTCCGTCCGTCCACCCGCCCGCCCGCCCGCCCGACTGCCTGCTTATCTATCTATCTATCTATCTATCTATCTATCTATCTATCTATCTATCTATCTATCTATCTATCTATCTATCTATCTATCTATCTATCTATCTATCTATCTATCTATCTGCCTACCTGCCTGCCTGCCTGCCTGCCTGCTTGCCGGCCGACCGACCGACCGACCGACCGATATCTATCTATCTATCTATCTATCTATCTATCTATCTATCTATCTATCTATCTATCTATCTATCTATCTATCTATCTATCTATCTATCTATCTATCTATCTATATATCTATATATCTATCTATCTATCTATCTATCTATCTATCTGTCTGTCTGTCTGTCTGCCTGCCTGCCTGCCTGCCTGCCTGCCTGCCTGCCCGCCCACCCGCCTGCTTATCTATCTATCTATCTATCTATATATCTATATATCTATCTATCTATCTATCTATCTATCTATCTATCTGTCTGTCTGCCTGCCTGCCTGCCTGCCTGCCTGCCTGTCTGCCTGCCTGCCTGCCTGCCTGCCTGCCTGCCTGTCTGCCTCCCTGCTTATCTATCTATCTATCTATCTACCTACCTACCTACCTACCTACCTACCTACCTATCTGTCTGTCTGTCTGTCTGTCCGTCCGTCCGTCCGTCCGTCCGTCCGCCCGCCCGCCCGCCCGCCCATCTATCTATCTATCTATCTATCTATCTATCTATATATCTATCTATCTATCTATCTATCTATCTATCTATCTATCTATCTATCTATCTATCTGCCTGCCCGCTCGCTTGCCTGCCTGCCTGCCTGCCTGCCTACCTGCTTATCTATCTATCTATCTATCTATCTATCTATCTATCTATCTATCTATCTATCTATCTATCTATCTATCTATCTATCTATCTATCTATCTATCTATCTATCTATCTGACTACCTGCCTGCCTGCCGGCCGGCCGACCGACCAACCGACCGATATCTATCTATCTATCTATCTATCTATCTATCTATCTATCTATCTATCTATCTATCTATCTATCTATCTATCTATCTATCTATCTATCTATCTATCTGTCTGTCTGTCTGTCTGTCTGACTGCCTGTCTGTCTGCCCACCCGCCCGAATGCCTGCTTATCTATCTATCTATCTATCTATCTATCTATCTATCTATCTATCTATCTATCTATCTATCTATCTATCTATCTATCTATCTATCTATCTATCTATCTATCTGTCTGTCTGCCTGTCTGTCTGTCTGTCTGTCTGACTGTCTGTCTGTCTGTCTGTCCGTGCGTCCGTCCGTCCGTCCGCCCGCCTGCCTGCCTGCCTGCTTATCTATCTATCTATCTATCTATCTATCTATCTATCTATCTATCTATCTATCTATCTATCTATCTATCTATCTATCTATCTATCTATCTATCTGTCTATCTATCTATCTATCTATCTATCTATCTATCTATCTATCTATCTATCTATCTATCTATCTTTCTATCTATCTATCTATCTATCTATCTATCTTCCTACCTGCCTGCCGGCCGACCGACCGACCAACCCACCCACCTTTCTGCCTATCTACCTACCTACCTACCTACCTACCTACCTACCTTTCTGTCTGTCTGTCTTTCTGTCTGTCTGTCTGTCTGTCTGTCTGTCTGTCTGTCCGCGCTATTAAATATTGATAAAAGTTACTGGAAAAAACGTCAGGACCATGTGTTGAAAGAGGTAGAGGACTATTGGAGAAAGTATGGATTGAAGGTTGTATGTTCGATTCCGGGCCGCGTCCTTCATTTCAAGAGTGCATTTATTTTCGGACACTCCCGAGGGTCGTCGCTGGAGCTACGGAGTTCGTGCTTTGTGCGACGCTTTCCGCGCTGCGGAAAGAAACTGAGCCATATGAGATAAAAAGCCGGTGCAATGCAGCCGACCCTGTCGATTGTAAGCTACTTCTTTCATTGCACCCACTCCCGTACGAATCCGGATACGCCTTTGTTTGTCATCTGAATTTACAGGTCCCCATTACCGTAAACATAACTTTTTTAGCGAGAAATCACTAGTTGTTAAGCAAAACATCAAAGGAATGTCGCCGCTTTCAATGATTTAAGTTGTTTTTGGACCTATCAAAGAAATATTCCTTGGGTGGGGGTAAATATAAGACGGCTGGAAAAATTTCATAACGATGCAACAGACAGTTTTCAAAATAATTGATCACGAATGAAGGCAAACAAATGTGGACATACTATAAGTACACTTTCTCCTGCATTTTCACACTCGACAGACGGTGCAGAGAGCAGAACCCTGCCGCTGTCAATGCAGAGGTCAACGCGCTCATCTATGAACACTCAGATAGCCCCGAAGTGCTCATCTATACAGATGGATCTGTTGTAAAGCAGCAGAGAAGTGCGTGGGCATTTACAGCCCGTTCAGCGGGCCGAACCGTTCAAGAATCCAGTGGTGCCCACTCTATGACCACGAGCAGCATGACGATGGAGGTGATGGCAGTTACACAGGCTTTCATATGGCTGGAATCACAGCATTATACTAACGTGTGTGTACTAAGTGATTTAATGAGCATGATTCAGAAGGTCGAAGCTGGATCTGTACGTAGACAGTGGACTGAGTCGCTGCGGAAGTCTGCTGTCCGTAAAGTCACCTTCATCTTCGTCCCGGGACATGCGGGAGTCGAGGGAAATGAACGAGCTGACAAACTGGCTGGCTCTGCACCCCCTGTAGATGGCCAGCCCATGGATCATGCCGATGTTATTAACGTCCTCAAAGATATGGCGAGAACAGAGGACTTTGACGTCAGTGAATCCACATCGCTGTCCAGGATGAAAGACTTGGGAGTAAGAATCGGCACGGCCAAACGCGAGAGGTGCATCGGGAAAACAAAGCGCCTCGTCAACCAACATAGAACTGGCACTATTAGCCACCGGACGCTGATGCATATGCTGGGGGGAGGATCTGAGCACCTATGGACATGTCCGGAGTGCAATGAAGATACCCCAACTGATAACTGATAACTGAAGCGAAATTTAAGGGGAAACAAACACCTCTGTTTCACGGGAACATAATATTCATTTTATTGTTTGCAAGGGACATAACTCGCAAATGTTTTTATAAAGAAGCAGTTAGTTATATTAATTGTTAAATATTTATATAATGCGACGATCAATTCACATTTAACACAATAATTTGCCATCCTAAAGTTTAAAATACTTTTGCTGCTAAAAATAATAAAATGTACTTGTTAATGCATCATATACAATGTTTCAATACTGCAAGTTCCGTGCACGATGTTAACGATGGTCTGCCAATGGACGCCCTGGCATTGTTACTCTGGTTTCTCTTCACAACGTGTATAAACAGTTTACTTTAGTCGAACGGTGTGACTGCCGGTGGGAACGGAGGGAGATGTTAATTTCTAATAAAAAGTGAACCCTATTCTGCTTGCCTCGACTTTGTTTATTATCAACCTAATTACAAAGAGTAAACACAAGTACTCTTCTTTAAGATATCAAATTTAGTATACATGAGTGCGAGAAAGAAACAGGAAAAAGTGAAGGAATGTTGAATGAATGAACACAAAATCACAGATGTTTACCAAACCAATGAGATTGTAAATATTTATGTTGATACAAATGCTTGTTTTATTTTTTTATTTTTTTGTTTTTTTTTAAACGGAAAGGGAAAAAATGAATGAACCCTTACAATTAAGACCCAAAAAAAAAAAAAAATAAGCAAGGAGAAAAAAGATAACCAACTCCTTTTACACCTACTATATTAATTATTATTGAACAGTGCGGTTTGCAATTGTTATTGTATGTACCTGCCATGTTTTAACACCATCCCTAAGAAAATCCTTTTAGCAAATGGAATCACATATTTTGAAAACTATTTTTATCATTGCGTTTATTAGCATTGCTGTTATCACCCTTAATAGTTTTATTCTTTGTCATTATTATTATAGATTTATTTCATGTAAACATTGCTGTTATTACCTTTGCTGTTATTGTTATCACCTTTAGCAGTTTTATTCTTTGTCATTTTTATTATTTATGTATTTGGTTGTTTATTTGCATTATTATCATTGTAATCATTATTAATATATATGGCTTTGTAAACCCGTAAACTGTCACATCCCCCTTTCCCACCTTTTTGATACTGTGATTGTTGATTTCTGCTGCCGCCCTCACCGGTTGTTTCTAAACAGTTTTGCACCGCCATGTTTCATCAACACCGAGGGGTGGTGATGGTACTTGGTAGGAGTTTTGGAGCTGACAGGAGAGCGAGGCGGCAGGGGAAATAACAACGGCGCACTACCATCACGCGTTTTGTTTTGAAATATTTCCTTACAACAATGTCAATGAAGAAATGTTCAAATGTATAAAATGTTGGAAATTTTGCGCATATGTCACCTACACGTCCACATGCAACGCTCTGTAAAAAACACGAACAATACAATTCGCAACGATTTTTAACACTCAATAAAAGTTAAAAAAAAAAAAAAAATTTAGTTCTTCTGGATTACATCCATGAACCCCCCCCCCCCCTTTACAAACTGTTCTCCTAACCCACTTAGCGATCGTGGTGCCAACAGGTATTTTTTCTCTCATTGTAATTAGGTTGATAATAAACAAAGTGGAGGCAAGCAGAATAGGGTTCACTTTTTATTAGAAATTAACATCTCCCACCCGTCCCACCGGCAGTCACACCTCAGCAGGCAATTCAGGTTCGAGGCCACGAAGATGAAGATGATTCCACGGACAGAAATACAAAAGGATCAAACACTAGAGGCTCGAAAGGGATCACTTGGCATTAGCCTAGAGCTAGTTGAAGTGAAACCACCTAGAAAGCCAAAAGTTATTGATATTATACCTCGGGTTGATTTTTCCTTTCTGCATCTGACAAGTGTGCAAGAATGTGAAACACAGGAACCAAGAGATATATCTCCCCGCAGACCACATCCAATCAGAATGACAAAAACCACAGAGGATGGAGAGAAAAAATACATTAGTCATTGCTTGCGTCTGAATAATAACAGGCTCACCGATATTAACAATTTAATGTCTCTGGCAGTGTCGTTATTTGATAATGTTGCCAAAATTGGATGGATAGATCTTTCTTTCAACATGTTGTCAAACATTGATCCTGTACTAACTCAGTTTGAAAATCTGAAAATTATATATCTCCATGGCAACAATTTAACAGAGCTGAAAGAGGTCAACAAGTTGGGCAGTCTGAAAAAATTGTGGAAGCTTACACAGCCTGGAAATGACATTGACAAAATCAAGGGGTATCGTCAGTATGTCTTATCGGCTATTCCGACCCTTAGGAATTTTGACTTCAGTACTGTAACCAAGGGAGGTATTGTTACAGCGAAAACATGGAATGCATTTACCAATGCACAGAAGCCCAAAAAAATCTCACGTGATTGAAATAAGATGCAACAAAAACTATCAACTGAATTTTTTGTCTCGTTTAACTCTTTTCCATAGACAGTTACACTTAACTGCACAGGTCATCAGAATGAGTTAATGTATTTACTGGCTCGGATTGAAGGGGTTACAGTAAGAATGTATGGATAGGAGTTAAAGCAACAATTATGACAGGATATATTAATGTTAATTGATTGGAACAGAAAGAATTACCTTTCATAGCCATATATGGTCTCTCAATTTGGGACAGGTGTGTTGAAACTAATGAACTATGCTATATTTTCTCCCCTTGCAGAACAGTCATTGTACATTTGCATTAAACCATAGTCACCTACTATAATTTGATATTGATGATCAATGCTGGCTTCTTCATCAATTGTAATCTTGTGAGGGATTAGATATTATCATGTTCATAGAATTTCAGTGATTATGATTCTAAAAGTTTTCCTTCCAATTGTTCGTATTAAGTTTCTCTTAATTTTGCTTCTCTATGCGTTTTATCTCTTCTGGTCAGCTATCTGTAAAAAAAATTATCCTTTTATCTCTTTTATAATCTGTTATATTTTAGTTATTTCATTTCAAGATCTAACCACTTTATTTCAGTTTCTCAATGTATTCTTGTCTGTCTACATAGCTGCACTTCTTTCATTCAATGTATTTACTCACTCTGTGTGTTAAATGATCATGTAGTTGCTGATTTGCAGGCAACAAAATTCTAAGGTTAGTGCTGTGTCTCTAAACTAACGTTCATAAAAATAATTTTGATAAATAAAAATTGTTTTTCTCCCAAAATAAGAAATCATAACCTTTTGTTTTCCTCATCTATAATGTTTCCTCATAACTGGAGTGTAGTCACTAAAGAACCATAACAACCCACAGATCATACTCAGTCACCCACATTCTTTTATTTATTAAAATTGTCCTGAATCACCCAAAAGCTACCCGGATTAACTATTTAGGGTAATAACATGGCTGCTCAATGATATACATGCCACATTTCTGTATGCGGTATGTTCAATACTGGGACATATTTGTGTGTGTGTGCCAAACACAAGTTTTGGTGTGCAAATGATCTCCAAGTAAAAGTTTTATGGGCTCTTCAGTTCTTAGAATTCTGGATAAAGGACTGTGTGATCCTACTTGTGTGATGTACTTTAACAATCATGCCAAGAATGTATTCTAAATGCAGAAAATGAGAATAAAATGCTCAACTGAAAAAAGAGAAAAAAATTTAGTTCTTCTGGAAAATGGTTTTCAATATTTCACAGGCACATATGTGCTTAAAAAAAATAAAATTTAGTTCTTCTGGAAGAGCGGCTACGGCTAAGGCGCCTATGGCTACTATTCCGTATTATAAAAGTGTACGGAATAGTCTTCCCATGTCAATCAAATCAGACACACAAAGACACTTGGCAAAATCTAGAGAATAAAATAACAGATATGTTACAGAGATACAAATACAAAACAACTACCATATTTGGTAGAAGTACCATTGTTAATACATATATAATTCCAAAAATACTATATCTGTGCACAGTCCTAGATCCCCCACGTCAAACTGTCACAAACATAAACAAAGAGATTAGACGCTTTGTGTTTGGCAGCACCATCTACAGTATCAAGCATACTACACTCATGCAAGACAAAAAAGATGGAGGTATCGCCCTCCAAGACATAACAACCAAAATACAAGCACTTAGGATCAAACACGTAGGTGAAATCCTACAACACCCAGAAAAACACCCTTTAGCACACTATTACATTGGAATTAGGCTATCTTCTTTAAAACCTATTAGGAATACATCCTCACATTATTTTGGCACTCTCCCAACGTTCTACAAAACATGTATTTCAGCCATTAAAGGACATGAAAAATTACTACACAAGAAAACACACACAATCTACAGGCATTTATTTAAATTACAAGCAACTCCGGTACATCTCAGAATTAAAATAGGACATAGATATTTCATAAAAGATTATACCGAAATTTTCTCTAATATTCACAACAAGCAGATTACTCAAAAAGCAAGGGAAATTACATATAGGCTTGTTTACAGCATGAACCCAACAACAGAGAGAACAGCAAAAATAACTCAACAAATACTACAGTGTCAGCTTTGTAGACGGAACATCCAAGAATCAGAAGAGCACATCTATTACGAATGCAACACAATCATGCCAACAAGAAATCTCCTACAAAACATCCTAAACACTCATTCGAAACAAAGAACAGATGTTTACAAAGCAATCATGATAAATTCCATTCCTTACTCCACACAAGACATCCACACAAAGCTACTTGTTCTATTGGCAGAGTACAGAAATCTTATATGGACATTAAGAAACAAAGCACTATACAATTACAGAACAAGCAACAAAGAAATTGTCCAACAACTTTATCAACAAAAAGTCGCAAACTTTCTAATCTTAGCCCCACAAGCGAAATCTCGTAAAATATTTGGCTGAAGACAGCACATATTACAGAAGAAGCAAATAACTTGTTTTAAATAAAGGATACTACAACTGTAAATGTGTTTATTGATGGTATTAATAATCTTACAATTATATTATTATTATTATTATTATTAATACTATTATTATTACTGCTACTATTATTATTAATTTTCCCATTATTATATTTGAATGTGCAACACGAAATATATTGTGGATGGGTGTCTGTGCCGTTGGCAGTAACATTTGTATGCGTCTGTGTGTGGGTGCAGGTGTGTGTGCGTGTGTGGTGCATGAATTTGCACGCGCATGTGTACGAGCGTGTGTGTATGTGCACGCGCGCGTGCGTGCGTGCGTGTAACAGTCTTTAAACCAAGTCGGTATCTTAAGTATTAAAATGATGTTATACGGTAATGATATGTTTCAAAAGAAAAATATGCACCACCACGTATAAACAAATTCGATGAGCCCTTTAAGTACCCAGTAAGCTAAGGTGGCTTTTAGTGGCCAGGTTTTAAGTCCTTCCCATTGTATATAAAACCCAGACACTATCACAATTTTGGACCAATTATCTCCCTGGGGACAGACCATGGACCCTAATTGCTAGTAGTAAATCCCTGATTCTTGTCCCCCAAACAAAAGACATCATGAACTAGAGCGTCACCCTGAAATTTGTCATCAGGCAACAACACCAACGACCTTCGCCTCGGGAGCTAAGTGACCCAGAAATTACAAAGAAGCCACATTTTAATGGAAATGATAGTTTAAAGTTTATTGTCCAAGCCCGGGGTATTTAATGTACTGCGGTCTCCAGAAAGCACGAGATTGTGTGTGTGTGTGTGTGTGTGTGTGTGTGTGTGTGTGTGTGTGTATGTGTGTGTGTGTGCGAGAGAGAGAGAGAGAGAGAGAGAGAGAGAGAGAGAGAGAAGGGAGAGATGGACAGAAAGTGAAGCATATGCAAGGAATGTGTATCTACATGCACCATAAATGTCATATTATCATAACTGTATATATGTATGTATTTGTTTTATTCACAATGTCACACTTAACACTAACAAACGGCAACGCTCTGTAATATACACAAACAAAATAAACACACACTACAATTTGTAAATATACATTGCTTTGTATGAAATAAAAGTTTAAAAAAAAAAAAAAAAAAAAGTGACTCCAGCTCTGTCTGCAGGCGCCCGTGCTCTGTCTGCAGGCGTCGGTAGTCTGCATAAAGAATTGTATGCTCCTCTTGTAGGCGCTTATATTCATCCTCTAGATTGACAAACTCCTGTTGTGTATGATAATTCCTTTGCTCCGATCTGAGATGACAGACAATATATCCAAGGAAAAACACTGCTGCATATGAAAGTTTGTTTAAGGGCTATGGGAAAAAGCCTCAACATCCCATGTACATCACAGAATCATCCAAATATGGCTCCCGGGCACCGACAGTACACACGGTCCCTCTCTGCTTTCACACCAAGTCACATAAATTTTCACAGGAACTAGGAAAATGTGGGATGCCTCGCAACTACTCACTAAACACATCAGTGGACAAAAACTTCATGTAAGTTTTCTCAAATTTTTGCTTATTTTTATTTTAACTTCTACATATTTACAAAACTTTTTTGAAGATACATGATGTTCATAAAGCCAAGGATAACTGATTATTCAGATTAAACAACAGTGTGATGAATTAAACTTCAGTATCACATCATAAAAAAAAAAAAATTTAGTTCTCTTTGGTGAACGACTGCGATCATGTTGCCTATGGCTACTATGATGTTGTTGCCGCTCTCGCTCAGTTGATGAGTCGCGCATTCTTTGTGCTGCGCGGCAATGGCTGACATCGTGATGTGAAGATGAAGATGGAGATCATCTAGAACAAATCAGGCACGCGACAAGAACAAATAAAAACAGTATTATACAATCGGACATGAACACATCACATGACAACATCTGAGCAGAACAGCTTTATCAAGCTGACATTTTCCAACTTTCAACTCTACAAAATATAATCAGGGGGACTGCCTTGAAATACATAGTGGTTGTTAATTAAGCTGGAGCAGCAGTATCATAGTGGATTGTGTGCATGACTGTCGAGACAGTGATCCAGGTTCAATCCTTGGCAGAGGCAGGATTGTTTTTTCTGCCCGGTGCAGGTCTATACAATGATCAATCCTCCTGTCATTAGCCAAACTTGTGTTTGTCCAGGATGTCCCATGGGTAGATGGAAAGAGGTTTTCATCAGTATAAAACTCCAACCATGGCACACCAGCCCCTCTGCATCCCAGGTACCACATTATTGTACTAAAGAATCATCACAGTGCTTCCAAGGCATCTTTCATTACAGAATTATGCCTTCAGTAGAACATTACAAAGGATCTGATTACTTCATATGAAGAAGATTTAATAAAATATTGATAATCAAAAGCAGCTTACCTGCACAGTTTGTCCACACAATAAATCTTAATAGAACCTGGCAAAAAAATTAAATAAATAAATAAATACTTGTGGTGACAGCACCGGCTTCGTGGATTAGAGGTTATGACTTTTCTCCGTAATCTCGTATACTCTCGTGGGTAACTTGATGACGGCGAGAATCAGCAGTGGTTCGAATCGCATCGGTAACTTACGGGGTATGTGAACCGGTCGCTCAGAAAGCAATGGCAAACTACTGAGCGTAATCTTGCCAAGAAATCAACATACAGCTGAAAGATGCTGGTGTTGACAGCGATGTCCTGTAAAGGATATGCAAAAAACAAATACTTGTGATGAGGCTATTTTTATTTCCTTAAGTCCAAACTTGTTACGCACAACGTATAAACAGTTCCATTGCTTGTAAATTGAATAATTTGACATACGGACAAAGCACAAAGATTTTCTCTGTGACGGATTATTCAAGTATTTTTTATCAACTTTCAAGTGTGTCATTCTAAAGGATATTGATAGAAAATGACAAGTTCATCTCTTACACTGACGACAGATGTGCTCAACGGAAACCTGCTCCACCGCTCAGGTACAATTGTTGTGTCTCTCTCCGGCCCTGAAGCCGCCGCCAAGTCGACGCTAGCGTTCATAGCGAGCGCACTCGCTGGACTGGCCGGCGGGGCCGCTAGGTGCGATAGCCAGTCTACACAGGTATGAGTCACCGACATGGTGGTTCGTGACTTTAACAGAAGACATGCATGTCAAACTTACGATAGGCTACACCGGGTACAGTTACAAATACCGAATTCGGACATCAATATTTGTCTGGAGCATTTAGACAAAGAAAGGCAAAAACTTACATTGCATTGGATCCCAGCGGCAATGAAGATAGAGGGTGTTAAGGCAATCTCAGCAAGCATTACTAAGGAAGAAGAAGAAGAAGAAAACTCACCAACCAAATCAACGCCAAAAAAGAAGGAAAGACAAACCGAAAATACTGACGAAATCATTAGCAACGACACCTTTGATGATAAAACTAAATCAGAATTGACATCTAAGAACACTACTGACATATGGCTGGCAGAAATAGCCTCATATAGGGATGCCACCGGTGAAAATCATTTCCAAGATCTTACAGATTTAGCTTTAACTGTGCTCATTTTACATCATTCTAATGCGGACGTGGAGCGTATTTTCAGTGAGATGGGAGTTATACAATCAAAATTGCGGAACAAACTGAGCATCAAGATTTTGACAGCTGTTTTGATTATTAGATATGGAATGAAAAGATATGGCAAATGCTGTCATGATTATAAACTACCTAAGGATATTCTGCGACAAATTGGATCACAGGAGGCATATACATGTTTCTTTCAATCATCCTCCTCATCCTCATCATCGCAGGAGCAAACACAGCAGTAAATATCTACAGAAACTGAAGAGGAGTTGTTTGACTGGGATTTGGCAGATCTGGAATAAACTTCATTCTAATTTTCAGTGATAATAATAAATTATAATGTGCTACTTTATAACATTTTGAATGAATACCACCAGTGCTTGTTTTAGTGATTTCCCAAAAAATAGTATTGCAGTTTGGTGCTTTTTTGGCTCGAAAGTAGTTCTGATTGGGATTTGGCGGATCTGGAATAAACTTCATTGTAATATGAAGTGATAATAATAAATTATACTGTGCTACCTTGTTACATTTGTAATAAAACAGTTGATGCTTTTTTGTTTTGGTGCTTCCTAAATATTTTGGTGCTCTTTAGTGCTTTTTGGGGTCGATTTTGGTGCTTTTGCATCAAATAGAGATGTCAACACTGCTCTCGACGGCCTGTGCACTTGGTAAGCGAAATTTACAAAACGACGCCATGCGCATCATTTTGGGCTGCACGAGAGACACCATCTGTGTAGCAATGAGATACCTCCTTGACTTCCCGACAATGGAACACAGGATCAAGATCTGGAGAGCTCGTGAATACTTAAAAATAAGTGCAGATGAGCAGCACCCTCTGCATGACGCTATATTCAGAGAAAAGGGTGACAGGCTAAAGAGGGACAAATCATGGATGGGTCGGGCGGAAGATGTCGTCAGACAGGTCTGCAGTCTTACCAGTATCAACCCCGGCAAGGAATGGGTGCCGGTGCCTCCAGCTTTTAAGTGCACTTTCTCCTGCATTATCACACTCGACAGACGGTGCAGAGAACAGAACCCTGCGGCTGTCAATGCAGAGGTCAACGCGCTCATCTATGAACACTCAGATAGCCCCGAAGTGCTCATCTATACAGATGGATCTGTTGTAAAGCAGCAGAGAAGTGCGTGGGCATTTACAGCCCGTACAGCGGGCCGAACCGTTCAAGAATCCAGTGGTGCCCACTCTATGACCACGAGCAGCATGACGATGGAGGTGATGGCAGTTACACAGGCTTTCATATGGCTGGAATCACAGCATTATACCAACGTGTGTGTACTAAGTGATTCAATGAGCATGATTCAGAAGGTCGAAGCTGGATCTGTACGTAGACAGTGGACTGAGTCGCTGCGGAAGTCTGCTGTCCGTAAAGTCACCTTCATCTTCGTCCCGGGACATGCGGGAGTCGAGGGAAATGAACGAGCTAACAAACTGGCTGGCTCCACCCCCTGTAGATGGCCAGCCCATGGATCGTGCCGATTTTATTAACGCCCTCAAAGATATGGCGAGAACAGAGGACTTTGACGTCAGTGATTCCACATCGCTGTTCAGGATGAAAGACTTGGGAGTAAGAATCGGCACGGCCAAACGCGAGAGGTACATCGGGAAAACAAGGCGCCTCATCAACCAACACAGAACTGACACTATTAGCCACTGGACGCTGATGCATATGCTGGGGGGAGGATCTGAGCACCATGGACATGTCCGGAGTGCAATGTAGATACCCCAACTGATAACTGATAACTGAAGCGATATTTAAGGGGAAACAAATACCTCTTTTTCACGGGACATATTATTCATTTTTCTGTTTGCAAGGGACATAATTCGCAAACGTTTTTATAAAGAAGCAATTAGTTAAATTAATTGTTAAATGTTTAATACCTATTTCACATTTATCATAATAATTTGCCGTCCTACAGTTTAAAATACTTTTGCTTTTAAAAGTAATAAAATGTACTTGTTAATGCAATATATACAATGTTTCAACACTGCAAGTTCCGTGCACGATGTTAACGACAGTCCGTCAATGGACGCCCTCACATTGTTACTCTGGTTTCTCTTCACAACGTATAAACAGTTTTCTTTAGTTCTTTTTTAGGGTGATCGACTCCCGTTACCTTAAAAAGAGGTACATTTTTTTGAAAGGACAGATTGTGTGAAGTGAAAATGTTCCCCTTTTTTAGCAACCCTTCGGGTAAGTCGGATCTTTCAGATAACAATTTTTATCTGGACTTTTATCTTGAATTTACGGTGTGTGGTTTATTTCAACTGGACGTCCTGTGTTTCCTGAGAACATGGACCAACCAGTTTATAACTTCGCATCCAGAGCAGTACACAGTAAGCTACACAGCACAGGTACCCTCGTGCTGTCTGTAACAAGGCCGGGAGCGGCAGTAAAATGCACCCCGACTCTAATCGCCAGCTCTTTGTTGGGCCCAGCTGGTGTTCCCGCGGGTGGCATAACGGACATTTACCGCTTCGAAATACCTACACGCTGGTTTGTGAACTTAACACAGGTAGCTTACAGCCAAAAATATCAAGATTTACATGGATTGAAACTGAAGGTCGCGAGCTGCGATCTTGAAATAGAGATCCAGAACGTGGAAAAGGAAAAAGAGCGAGTGACCATCCACTGGTTGCCAAATACCATGAGCCGCGAGGCAGTCAAAGAGTTGGTTGGAATGGCAACAGGCGACAAAGACGCCGAAGTATTCAGACTGAAATATGGTGCGGGGAAGTGGGGTACTTTGTGCAATACAACTCAAGAAGTGCCGCATTATGCTAGGTTAAACATCCCTGGAGTAACCGGTAACAACCACCGTATCCTCTTCACGATGCCAGGGCGCAGAACAACGTGCCCAAACTGTGGTCTGGACGACCACTGGGCCAACAGGTGCCCGAGCCGAAGACCGAGGCCAAAGGTTGATGAAAACACGGTGGAATACTTTCCACCGCTGGTAGAAGCAAAGAGTCAGCAGCCACCGACACAATCACGAGAACAAGTGGAAACCACAGTGGAAACCACAGCGCCGAAGACAGCACTAATGGCCACTCCAGTAACAACACTATTCGAGACTGAAATCGCTAATACCTTGGCCACAAACGACATTACAACACAAAGAACAAATCAACAAAAAGAAAAAGACAGCAAAACCCAACCCAAATCCAAATCACCTACCACCCCAAATACACACCCATCCCCAACCCCGACCAAGGAAACCAATTCAGATGAACGGGAGCCCATTAAAAATGACAAAGAGGTAGACAAAGATGGTTTCATTAAAGTGATTCATAACAAGAAGCGCAATAGAATGCAGAAAAACGCAGAACACAGCGATAGTGAAGACGACGATTCTCCAATTGCCACACCAAAAAAAAGTGAACAAACCGGACAGCCCCACAGTAAGGACAAATGATCAACGACAGAACACAGAGGAAGAGGACAACATATCCTTAAGACGTTTATTTATCGCCACTGACACTGAAGAAGAAGAGAACTCGGGAACGTCCAAAACGCACTGAACAGCTATATGCAGCATATTTCTTTACTTCCTTTAGTAATGTCAATTGGCGTTTGCACGCAATATAATTTCCTTTTGTTTATATACTTGTGATGGGTGACGACATAAAAATAATATTTTTAAATATATCTGGTATACGCACAAAACAACAACACATTTGCACACTCATACACAAATACAAACCAGATTTCATCCTGCTACAAGAGACAAATATTCATTCAGATATACATGGCGCACATGTGCGGGCTGTTGTTTGTCGAGACTCCTGTCTTTTCCACTTTTCACATTGGGCAGTGGGGAGCATTTTGTGCGATATTCACTGGCACAGGAACGGAGCATAATGGGGATGACCCGTTGCTGTGAGGTTGGAACTATGACTAACTAACTAACTATGGCGCACAAATTACAACACAATTAGGACTAAAACATGCACACTTCAGTTTGGCAGTCCAAAACATAGGTTCTGGGACAGCCATACTACAAACATCAGATAGGTGGAACATTTTAAAAACAAATCGGGATAGCCAGGGTAGAATCAGCATAACACAGATAAGTAACACCTCACATACATATACCATTGTCAACATACATGCACCACCAAATTACAACTATCAGCCACAATTTTATGAAGAACTAGACATACTACTCACACACACATACAGAGGACAGAACATCATACTCTGTGGAGATTTCAACTGCGTCTTACAGGCATTTGATATAATAGGCGGAGAAATGAAGACACAGGTTAGGAGAATGGAAGGAGAAAGCACAACACAGTTAGAAACACTGCAAGACATTTTAGACACACACAATTTAATAGACACATTCAGACACAAACATCCAAATAAGCGAGAAACAACCCACACAAATAAAACACACTACACAGCAAGAAGATTAGATAGGATATATATACCTGCAACACACCACATAGTAAACACTAGGCACCTACAAGAGACATTACAGTACACAGACCACAAAGCCATCTTAGCACACATCAGTACAAGCAACATAAACACACAGATAAACAAACGTTCACAACATTGGAAATTTAATAACACACTTCTAAAGAATACAGAATATGAGAAATACATGGTACAACTTTTACACACATATACCGACCACATACCGGCTGATAACATCGGACAATACTGGGACCTACTGAAAAATACAATACGAAGCAGAACACAACACCTAGCATCCATCATACACAAAGACAGATTAACACAAGAACAAATTATACAAACAGCCATACAACTAAGAAAACAGATGGACAACAAAGCACCACATTTAAACACACTAGAAGAACAATTAGAGCAGCACCAACAACACAGATATCTAAGCCGCCCTCCTTAGAACAAAACTAACCACAATCACGCAAGAGTCTCCCAGTAAACAATATTTAGCGATTGAACGGAACGTACAACACAGCAGACAAATAGGCAAAATAATAGACATGCAAGGCACCACACAAACAGAACCAGCGCAAATAACAGAAGCATTTAATCAATACTACACACACCTATTTACAGCAGAGACAGTAGACAAACAGACACAAGACAAATTTCTAAAATACATTAAACAGCTGTCGGGTTGCAGACAAAGACACACTAGACACAGAGCTAACACTAGCAGACATAACACACGCACTCAGCAAAATGAACAAAGACAAGACACCAGGACCGGACGGCTTGACTGTAGAATTCTACCAACATTTCTTCCCTATCTTAGGTGGTCTTCTTCTTAAAGTATATCAAGACGCCTTTGACAAAGAACAACTACCAGACAGTTGCAACATAACACTCATACCTAAACACAACACAGACAAGACACAGATGAAAAATTACAGACCCGTATCTCTACTCAACACAGACTATAAAATACTAACCAAAGCACTGACCCACAAACTGAGACCCTGTATGTCAACACTCATACACCCAGACCAACAATGCGGCGTACCACATAGAAACATTCACCAGCATACACATTTTATTAGAGACATCATCACAAACACACAGGAGAAAGACTGTCAGGCCTCTCTTTTGTCCCTGGGGAGGGAGAAAGCCTTTGACAGAATTTCCCACTCCTATCTACACAAGACATTAACACAATGCAATTTAGGCCAGTACTTTGGGAGGTGGATAGCGATCTTGTACCGGAATCCTGAGAGTAAGGTGTTGGTTAACCACACACTCACTGCGGGCTTCCGGCTCACAAGGTCGGTGAGACAAGGATGTCCTCTGTCGCCGCTCCTATATGTGTTGGTTTTAGAGCCACTACTAGAAGCAATCAGACAAGACACCAACATCACAGGCACATTCATACCAGGCGGAGGACAGCGGAAGTTGCTTGCATACGCAGACGACACCGCTTTCTTCCCCACCAACAACACATCCGTTACAAATATACTTCACACCTTTACACAGTTTTGTAAGGGGAGTGGGGCAAAATTAAACATACAAAAATCACACATAATGGGTCTCGGTAAGTGGCGAAACAAAACAGACTTTCCTCCCGACTTAACAGCCACAGACAACATCAAACTATATGGGATAACATTTCCTAACAACTCCCGACAGATGCACGCACAGACATGGCAAAACCTCACACAAAAAATTATAGACATGCTACACAGATACAGGTATAAGACATCCACAATATTTGGTAGGAGCATCATAGTTAACACATTCATCATTCCCAAAATAATATATTTAGTCACAGTGCTAGACCCTCCTATACAGACAGTTACAGACATCAACAAACATATCAGACGTTTCATCTTTGGCAGCTCAATCTATTTCATCAAACATAAGACACTCATACAGGACAAAAGACGAGGGGGAATAGCACTACAAGACATAGATACAAAAATACAAGCGCTTAGAATCCAACACATAGGGCATATCCTCAATCAACCTGAAAAGCACCCACTAGCACTCTATTACATAGAACTCAGACTGCAACACCTTAGAAGAATACAACTTAATTCACCACACCATTTTGGAACACTACCCGCTTTCTACAAGACATGCATACACGCACTTCAAGGACGCGAGCATTTACTACACCAAACAACAAACCAGATTTACAAATATCTAGTCAATCAACAAGCACCCCCACTACGACTCAGAATAAAAAGGGGACCAAAATACTACATACAAGACTACATATGCACTTTCACTAATCTCCACAATCCACACATCAAACCCAAAGCCAGAGAAATTACGTACCGTTTAATCTTTAACATGTCACATACTACGGAAAAACAAGCACGCAGGTCAAAACAAATAACACAATGTCAACTCTGCAGACGGAACATACAGGAAACCGAAGATCACATTTATTACACTTGTCCAACAGTCCAAACCGCACTAGACACACCAAGACAACTCATTGAAACATTTACTAAAAAGAAAACATATGTACAAAGCAATTTTTTTAAACACTTTACCCAAATCTACCAAAGACAACCACACGAAATTGCTGATTTCTCTAGCAGAATACAGGTACCTAGTATGGTCCTATAGAAATCCCGCATTGTACAAATACAAAACGTACAATTCACGTTTAATACTGCATATGTTCCAAAACAAAATAACACAAATATTCGCGAACACACAGACATAACGAAATAAAACCAGTTTATTTGTTTACTCAATTGAATACCCATAATATGTATGAATGTGGACATGCACGCATTTCTCTCTATATGTGTACATGCACACATATAGGTGCATGTTTGTATGGTAGAATGTGGAATATAGAATATGAATATACATGTTTTATCTCAGAGGGCTATCATATAATACCGACACCCGGTCGTTTTGACTAACAACAGTACAGTTTGAACGGGAGCGTCCCAGACCAGTCACTGTTGTGGAAATTTAGAACGTGTGTGCGCCTCGCGACGCGAGCCCTGTGTGTGGCTTATTTTGTAAATACTTTGGAACACTTCTCACTAGGTGGAAACAAGCATCGGGGAGCACAGATAGTACACGCCGCAGCTCCTCTGGCCTAGGGAAACAAAGGCTTTGTAGAAAACTGGCTGCGTGTCCTTTGTAAGACCCGGCCACCGGCCTTGTGTGTCTAGTGGCTGCTGGTCAATAGGCATTTTTGCGTTCAGCGGTTTGCCCTTTGCCTATTTTCAACACGATTTCCCAGCACGAATACACAGTTGTAGAATACCAAAGGCCAACATGTATCGTATTTGTATATGGGTAGCCAAGAATGGGTAATTCGTGTAGGGATCTATGTAAATATAATTATCGCTTTGTTTGATATACAGGTATTTATATTAATATATGCACATGGGAACCCCCCCCCCCCTCACACACACAATTTAAATAGAATGAGAATGTAAAGTTTATTGCCCTAGATCACGGAAATCCATGCACTATCATCTACAGAAAGCAAGAGATAGATCAAGACAGAATGTTTGTGTGTGTGTGTGTGTGTGAGAGAGAGAGAGAGAGAGAGAGAGAGAGAGAGAGAGAGAGGGATGGACACTTGTAACATGCATTCCACTTGTGGAGATGGAAATGAAACGAGGAATGTGTGTCTACATGGACTATGCCATAAATGTCATATTATCATAACTGTATATGCATGTATTTGTTTTGATTAACGCATGTGACACATAACACTAACAAACGGCAACGCTCTGTAATATACACAAACAAAGAAACACACATTACACCTTGTACATTGCTTTGTATGAAATAAACGTGGGGGGAAAAAAAGGAGATCGGCTCCAATCATGCTGCCTATGGCTACTATGATGTTGTTGCCGCTCTCGCTCCATTGATGAGTCGCGCATTCTTTGTGCTGCGCGGTAATGGCTGACATCGTGATGTGAGGGTGAAGATGGAGATCATCTAGAACAAATCAGGAACGCGACAAGAACAAATAAAAACAGTATTATACAATCGGACATGAACACATCACATGACAACATCTGACCAGAACAGCTTTATCAAGCTGACACAAGAACACATCACATGACAACATCTGACCAGAACAGCCTTATCAAGCTGACATTTTCCAACTTTCAACTGAAAAACTCTACAACATCTAAACAGGGGGACTGCCTTGAAATACATAGTGGTTGTTAATTATGCTGGAGCAGCAGTGGCATAGTGGATTGTGTGCATGCCTGTCGAGACAGTGATCCAGGTTCAATCCTTGGCAGAGGCAGGATTGTTTTTTTCTGACCGGTGCAGGTCTATACAATGATCAATCCTCCTGTCATTAGCCAAACTTGTGTTTGTCCAGGATGTCCCATGGGTAGATGGAAAGAGGTTTTCATCAGTATAAAACTCCAACCATGGCACACCAGCCCCTCTGCATCCCAGGTACCACATTAATGTACTAAAGAATCATCACAGTGCTTCCAAGGCATCTTTCATTACAGAATTATGCCTTCAGTAGAACATTACAAAGGATCTGATTACTTCTTATGAAGAAGATTTAATAAAATATTGATAATCAAAAGCAGCTTACCTGCACAGTTTGTCCACACAATAAATCCTAATAGAACCTGGCAAAAAAAATTAAATAAATAAATAAATACTTGTGGTGACAGCACCGGCTTCGTGGATTAGAGGTTATGACTTTTCTCCGTAATCTCGTATACTCTCGTGGGTAACGTGATGACGGTGAGAATCAGCAGTGGTTCGAATCGCATCGGTAACATACGGGGTATGTGAGCCGGCCGCTCAGAAAGCAATGGCAAACTACTGAGAGTAATCTTGCCAAGAAATCAACATACAGCTGAAAGATCTGGTGTTGACAGCGATGTCCTGTAAAGGATATGCAAAAAAAAAAAAAAATACTCGTGGTGAGGCTATTTTTATTTGCTTAAGTCCAAACTTGCTACGCACAACGTATAAACAGTTCCATTGCTTGTAAATTGAATAATTTGACATACGGACAAAGCACAAAGATTTTCTCTGTGACGGATTATTCAAGTATTTTTTATCAACTTTCAAGTGTGTTATTCTAAAGGATATTGATAGAAAATGACAAGTTCATCTCTAACACTGACGTCAGATGTGCTCAACGGAAACCTGCTCCACCGCTCAGATACAATTGTTGTGTCTCTCTCCGGCCCTGAAGCCGCCGCCAAGTCGACGCCAGCGTTCATAGCGAGCGCACTCGCTGTACTGGCCGGCGGGGCCGCTAGGTGCGATAGCCAGTCTACACAGGTATGAGTCACCGACATGGTGGTTCGTGACTTTAACAGAAGACATGCATGTCAAACTGTACGATAGGCTACGCCGGGTACAGTTACAAGTACCGAATTCGGACATCAATATTTGTCTAGAGCAGTGGTTCCCAAGCTTTTCAAGCACAGGGCCATATCTACTATTTTCGGTAGTTAAGCGGGCCACAACGTTATAAAATTATAAAAGTCGTGTAATATCATTCTTACCATTCTTAACTTTCGTCAACAAAATTCTAAAACGGTACAGACAGTCAGTGTCATTACTACACTCCTGTCATTGTTTTTTTTTTTTTTTTTTTGGTTTACAATCAAAATTTCATTTAACGATACATTTTTAATCAGCTTCGACAATCGCTATCAATGTAATTAATTTACAATTGTAACTGTTCTTCATAACCAATTACTTAAGTTCAGATGCCAGTTTATCAATGTCTGGGCACATATTTGTCTTGCCCAAAGTCATAAGCGCAGCTAGGTTACTGTCGGTGAATCTGGAACGTTGCTTGTTTTTATAACGGTCATTTGGGGAAAATGGCTGCTCGCATGTGTAAGTCGAACCAAAACGACAAATGTATCTCTGACCGACTGAACGCAAGTGTTCAAATTGTTCGACAGAGCTTGGCATCAGGAAATACGAACGGATTTATGAAGAGGGCAACATTATCCTCCTCTATTGTGAACTCTTGAAATCTCGACTGAAGGATATCCAGAAGACTTTCAACTTTTACTTTGTACTGTAACAAGTCAGTACAGGACACTGTAACAAGTACTACCGGAAACAAATGAAAATCGTAAACTGATTAGAGAAATTAGACGTAGACAATCAACATTGTTTGGACATGTTATGAGAAGAAATGAATTGGTGACAACTGGCAAGATCGAAGGTAACAGACCAAGGGGAAGACCGAGAAGTTAATACCTGGATGGCTTGGCCACATGGCATGGTCGAGACAGGAATACTGAGCTGATCCACGACTCTGGTGATCGAGTGAAATGGCTAGTCATGACCGCCCACGCTTTCCGGCATGGCACATGATGTGATGGATGGTAACAAGTCACATTTCTTTTATACCACAAATTGGAAACACCTCTAAAGTCCCTTCAGTCAGCTGTCCAACAAACAGTAGTAGTCTCATTCTAAATGAAGAAATGTCATCGCACACATTTGTGAATAGATTCCCCCCCCCCCCCGGATCCTCACATTTAAAGAGTTTAAATGAGACGTTATGTCCATCAAAAATGCCAGGTCATTAAGCCAGTCATCGTTCAGCAGTCATTCTCGTTCTGTACGCAATGCATTTTTAAAAAAAACAAAAACAGATAGACACTATTTTTCAGTGCCCAGAAACGTGACAGAATTTTCCCTTTAGATAGCCATCTGACATCACAGTGTAACAGTAGCTCACCGTATTCCTCGTTCAGGTCTGATAGAAACTATCTGAACTAACACCTGTTCAGCGCCTTACTTCGAATTGTATTCACACATCTCAGAATAACATTCATGTCATGTTTCAGATTTAAAGTCTTTCCACACAGAGCTTCTTGGTGAATGATACAATGATATTTTAATATAGTGCTGCCAAGAAACTGTTTCAATAATCCGGAGCACCGTCGGTGCATACACTGTCCAATTTGGTCCTTTCTACGTTGTTTTTCTCTACACACAACTTCAGAGTTTTAAACAGATCAGTCCCTTTGGTAGTTGCATGCATTGATTCAAGTCCTAGAAGTTTTTCAATGACTTCAAAATTATCGTTTATTGCTCGAACAAAAACTGCGACCTGAGCTGTGTCTAAAATGTCAGTGGATTCATCCACTGCCAATGAAAGAAAAATTTACAATGTTTGATATGTGCTGCTACTTGACGATGAAAATCGTTGGCTAAGTCTTCAACTCGCCTGACAATAGTATTTTTAGACAAAGGAATCTGATAAAATTTTGTTTCACATATTTTATCGCCAAGCATTCTAGCAGCCATTTTAAGGGAAGGCTTGATTATTTCTTCTGCATCGGCGAACGGCTTCTTTTTGCGAGCTTTCAGATGAGCGACTTCGTACGACGCAACAACAGCACTCTTGCCCTGTTCGTTAGCTTGGTGAAAAATGACTGCTGCCTGGTCAGAGAACTTTCTCTATGAAATCTTTTCCTAACTCCGAATTGATCGGATATTGAGCATTTATTTCTGAACGTTTGGTCGTGAAGTGTCGTTCCAGATAAAAAAAAAAAATTGTAACAGAAACACAAAATCCGCAGATTAAGAAAACTGATTTACCACTACGGTTAGGCATAAACATAAATTTCTCCGTCCAATCTTCGTTGAATTCTCGACAAGCAGCATCTTCACATTTTCGCTTTTTACCATTGTTTGATTTTAGCTTTTCCACACTCATGTTCATAGGCTTTAACCGTAAATTTTTATTTGAAAAAATCTAATTTCAACACAATACTACCGACTCTGCTAAACAGTTGTAAGAGACGACAACATGGCGCCTTGCGCACTCTGATTAGTCGACGCGACTGGGATATGGGAACTTCATAACGTTTCGTTGTGAACTGAACAGGCGCATTCGATAATATATAAGCATAACAACCACAAGCAGAGTAAATTATCGCACGCTTACAGGACGCTCCGACTGCATTTTTAAAGAATTATTAAAACATATATTAAACGAGTCCTCGCGTGCCACTTTCTTACAACTGGCGTGCCACAAGTGGCCCGCGGGCCGTGGTTTGGGAACCTCTGATCTAGAGCATGTAGACAAAGAAAGGCAAAACCTTACTTTGCATTGGATCCCAGCGGCAATGAAGATAAAGATAAAGGGTGTTAAGGCAATCGCCGTACATGCCACTGGGGACCCGAATGTGGAGGTATTTCCATTAAAAAACTATGGAGGTAAATGGAGAGTCTTATGTAACCCCGTCCAGGACATCCCCCATTACATAAATTTAAACATAACAGGGGCTACCAAAAACACTCACAAAATTCTGATAACATTGCCCAGCAGGAGAACTGCTTGTCAGTGTGTGGTATGGACGACCACTGGACCAACAAATGTCCAGCCAAACATACAAACAAGCCTGTTGTGGCACAAGAAGATGTAATAAATTTTAGACCTCTGAGAAGGCAAGGACCAGCACAACATCAACAAAACGAACAACGCGGAAAATAATTTGAACAACAGCCCACACAACAAGAAAAACAACAAACGGATACGCCAACAGACAATCAAGAAAACTACATTCTGGAAACGCAAACAGAAGAACCCTTTACAACTGTTTTCCAGTCCAAAACCAGAAAAAGACAACTACGAGGATTAAGCCCAAACTCAACAAGCAGTACTAAGGAAGAAGAAGAAGAAGAAAAAAACTCACAAACCAAATCAACGCCAAAAAAGAAGGAAAGACAAACCGAAAATACTGACGAAATCATCAGCAACGGCACCTTTAATGATAAAACTAAATCAGAATTGACATCTAAGACACTACTGACACTGACACTGACACCGAAGAAGATGGCCTACTGTTTTAACATCTATAATCAGATCACGTCTGCACCAAGACAACAAGAAAGAAATAACCATCTCAACTAGACAACCTCGTTCGTCTCTGATTTCTTATTACTGTTAGTCAACAATATCATTTGCTTGTTTTGATTAATTTATGATGACTAATTATATTATTATTATTAGTCTGAACATTTCAGGTTTACGCACAGAACAAAAACACATCGTCACACTCATACACAAATACAAACCCGACTTTATTCTCCTACAAGAAACAAACATATGCGAATACACACACGCAAAGAAAATTACTACACAATTAGGGCTCAGACACTCAAGCTTCAGTCTGTTGACACATCGTACGGGTTCTGGAACCGCCATACTGCAGACTTCAGACAAATGGGAAATTACTGGCACACAGAAGGACGACCGAAGAGACATTACCATCATACACGTTAGAAACAACACACACACATACGCTTTAGTCAACATACATGCCCCAGCAAATTACAGCTACCAACCACAATTCTTTGAACACTTATAAAACCTATTAGCACAGACATTCAGAGAGATGCATGTTGTTTTAGCAGGTGATTTTAATTGGTGTTTAGCTTCGGCTGACATAATAGGCGGGGAAGTGAAAACACACTTAAGAAGAGCTGACCGAGACGACATGAATCAACTCGATACATTGCAATACATAATACGAACTGCTAAGACTGGGGATAGACATTGTCGCCCTGCAAGAGACCAGACTCCAAGAATCTGGAAGCATCAAGGAGAGGGACTTCACTTTCTACTGGCATGGCAAGCCGTGCGGAGAGATCAGGGAGCATGGAGTTGGCTTCGCTATCAGAAACAAGCTGCTTAATTCCATCATACCACCAAGTGATGGCACTGAAAGAATACTGAAGCTCCAACTCCAGACAGAGGCAGGCCCAGTTAGTATTATAAGCGTTTACGCCCCAACACTAACTGCAGCATCAAAATCTAAAGACAAGTTCTATGACCACCCTAGCAAAGAAGTCAGTGAAACACCAGAAACAACAACTTTTTATCCTGGGGGATTTCAATGCCAGGGTTGGCTCCGACCACAAATCTTGGCCTTCATGTCTAAGAAGTTTGGCGTTGGGAAGATCAATGACAATGGACAATGTCTCTTGGAATTCTGCAGCCACCATAATCTGTGCGTGACCAACACCTTCTTTGACACGAAACCTCAACACAAGGTGTCATGGAGGCACCCCAGATCAAAGAACTGGCACCAACTCGACCTGGTGATCACCAAACGCAGCAATCTCCACAATATACGGCTAACTCGCAGCTATCATAGCGCTGACTGCGACACCGATCATTCACTCGTCTCCAGCAAGGTGAAGATAAGCCCAAGAGAATCTACAGAAGCCGAACAGAAGGAAGACCACGCATTGACACCAGCGGCACCCAAAATAAAGAGAAGGTCAACAAATTCATGCAGGCTCTAGCGGATACTCTGCCTGGCCCCACAGATGGAACTGCCACTGAGAGATGGAGTCAGTTTCGCGACACCATCTACAATACAGCACTATCAACATTCGGCAAGAAGCAAACTAAGTCAACCGACTGGTTTGAAGCACACTATGAAGAGATGCTCCCAGTCCTGGAAATAAAGAGACATGCATTCTCAATGTATAAAACGTCACCTTCAGAGAAAACACTGCAGGCATTGCGAACGGCCAGAAATAGAGTACAACAGATGGCAAGAAGATGTGCGAACAGGTACTGGCTACAGCTCTCTGCTCAAATTCAAACTTGTGCAGACACTGGAAATATAAGAGGAATATACTAGGGCATCAAGCAAGCTGTCGGTCCATCAAAAAGTAAGATGGCCCCTTTACGATCAACCGAGGGGGTAATCATAAAAGATCGAGCGAAACAAATGGATCGCTGGGTAGAACACTACTCAGAGTGGATAACACTGTCAGCGAAGAACTCTGGAAGCCATCGATCAACAGTCCGCCATGCATGCCCTAGACAACTAACCTTGCCTCACAGAAATCAGCGAAGCACTAGACTCTCTCAAATCCGGCAAGGCACCTGGAAAAGATAGTATTCCACCTGAAATTTTAAAATGTAGCAAAGATACAATCATCCCAGAACTGTATGCAATATTTCAGCTCTGCTGGAAAGAAAAATCAGTACCACAGGATATGAAAGACGCAAACATCGTTACCCTTTATAAAAACAAAGGCGATAAAAGCGACTGCAACAACTATCGCGGCATTTCCCTACTCAGCATTACAGGCAAGATTTTTGCCAGAGTAATCCTTAAAAGATTACACATTCTTGCTGAAAGAATCTACCCCGAATCGCAGTGCGGATTTAGACCCAACAGGTTCACCATCGATATGATTTTCTCACTCCGGCAGCTCCAAGAGAAGTGCAGAGAACAGAGGAAGCCATTATATATTGCCTTCATCGACCTCACAAAGGCATTTGACCTCGTGAGCAGAAGCGGCCTTTTTAAGGTCCTTGAAAAGGTTGGGTGTCCACCCACCCTTCTTAGTCTCGTGAAATCATTCCACGAAAACATGCAGAGGACAATTTTATTTGACGGCTCAACATCCCAGTCATTCAGCATCAGCAGCAGAGTAAAGCAGGGCTGCGTGCTTGCTCCTACACTCTTCGGTATCTTCTTCGCTGTTCTCTTAAGGCAGGCATTTGGGACTGCCACTGAAGGCATATACCTTCACACAAGATCTGATGGCAAACTTTTTAACCCATCAAGATTCAAGGCAAAGACCAAAATAAGATCAAGATGCGTAAGAGAACGACTTTTTGCAGATGATGCAGCACTAACTACTCATACAGCAGAAGATCTCCAAAGGCTCATAGATCGTTTTGCAGCCGCCTGCAAAGACTTTGGGCTCACCATTAGCCTAAATAAAACACAGGTGATGGAACAAGATGCTGGTGCGCCTCCGTCAATCAAAATTTCTAATTACGAATTGAAGGTCGTCCACGAGTTTGTGTATTTGGGGTCGACAATATCAGATCATCTTTCATTAGAGACAGAAATCGACAGACGCACTGGAAAGGCAGCCACAACATTTTCCAGGCTAGCTAAAAGAGTTTGGGAGAATAATAGACTAACAGAGTGTACAAAAGCTCAAGTATATAAAGCTTGTGTTGTCAGCACACTACTCTATGGGTTTGAATCCTGGACCCTGTACTCAAGACAGGAAAGGAAGTTGAATTCCTTCCACATGAGATGTCTGAGACGTATCCTGGGCATAACATGGAAAGACCACATAACAAACAAACATGTGCTTGAACGAGCAGATATTACTACAGTGCACACCCTCCTCAAGCAGAGACGCCTCCGGTGTCCGGGCCACGCATCTCGAATGGAAGATGAACGTATTCCTAAAGATCTCCTATACGAAGAACTAGCCACAGGAAAGAGGCCAACCGGAAGACCCCAAATGCGATATAGGGATGTGTGTAAACAAGATATGAAAACCCTTGGAATAGATCCAGACACGTGGGGAAGAGTTGCAACAGACAGATGCTCCTGGAGAAGAGATGTACGAAACGGACTGGTGCTCTTTGAGCGCATTCTGATCCAACAAACTGAGGATAAGCGGCACAGGCTTAAAACGCAGTCACTTACTGCGGGACTTGCCTCGTCTTACAGATGCGGAAACTGTGACAGGGATTGTCACTCTCGCATTGGACTATACAGTCACCAGCGGTGCTGCCAGGCACCGCCCAAGCGGCACAACTCTATAGTCCTTCAGGACTGAAAAAGGCCTACTACTACTACTACTACTACTACTACTACTACTACTACTACTACTACTACTACTACTACTACTACTACTACTACTACTACTACTACTACTACTACTACTACTACTACTACTACTATTCCCATGGACTCTGTTATTCCCCGCGTCCATTGTTTACGTAGTCGTCCTTTTCCTCTGCTTCCATCTGGTCTGTACATCATTGCTTGTTCTGATATACTGTTAGTTGGTAACCTACTTGTATGGCCAAACCTTGTGCTGCCTTCTAATAAAATACAGTGCAGCTATAACCCCCACTTTAGTCCTGATTTATTCATTTCTGATCTTAGCTCGTCTTGATACATTGAGTATTCTTCTCAGGAATCTCATTTCTGTTGTGATTTTTCTTTTCTCTTTTTCTGTCATTGTCCAGGTTTGGCATTGGTAACAGCTCAGTTCAGTTCAGTTCAGTTAAGTCGCGATTCCAACATCACAGCAACGGGTCGTCCCCATTATGCTCCGTTCCTGTGCCAACGAATTGGTAACATAGAGTTGGTGGGAAGATTGTATTGTAAAGTGCTGTCTTAGTAGTTATTGATACATGTTTGTTAGTTAGTATTGGTGCCATTTGTCCAGTGAGTTGATTTACTTTAACACATCTATTTTCAATCTCATCTTCTGATTTGCCATCTGATGATATTATACTTCCTAGGTACTTGACACTGACAAGCTTATTGGACGCGAAAATAATGGTCGGTCATCCAATGTTGTAAAGTGTATAGAAGCGATCACCATAAAATGTAGTAAACACAAAGTATGTTATTCTAGGAGAAAACCAATGAACACATATAGAAATGGGAGAGAGAGAGAGAGAGGGAGGGAGGGAGTGAGAGAGAGAGAGAGAGAAAGAGAGAGAGAGAGTGGGATGAAGGAGAGGAGAGAGGGAAGGAAGTTAGAGAGAGGGAAGAGAGATGAGAGGGGGGAGAAGAGAAAGATAAGGCGAGAGAGGTGAAAAAGAGAAGAGAGAGAGAGAGAGAGAGAGAGAGAGAGAGAAGAGAGAGAGGAGAGAGAGAAGAGCTAGAGAGAAATGATACAGAGAAGAGAGAGATGGAAGAAATATATAGAGAGAAGAAATACAGTGAGAGAGAACAGAGTGAGAAAAGAGACAGGAGAAGAGAAATATGACAGAGAGAGAGAGAGAGAGAGAGAGAGAGAGAGAGAGAGAGAGAGAGAGAGAGAGAGAGGGATGTTTCCCAATAAATTCTATTTATGAGAGATTTGAACTAATGTTATGTTTTTCCTAACTACAGACACGTCAAGTATTGCAAGACACACATCCAACAGATACACATCTTGGATGCGGTAAAGAAAGAGAGGATCTGTCGGGAAC